>JAKTZE010000013.1:0-489740 GCA_030578775.1 Sugiyamaella chiloensis
ACTTTGCTTCTGCAGATCTTGGCCAAAAGATTCAACAGCCAAGTTGATGGTGGCCAAAGATCAATACCGGGGCCGGAAGATATCCGGGGTTCCTCAGCTTTTAAAGGGATTCTTTGGGTTTTAGCGGACTCATCGAACTTTGCGACTGCTCATTGGGCCCAAGGATCTTGCGATAACCTAAAAGCGCTAAGAGTAGATGACACCGTAGGCGGATTCCCCCGTAGGCTGATACTCAAGTACTAAAAAGCGAGCTGGTGTATCGGCGAGAACTGCTTATAGGTACAGGATTTAGTAAGGAGCAAGCTTTTAGGTAAGTAGTCATAGTAAAAGAGCCAATAAATAGATTGAATACTTGTATTCAGTCCGCTGGCGGAAGGGAGTTCTCTGGCTTAGGCTGGAGAATTCCCTTTTTTGCGGTTTGATAGAAGTAGGGTTAGGTCGATAATAGGGTTAAATATGAAACTCCGCTTGACAACTTTATCATTACTTTAGGGGTAACGAACGATATGTCACCGATTCATACATTTCGTCATTCGCACTACCATATGAATATAATACGTCATCAGGTGCTAAGCTCTTGTATATTCCAAGATCCTAACTATTGGATGAGCAACGGACGCCCGAGATCAATGTAACTTAGTCAGTAACTGTACCAACAACTCACACTCTCCTCGTCTGCTGTAGTCACGTGCCTTGTTACAGTTATCCACTCTGCAGTTATCCACTTTCCACCTTGTGCAGTCCACGTTTAATGACCTAAAAACAAACATATTAGCCTACTGATTTCCCTTCTGCAATGAATAGGCAGACTACCATAATTGGACAACAGAACGACAAATTAGACAACTGAACTCATCGATAAGAGTACTTAATACCTTAATGGGAGAACAGGATATGATCATTAAAACACATACCGCCAGTTTGCAACACTTGCAAACGACATATCATATAGTCTTCTCACAGAGTTCAATGCCTTGAAAGCTGAAACGAGAAAGGCAGATAATGAACCGAAGCAGCATTAGGAAGTAGATCCGGTCGATGAAAGGCTCACTCTTCTTTGGAATTGATCATAGATAAGATGATTCAGAAGCGGAAACTGAAAGAAATAGCTGAGAGCCAGAAGAGTATAAATAAGATGGTCGAATAGTAATAAAAGTAGAGTTCCTTAGTCTAATAACACAAGATTTATCATTTTCAACTCGGAGGCTTCGGCCGACCAGTATAGTATTGCTTTAACGAGTCGAGGCCCGAAAGTGGATTACAGCATGCCTCTGTTGATCTATATTCTTGTCTTATCTAGATAAATAGGTAACATGATGATGATGTTGAACTAATATAAGAGTGCTCCATGTACTGATTTTTTATTTACAGAACTGCTTTCTAAATCATGTGATGATCATTGTGTACGTTTGGTTATAACTATGGATAAATCAATAGGATTCTGCAGTTTCCGGCCTAGGACTTCTGAACATTCTCGACACCCATACAAGATCTGACTTGTTAATCACCACTTGAGACGTCTTCTTCATGTTGAGTATCTGCAATATTCTTCTCATCTTTATGAATTTCATGGTCAAGGACGGCGTTATGACGAGGCAGGTCGTGCGCGATCTTTACAACATCCCACGGGGTCTTTGGATTGGATTTTTCGAAGATGCTATCAATTTCTTCAAGAGACCTTCCAGCTGTCTCTGGATAGAAAATGTAAGTGGCAATAAAAATCAAAAAGTTAAGCCCCGCAAAAACTGTATAAGTATAATGTTTGATGTTGTTGAATGCCACTGGGGTAACCATTACCACCATGAAGTTGAAAATCCAGTTAGCCGCTGTACTAAGGCCATTTGCAGGAGCTCGTACTTCTAAGCCAACAATTTCAGCTGGGTATAGCCAAGTTATTCCTAGAAAGGAGCAAGCAAAGACTTTGTTAGTGAAATATGATCGATGGATTTCATCATTGTTACTTACCTGAGTTGAAGACAAACAAAAATATCGAAGCAGCTATTCCGCCTCCGGAGTTATTATTTTCCTGGGCATCCCAGACGGTAACTGTCAATATAGCCATGGTTATTGTTTGCCCTATAGCACCCCACAGCATCAGCTTTCGACGACCTATTCTTTCAATAGTGTAGAAAGCTATCCATGATGCCATGAAATATTCAGTTCCGTTGCACGCAGCAAGAATTCTTGCTTTCAATGGGCTCAAGCCAATGGAGTTCTGATAAAGCGTTGCCGCATAATATGTTATGAGGTTAATTCCCGTTAGCTGCTGAGCTGCTTGATTCCAAAAGGCTAGCATTACTCGGTGGAAATGCCTTTCTTTGTCAAAGGTGAATATCCTCCGCATCGGATTAGCAGCCCGAGACTCCTCAGTAAGTGTCGAGACGATCTCCCTAATTTCTGCAGAAATCAGCTCATCATCAGGGGATATATCGTCAAGAGCAGAGAAAACTTCTCGAGCCTCGTCGATTCTGTCCTTTTTTACAAGCCATCTGGGAGACTCTGGTAGCTCCATAATAAAGCACATCAAAACGATTGCAAAAACGATCTGAAAAGCAACTGGGAATCGCCAATTAGCATCTCCTCGCTTTACAAAATAGAATCCGAAATCTAACCAATACGATATCATTATACCTCCAGTGATCAAGGCGCCTTCCATCATTACCATTTTACCTCTAACATCGGGCTTTGCACACTCAGACTGCCACATAGGTACAGTAGCTGTATTTAGACCGTTTCCAATACCAGTAACTATCCTCCCTACTACAAACTGACCAATGCTATATGAAGAAGCTTGAATAGCAGCACCAACCGTCATAATGATCGCCCCGAAAAAGATCATTTTTCGACGTCCGTATTTATCGCCCAGATATAGAGTACTCAAAGCACCCATCATACAGCCAATTTCATAAATGGAGATAACTGTGCCTTGTATTGTAGAGTCTTTCATACGTGGGAATTGATTCTCAAAAGTAGGCAGGGTCAGCAAACCACCCATTACACCTTGATCATAACCAAAGAGTAGAAATCCCATACCAGCCAAAGCTCCCACCGCTCGATTTAATTTTTGGCCTCGTAGACCCAAATATTTCTTCGCCTTCATATTATCAAGACGAAGTACAACACAAAATACTAATTTGAGAGTTGTCATGGAGCTATGATTCTTTTATAAGGAGCATCCGTAGTAGTCTTTCCCCTCTTTCTATAAGATCTGCGTTATGACATCCCGGAGAAGATCCTTCCCTTTATGATCTTTCCGTGACATAGGCTGCTTTGAAAATCTAGTGGGCTCTTTTCTGCTGATAAAGAAATATCTATGTACCGTATGTCCTGAAAAAAGTAAGTTCAATGTCGCTGACTGGAGACGAATCACTTCTGAGCAAAGCTGACACAGTAGTGGCACTATTAGGCTGTCATGGTCGTATTTAACATTTTCTGCTGCTATGGACCGGAACCTATCCGAAATGTACATTCTGCGGAGCTGCGGGGTATAGATGTCACCCCGCACTAGGTAGGCCCCCATCTTATGCAGTCACGCAACTTCAGACTACGTCGCCTTCCCCTTTTCGGTTCCACGGCGCGATGCTCCGATATGCCCTCATCTCAAAGATGGGTAGCGAAGGAGATTCTGCATGAGCTGTTGCTGTATACTGACCGCATATTGAAGTCTTTCACATAGAGCTGACATTACCACTAGATCCAAGCTTATTCATTCGAACTTTATATGACAATACTGTCGAAGGTGGGCCAGGACTCGCCAAGCAACAACATCGCCCGAGGAAGCACACAACACAAAACACGGATTACTCGATTTGAAAGATCCGGAACAGATTCATCACATCCGACGCACACTCAGAACCCGAAAAAGTAATGAAACCGATGACGTGCCGAACTAACTAAACTTGAAAAGTTCGACGCAGCATGAATATCCTGGACAGGATAGAAAAACACGCTTCACCTACTGCTTGCTAGTATTCAATTATTGTCTGAAATATTTTACAAAATATAGAGGGTTAAAATTCGTTGATCTTGTTTTCCGTCCGACCCTTTCTGACTTCGTTTCGTAAATAAATGTGCTTCGCCAACTGAGAGTCTTTGAATAAAAAAATCATAAAATACTTAGTTTGTTCGATGTATAGAAGTATATATGTCTAAGCAATTCAGGCACCGCATTTAGAACACGAAGACATAGGAAGCTAACAGGGTTATCAAGCTCAAGCTCACAGAAAGCGTTGATCCCGTAGATGAACCTTCAATAGATGGTACAGAAGAACTCTCAGAAGCTGGCGCTGGCGCTGGCTGTGAAGACGAGACAGGTGCAACTGTTTGGCCGGCTGACGATGATCCAGGTTTCACAGATGACTGACCGACTGACTCAACAGGAGCAACTGATAGTGGGCCAGCGGACGTCGAGCATAGAACTGTGACAGTGCTGAGCAGAGTCTCAGTAGTGTATATGGTGGTTCCAGATACTGTGGAGCAAGGGACAGTAACAATAACAGTCTCAACTGAAGTGGTATAAGATACACCAGCGATAGACCCAGCTGCGCTGGTAGCAGCAGTTGTTACAACGGCGCTTGCAGCAGCAGAGTTGGTCTCAGTGATAGTTTCAACAGTTTCGGTTGTAACAACGACAGTTGTACCGTTTACGGTGTTCGTCAGAGTAACTGGGCCAGTCGTCGTAAAAGTAGTTGCACTGAGGCTTGATTCATAAACACTAGTAGCAGCTCCGGATGTGGAAGCAGTCAGATTATTAGACACAGCAGTGGATAATGATGATGCTGAAGTCGAAGGAGCCTGACTAGATGAAACGGCAGAAGAAGAAGAATTGGTGTTAGTGGAGTTAGCAGGATTCTTTAACAACCAAACGTAATCACCATTAGACCCATCAGCACCTCTCACAAACTCCCAATATGCTGCAGTCTCATTGAAGACAGTCAACTTGCTGAAACCATAGTTAACCTGATCAAGGAAGGCTGTAATGTCAGCGGGACTCTGGCCAGGGTCTAAGACACTGTGGCTCTCAATGTTACCGGCCATACCATTGATAATGTGAGTGATCGACTTACCTTCATTGACATGATAGGTATGGTTATCAGCAATAGCAGATTGATCAATAGTACCGTTAGCACCGAGTGGCCATAGTCGTTCGTACCAGTGGATATGGCCAGAAAAGTAAGCATCGACTCCATACTCTAGCAAAAGTGGCTCAAATGCCTCACGGACATCAGTCTCGTAACTGGCTGATTCAGAACTGTACATCGGTCTGTGACTCATGACAAATACCCAAGGAGTCTTGGTTCGGTCGATGTTAGCAAGATCCTCCTTAAGCCACTGCCACTGCTGATAGTTCTCGTTAACCTTAATACTACCATCAATGGAACCAAAAGGACCACTGTCGGTAACAAAAGTCTCGTCCTCAGTAGGCAACGTCTCATCACCTGAAACGTCACGAGCAAAGGGCCACTCAGGACTGAATGGATAATCTGTCTCACCGTCAATAGAGACGAAGTGGGCAAGGCCGTAGTCGAATGAATACCAGAAATTTCCGACACCACCAGTCTCGTCACCAGGCATGTAGAAACGGTGCTGGTAGGCAGTGAAGTTTCGTTGAGACTCAGGGCAGCTGTAGTAAGTCAGTTCTGACTTAGCAGCAGTACCATTGGTCTGGTTGTTGTTCAAAAGTGCGGTCAAGACGTTACCAGGACCATCGAATTCAGCGCAAGATGCTTCATGATTTCCAGGAAGAACCATGTAAGGGACCTTGGTACTAACGCCGTTAATCCACTGTTGCCACAAATCCCAGTTAGATTCATAGAGAACGCTCATGTCACCACCCTGAGGACCACCCTGGTTGGCAATTTCGCCAAATGGCAATGGTACCAGGTATTCAGCAGGGATTGGACCCGATCCTGGAAGTTCAGTACTGGTTCCATTATAACAAACTGGCCAGTCATCTTCACAAGGAAGAATACCAGAATACCAGTCATCGGCATAACTGATATCACCTCCGTGCCAAGCAAAAGCAATTGGCTCCGAATCAGAGGCAGCCTCCACCAAGTACTTGTAAGTACCAGCAGCATTGGTGTAACCCATATCGTTCAAAACGGCAATCGAGAACTTTTGAGCGTCACCGCTGGCTAAGGCAGTTTTGAAAGTCAGAACGTCAGATTGAGTTGTTCCATTGGCAGCAGGAATCTGATAGTAGTAAGTAGTACCTGGCTGCAAGTTAGTTAACTGAACCTCGTGGAAAAATTGACTGCACTGAGTCACAGCATTAACCAAAGAACAAGGAGGAGTTCGGTCATAGGTGTGAGACCAACCAGAAGCAGTGGATCCAAGGTTGTTAGGATCGGTACCCCAATTGACAGAGGGAGATTCGCCCAGTCCAAATGGTGTCTGGTAGTGAATGTTAATACCTCCATTGGGCAAGTATGAAAGGGAAATAACATTAACGTTGTTGGTGGGATTCTGAGTGCCAGGGTTCACGGCAGGAGGCTCTACCAATCGAGGAAATCCAGCACCATTTCCATTGATAGTTGAGTCTACAAAATCTCCAATGGGCACGGCAGGTCCAGTGTAAGGAAATCTTGTATCGACGTCAGGAGCGCCTTGCACGGCATTCGCGCCGAGAGCGATCAACAATGCCAAAGTAGTCTTCATTGTAATCGATAACGAATGGAAAGAGAAAACGAAGGACTAAAGATCTGACTTGGCGAAAGGCACTAGGAAGACCCGTCATTGATATACTTTTTCTAGCTCACCATGTGCAAGAAACGGGTTTGCTGCGTCTGCAGCTCGTGGATCCAATGTTGATCTTTATAGGTTGACAATACCAAATTCACTTGGAAGTATGCATGCTATGCAGTACATACACATGTACGGCACTCAAGTAAGCATCAGAAATCTAGGAAGCATGTGGGGAGTTATATTAGTATCTTTTGATTGGTTGCTGGAGATTTAGCGTACTCGTGCCTTTCATGTGGAGAACTCTAATTTCAGCCTGTGCTTCAGTATACGGACTATGGCGCTGACTTTGGGCAGAAATTTTCTGGGCATTTATTTCTATTTATAAGTATCTAGTTTCCAACAGCAAAATACAATGGTCGGAAACAACTCATTTTAGATAACGAAGTGTACCGAATTGATAAGACTCGGATTTGGGCCAACGCCATACCAACGGGATAATCAACGGCACCGCGAGGGTTGGGATCGGCTATCTGCGAAAAAGGTTATTTCGTGCCAACCACGGACAACCCAAAAAATAACCTTAAATTTTGAAAGGCTTCTCAAAAACTGACGGTTCTAGATGTACCAATTGCTGTATCGAACTTTCGTTAAATTTCTTTTGTAATGATCGATCTATGATGATCAATATCAGCATAACGGTAACTTTGCCTATAGTATGCAGACCCCATAGTTACGCGGTTTATAAGGAAGTCGGCGGGTTTCCGGATTAGACATTAGCATGCATCTGCTGGCGATTCTGCAACTCTACACGAATATCATCACTTGAGTTCACTTGGCTCGGTCGAATGCTTATTACAAGTACAATAAGCGGCCTCCATATCGCGTCATAATAAAAACAATAGGGCTGCTCAATCTTCAATAGATAATAATTTACCCCAGATAGTGACTGCCATATTGAAGCTCGTTAAAGTAATACATGTTCCTGATACAAATTGGCTCTATGTAGTCATTTATTCCAGGAGTCATCTTGCGCAATACATCATGATGGCTTTCAGCAGACATGTGCAAGGCTTCGCCATGATGCAAAAGAATTGAAATATAAAGATTAGATAATGTATGGTGTAACAACTTCACTTTGACAATAAATGAGCTACATGTACTAACTAACTAACTAACTAAGCCATGAGGCTCGATCCTACTTACCCTGGTGGTTCAGTCACATGACTTATTGTTAATAATTGGTTTCGCACCGGTAGAGTTGTCGTAACTTGCCACAATGTCCAAAGAGCTATCAAAGGAAGAGTCTGCCTCGCCATCAATTGCGAGGATTCCTGACTTTGAATTGGCAGATCATATTTTCAAACTAAAGTCTTCTCGTCTGACTCAACTTCATGATGTGTCGTTATCCAAATTGACGACATCAATTAAAGATAATGCTCTTGCGCCTTTATACTTCTATCTACACTCGGAGGGCCTTCCTTCAATCCCTTGGGACGAATCTCTCTATCAAGAGTTGAAGGCCATTAATGAGAAGGAGATCGACGCGCTGAATGCTAAGATCAAGACCGCTGAGGAGGAAGAGGAAGAGGTGGCCATTATCGAAGGTTCGATCAAGCTAGGAGAGTATTATGCTAAGATTGGAGACCGAGCTGAAGCAATCAAAACTCTACGAAAGTCCCTTGAGTTGACAGCCAGAGTCGGCGTTAAGATAGATATAAGCTTTACCATTATTAGAATCGGGCTCTTCTTCGATGACAAACCATTAGTACAGTCTGAACTCGATGCAGTAAAGCTCTTGATAGATCGGGGCGGTGACTGGGAACGACGTAACAGATACAAAACCTACAATGGCCTATTTCTAATGTCATCTAGAAATTTCGAGGAAGCCGCTGACCTTCTGGTTGATAGCTTGTCAACCTTTACGTCTACCGAAATTTCAACGTATGAGGAAATCGTCGAGTACGCCGTACTTTGTGGTGCCATCAGTTTAAGCCGAGTTGATCTCAAAAAGAAGGTAATCGACTCTCCAGAGGTTTTATCTCTTGTACCAACAACTCCCGATTTGGAACCTCTGACTCTTCTGACCGATTCCTTGTATTCCTGCAAGTATGGCACGTATTTCCAAGCTTTGGCCCGAGTTGAAGAATCATTCTTGAGGCCGTCTCGTTATGTGTCTCCTCATACGTCATACTATGTGCGCGAGATGCGACGAAAAGCATATGCCCAACTTTTGGAGTCATACAAAACCTTGAGTATGAAGAGCATGGCGGACGCATTTGGCATTAGCGTGGCTTTCCTAGATGAAGATTTGTCAAAGTTCGTCCCGCAAAAGAAACTCAACTGTGTTTTAGATCGAGTTAATGGTGTGATTATTACCAACCGTCCTGATAATAAGAATGCACAGTACCAGCAATTCGTGAAACAAGGCGATGCTCTGTTAACAAAGTTGCAAAAATACGGAGCTGCCGTCCGACTTAGTGGAGCAGAGCGAGTCTGAACGAGATCATATATTCTGTTTTTATATGTAGATTAAGATACCGGTTCAGGTTAATTATTACACTCCTACGTCGCTTATTATTGTATTGCATAACTAATATGCATGCATGTAAACCTGCATTCATCCACCTTCCATTCGTATCATAAGTATCTATCATCATTCTATGATTTTCGTCAAACCATTCAACAGAGCTGTTGTTGGAACTCGCCATCTCAGCCAAAAGATAGCACACAATGCATCCAACGTCCAATCATATGAGATCAAAAGGGTCTTAGCGTACGAAAAATGTTTGCTGTTAGTTGCTAACGTAGATTCCCAGCTAAACATGTGTACGATATTGTTGCCGATATAGAATCATATCCCGAGTTTGTTCCTTATTGCTCGGAGTCAAAAATTACCTTACATAAATCAGGCATCCCCTCCAGAGCCATTTTGTCAGTTGGATGGCAGAGTATCAGCGAGTCCTTCGAAAGCAATTTAACCTACTCTGAATCAGAAGTAATAGTGAGTGTTTATCTCCATATCTATATCAACTAACAAAGGCGGAGGCCGTAAACAGCGAAATGTTCAGTTCTCTTTTTACCAGATGGAGTGTGAGACCACTTAATGGAATGAGTGCTAAGTGTATGGTAGATTTCACCCTCAAATACTCTTTCCATAACCAGATGTATAATAGCATATCAAAGGCTTTTGGTCCTAGAGTGGCTTCACAGATGATCAAAGCATTCAGTGATAGAGCAGCTTCTTTGATGTAGTTCATAATAGCATACATTGTACTGAGCTTCGATATGTAGGCAGGCACACACATAGTCATGGGTGATCCCCCACAGAGGATCAAGAAAACTTGCCATTTTAATAATGAATGAAGATTATTACATTAGAAATAATTCTTTGGAGAAATAAAATAATACCTGTCTAAATCCCGTGTATGATTCGACTTGAGTAACTGATAACTAATTGCATCACCCCGTCCACCACTACATCCTAACCTTCTGTCGTATTGAGAGACACATGGCCATGTCCAATAGTTCCTTTAACTCTGCCCCGGTATGGGATGTTCCAGAACCCAGGCAGCAGTCAAGCCAAAAGCAAATATCTGGTCTCTTGAGTGGTTCACCGCTGCCACTATCCTATAGAGCTCTTTTTGACCAGGGATCTCCTATCGGCAACCAAGTTTCGGTAGGGCACTTAGAGTCTATTGTAGCACGAGTTGGTATAGCTCCGTCTATTCAGTCTCAGATTCTCGGAATTGTTACAATTAATGGAATACAGACATCAATTGATAATGGCACTTGGATGGTCGCCATGGCTCTGTTAGGCCTGGCCCAAGAAGGCGAGCGGGATTTGGATCTTGATACGGTTGATTATCGACGAGCAGGTGAGTTATAGAAACGTTTCATGCGACTCACATTTTAGATTTACCGGACGTTGTATTATCCGATGATCAAATAACCATGACCGAAGGATCACCCCTAACGTCCACTTCCACTGAGACAGCTCAAATATGGGAGTCTACTGACCCTGCTACTTACGATCCGACATCTAAAGATCTAGTAAGCATTCAAATCATCCCTGAGAGAGAAGGAATATTTATGTTTCGCCACGTTGTTTATTTGTTACAGGGATCGTTACCAGATGGTTCTAACGTCTATCGACCCATCAAAACTGTTCGTCGTTATAGTAACTTCCTATGGTAAGTGGATTCTATATCTAAGTCTAACTGAAGGCTTCAGGACTGTTTATTGAAAAGATACCCATTTCGACTACTACCAGTTTTACGTGAGTTATGGTCTTGTTTTATTCAATTTGCTGTTCTCAATCTAACATCGAGCCCCGAAACGGCTAGCGGTTGATGGCAGATACTTGTCATCAGACGAATACTTTTTAGAGCGCCGCCGACGAGGGCTCAGTAGATTTATCAACCAACTTATCAAACATCCATTCCTGTACAAGGACCCTTTGGTTTCCAGTTTCCTCACGATTGATGATGAGCCAAGTTCCTGGCAGAAGCAGATATCTGGTGAGATATTTGAAGAGTTTAAGGGTCGAATTGTTTTACCTGAATTTATTGCGAAGTGGGATAACGACGTAGAGATATCTAAATGGAAATCTGTTCGTCGGAGTACAGATACGGCTCTCGAAGCTGTGAATCACCTCTGCCTTTTGGTAGACAGGATTTCCAAGCGCAATGATGCTATGTCACACGATTATAACAAGGTTTCTCATGCATTAAAGTGAGTTGCAGTTGTGATAAGACCGTCTAACACAAGTTTCCTTAACAAAGGAATACCGCATTTATACTTCCAGCAGTCAGGGGATGTCCCTGAGATATCTGGTGGACTTAAATCAGCAGAAAAACACAGCTCTACAGCTTACATTCTTCTAAAAGATCAATCTCAGGCTCAAGATATCGGTGCATTGGAGCAGCTCAAACAATTACGAGAGTTCTTGACAAGCATGAAGGTAAGATGATATTCTAACTTGTTCTGACAGGTAGGAGCTATTTTCTCGATATGAAACTCTTGGAGGGGACAATATTACAGCTTTGCGGAATCGTATTGATAGCAATTCTTCTAGATTACAGCATGTCGACAAGATATCTGGTAAAGAATCGGAGTCGGCGAAATTGAAGTCTGCGATAGCTCGTGATCAGCGGCAGATTGCCTTTCAAACCAATCGGAATTGGCTGATAAAAGAATGCATTTCAGAGGAAATTATCCTCTTTCAACGAACTCAATATCAGTTATCAAAGTGAGTTTGTGTACATGGATTTCTGAAGTTAACTGTAGATTTTTGAGGGAGTGGTCAATGGACGATGTTAAATATGGAGAGCTTTTGGCAGAGAACTGGACAAGTTTTAACAATGATGTAAGCGAGCTTCCACTAACCTGATATATATATGTACACAAATTTTTACAGTATATTAATTAGATCATGCTACTTTGCGACTAGAGCTCACAAAACCTGAGCCTTTAACAGTACATATGAATCCATTGTCATCTTCAGCAGCCTTCAATACAACCTCAGAATTCCAGAATAGTTTTAGATAACGTAGCAAACGTATGAACTTTTCATCCACAATGTCAGATCCTATGCGCAGTCTCCCAATATCTTCTTTGCCTAAGGTCATGAGAACTAGAGCAGTTACGATTTGATTACGACCAACGGCTCCACCCACGGATAGCTCTTCCATTAATTTTGCAGCGACCAACTGACCTAGATCTTCTGGAGTGGTACCAGCGCTTCCAACACCTTCCACAGCAATGGGCCATCCCCCTTTGCTCTCAGCCACAATTGTAACACCAAATCCAGGGCTTTTTCCAGACTCATCACCTCTGGCAACATCGGAATAAATAAAAGTCTCAATCTGTGATGGCTTTAATATACCCCGCGCAGCATCTATTATACGATTGACACTTGCAGGACTTACTCTTGTTGAGTAAGCTATACCTCTTATTTTCACTATTTTATTCGGTTCAGTGAAATGAACAGTGTTCGGCTGTAATACCAGGTGTGGTAAATATAGAACGACTTCTCCTCCACCTAGCGGAGAAGCTCCACGTTTCACAATTCGTAGCTCTTGCCTATCGATACCAAACTTTTGGAGAATCGGGAATATTGCTGTTCGAACTGTATCGACGCCTATATCATCTTGCGAGCTCGTTATTCCATTAAATGTAACGGTCAATGGTTTCTTTCCAAATGGCGCTAAGAGAAGCAATGGTTCAATAAAATAGCCTATTCCCCGATTAGTTGGGCATTTATGATTATGAGAACCTCCAATTATGAGTCCAGGACGATATATGATTGTTGTTCCCGTATATGAAATCTCGATAATACTTCCTGTGGTTATTGCTTCCAAAAGTCGAAGGAAAGAGACCTCATAGTCTCTTAGACCAGGTTCCAAATCATCGGGTCTGATACTGCTGATCTTGATCGCCTTCCCTGATAATGTTGAAAGAACGAGTCGTATACGAAAGTCTTCGCTACCTTTAAAATGCAAAATATTTGACATATGCTTATAGTGATGATGCTAAGAAAAAGAAAAAGAAAACCAAGCTTTGTCAAATCTATTTTTTTTTTAATTCATCAACTTTTTGGGCCTAACCACATATATATTGAGCCGCACCATTTCAAGGACGAAGGCAAGCCAGTTTTCAGTATCCGCACTTTTCTTGTTGAACTATGTCGGGAATGAGCTCGAAACGGGCTTCACCACCTACTGGCTTTGGGGTGGGACCTGCTAAAAGATTAAGAGCAGATGATGGTACTGAATCTGGGACAGCAGATGGGGGAGCGTCGACTCACGGCGCTTCAGGTAGTAGCGGCGGACCATCAGCGATAGACCCCGATAAACTATCAGATGCACTGTTATCAGCAGGTGTAGACTTACGAGAAGAAGAAAACTTGCTATCATCAACTCTTCAAAATGATTCTTTGTCAAGGAGAATGCCTTACCAGCCAGGCACTGGTCAGGTCTCAACCATGGGTTTCAATGCCAACCCGCCATTAATGCAAAGCCCGTTCTTAGACTCTCGAAACTTAGCGGCAACTGTGAAGAAGACTTCTAATGAGCTAGGTGTACGATATGTACTCGACAAGGAGAGCGAGATTATGGCTCTATTATCATTGTCGTGTGAAGAATGGCTCAGCAATATTTTGACATCGGCAGTAGCATTGTCTAACCACCGCAGAAGATCTCGTAATGATGTCCATAGCAATGTTGCCAGAGCTTTAAGAAATATTGCCGTAAAAGATAAAGAGCAGGAAGAGCGAGTTGCAGCTCAAAAATTGGCAATGGGATTGACGGGAGAAGGCGATGAGGACCGAAAGAATGAAACTGAGGAAACAATGCATAGGGCCGCGAATGCAACGGCCGCAATGATGACCTCAGGCCGAAAGAAATATAGTTGGATGACAGGGGGCTCATCAGAGCCGGGTGCCGTTCGTCCAGCTCCCGGCAGGTCGAAGAACGACCCTGGTATTCGACTTCGAGAAGCTCGGGAAGATCCTGGTTTAGCGTTACGTGATCTGCTAGGTGCTTTGGAGGAGCAACGCATGGGCATTGAAAAGACGCTTGTCAAGGGCTATGCTAAACTGCGTAACTAATGATGTACGACGAGATGAAACATAAATGCATAAGTTTTTAAAGGTTTCTTTCTGTAAAATTTATTTATATCAATATATTATATCTGTTATTCGTTGCAGTGCAATAGAATCTTACGATTCCTGACATCACTGACGCGTCACCTGCATTTCTGCGGGGCGTTGCTCAGGCAACACCTTATAACTCGTTAGTACGAAAATAAACAACTATCAAAGTTCCGCGATAGACTTGTACTGTACAATCACCTATACACAACTATGGAATCATTTAGCCTGGCAGAGGCATTCTCGGTCCTTCTCAACAATCCGTCTGATCTAGTAAATGAAGATGATCTCAATATTGATGACTGGTCTGAAGTACTTGATCTAGTTACTGATCAGTTGGCAGTTTCGCCTGATGCTATAGGTGAACCTCAGTCATTCGAACTTCTTAAATGTCTAATATTGTAAGTAGATAAAAAGGAACAGCCTTTCTAACTAGACACTATTCAGAACTTGATCTGAAGAATAATGAAAGAGCCCTTGATCTTATTGTTAGTGGCCTGAAGGCCGTGTCTCTTCAACCCCACACTGGCTCTAATCAGAAACTCATTGAGATCTATATGTTCTTGCTACATTGGTTTCTTATTTCATTCGAGAAGGATGTCACCAAAGCCAGCACAACTGTTCAAACAGGACGGGGATCAAAAACTAGAACCAATCTGGCGTTGGACCCGTTCTGTCGGTTACTAGAGATCGCGTTTGACGTTATTTGTCTATGCGTAAAGAACTCCGACAATATATTTACGACAACATCGGAGAGAGATCTCTTTTCAGGACTGTACTTACGCCCTGCCTATTTATTTATGGAAAATGAACAACTTATGAAGGTGGTTGGTGTACGGATGCGAATATTTAAAACTATTGGCATGTCAGTGAAGTTGCACCATCAACAATTGGGCGTTCAAACCTCGTTGCTCCAACTTCTAGTATATTTTGAACATCTGTCAGAGCCTCTTGCCGAATTGCTTCAGATATTGTACGAACAATTTGACCACGTTGCTGTGATTGAGGGGATTCTTCGCGAAATTAGCACGAAGATCTTCAATGGAAATGACACCAAAGGTCCGAAGATTGTTTCAATATTCCTTATCAAACTTTCATTACTTATTCCAATTCCCGTTATGAAACAAATGATGACATTGGTACGACTGTTGGATACTGAGTCATTCACGTTGAGATGTGCCATCATTGAGGTAGCTGGGAATATTGTTCTCGACATTTGCAAACGAGCAGATGATCTTGAGCTGCACAAATCTCAGGTTGAAACACTTCTTGATCTCATAGAAGAGCGTTCAATGGATATGAATCCATATTGTCGATGTCGATCCTTACAGATTCTGATCTCTGTTTGCGAACTGAACACAAAATTTACGAAAAGGAGACCGCATATGACCACAATCGCAGTCCAGTCACTTCGAGATAAGTCTAGTCTGGTACGTCGTAATGCTATAAAGCTTTGCAACAGGCTCATTTCAACACATCCCTTTGGCCTTCTTCATGACTCTCAGCTGTCATTATCTCAATGGCAGCAAAGACTTGCTGGCGTTGAAACAGAGCTTGATTCCATCCTCCCTCAGGATAGAGCCACAGCTAACGCGTCATCAGATGTTTCTGTCCTTGAGGGTGCTGACGATCTTGATGCTGCCACGATTATTGAGGACAATGAGGGTGACATTTATGACGCTAAAGATGACTCTGTTGGATTGCCAGAAGTTGATTCAGACTTCATTAATAAACTCCAACTCACTAAAAATTACTACATGGAGGCTATTGAATTCATCGAGAGGGTACACGATGCACTTGAACAGGCCGAATTATTGTTATTATCAAAGAACAAGAGTGAAATCATTGAATCAATGGATTTGATTGTTCTTGCAGACGCTTACGGTATCGATAAAGCCATTGTCGGAATTCGTAAGATGCTTCATCTTATATGGGCAAAAGCTAATAACGACGAAGGACAGGCTATACAGTCTCACCTTGTGGCATGTTACACTAGTTTATTTCTTGATCCACCTTCAGGGATCTCGGAGCCGGATGGGCATCTATTGGTAGCACGCAATCTAATCAGTCTTACATATGGTGCAACCTTAGCTGAACTTGCTTCACTTGAAAGGCTATTATTTTTAGCATCTCAGACTGAAGATTTGATTCCAGCAGGTGTTGTGCGTACATTGTGGAAAATCTATAGCTTCCAGCAGCGTGAGATATCGAAGTCACAGCGCCGTGGATCTGTGATCATACTAGGCATGCTGGCAAAAGCCAACAGCTCAGTTGCCATCTTAGGCATGAATATGCTGTTAAAAATTGGATTGGGAGAGTCGGGTAAAAAAGACTTCGGGCTTGCAAAGTATACCTGTATTGCATTACAACAATGCATACCCGACGATGAATGGAAAAAGACTGTATCTGGAACAGGGCCATCCCGTCTTCCCATAGCACATGAAGCTATTCAAAAGCTTACTGAGATATTGCTCATGCGATGCTCCGACATGGAATGGTTCGGGCTTGCGGAACAAGCTATCAAGGCTATAAATAACCTGTGTGAAGCTCCTGACATAATTTTTTCGGAGATCATAAAGGCAAAGACACGCACAGTGTTTCACAACAGCGAAGAACTGTCTTTTGAAGATAGGGAGTCAGAGTTAAGTCAACTCTTATTTATAGTCGGCGATGTTGCTTTGAAGTCATTGGTTCATCTGGAGAGGTGTGAGGCCCTGTTTAAGAGGTCAAAAGCTGCATCTGAGAGAGCCCAACTGTCGAAGAGAGCTAATTCGCAACCGGCGACCAGAGAGTTGAGTGGGGATGATGACCTAAATGCTGCAGTAGGAGGTGGTACTACGGAAGATGACTTCAGTGAAGCAATTGCATTTATTCGAGAACGCGAGCTTTTATTCGGAACCAAGTCATTACTAGCCAGATTTGGGGTATTAGTATCTAACCTTTGTCGCCAACAACTATCCCAGGGTGATTTGGTAAGTGAAATGGCTTCTCTATGAGTATCACAGTAACCGAATGCTAACTATTAGGGTGAATCATTGAGCGTCTCTGCAACTCTTTGCCTTGCAAAGTTCATGTGCGTATCAGGTAAGTTAATAAGAGTATGCAATATCTTTAACATTAGCCAACTATTGTGAGCATAACCTGCCGGTTCTGATGCCCCTTATGGATAAGTCTGAGAGTCCTGCAATACGAAGCAACTGTGTCCTTGCATTGGGTGATATTGCTGTATGTTTCAATTATATGCTAGATGAAAATACGGATTTCCTTTATCAGCGTCTGCATGACAAATTCCCTGTGGTACAGAGAACTTGCCTGATGACACTAACATTCTTGATTCTTGCTGGACAGGTTAAAGTCAAAGGTCAATTGGGAGAGATGGCTAAATGTCTTGAGGACGATGATAAAAGGATTGCCGACTTGGCGCGCATGTTTTTCACAGAGCTTTCAACGAAGGAAAATGCAATCTATAACGGCTTTATTGATATGTTTTCAGTTCTCAGCTCCGACACAAGTTTGCCACGAGACTCCCTTAACAGAATTCTGAAATTCCTTGTCTCGTTTGTCGCAAAAGAGAAACAAATCAAACAGCTTTCAGATAAGCTTCATAGCAGAATGGCTTCCTGTGATTCGGAAAAATCCTGGGGTGACTTGGCTCATGTGCTTAATTTGCTACCGCATAAAAACGAAGCCATTGATGGTACAGTGGCAACCGGGTTTAAATACAAGCCACAGATCGTCGAATAGACTTGCATGTAATAATATTAAGGAAGCGATATTGGTAAATTAATTTCACGGAAAATTAAATTTCAGCCAGTTGTTGAAGAGAAGTCATCATTGTCTTCTAGATTGTCCTGGTCATCGCCATCTGTTGAATGTACCCCATCCCGAGATGGATTATGCAATTGACCCCTATCATAACGAACATTTATCTCCCGACCTCTGAAATTGGCTTTATCAAACAATTGAATTGCTCTTGCAGCATCATCCTCAGAATAGAAACTTGCAATGGCAAACCCCTTGGAACGTCCGTTATCGTGTTCGGGTATCTCTACTCTAAAGATGTTACTTCCTGTTCTCAAGAAATCTTTCAAGTCCTGCCATTGGGTTGTGAATGGTATCTAAGTCAGTAAGAAATTAAAGCAGTTATTTCAGAGGTGGTCAACATACATTTCCAATGAAGAGACGCTGCTTGTCTGATACATGATAATTCCTATTGTGTATCCTTGAAGGCTTTTGGTGAAAACTTGCATTCTCATAGCCGGTAGGTCCATAAAATGATGCATTCCAAATTTCATGAGTCTGAGAATAACTCTGGTTTGGAACGCCTACATTCTGAGAGTAAATATTTGGGTATGAAGACGCACTGCTACCCATGTCTGCCTGCCGATAGCTACTATTAGCAAGTTGTCCATAATATGAATTCGCTGTATGACCATGTAAAACTTGTTGGGATAAAACTGGTGAGTAAACTATTGGAGACGAGACTCCAGGAGCAGGTGATCCCGCCTGAGAGACTACTGATAGTGACCCCTGACGCAACGGTATGCTTATAGCTTGACCCACAACATCTTCCGAAGAAGCCATGATAGCAACAAGAGTGTGACCCGGAGGTACTACCATACCATTGACACAATTCATGCAAGCTAATGCATTCGAATATCCCTTCACAGTCACTAGAGCAATTCCAGGCGTGCCAATCTTTGTATAGACTATAGGGATATGAGGCAAAACCGACAAAATAAGGTCTCTTAACTGTCTCCATTGATAGTTTAAAGGTATATTGGAGACGGTAACAGTATAACTGTCATGCCGATTATACCTATATTGCCTGAAAGGTTGTTGCTCAGGGTTATAAACAAAAGGAGCTGAGCCCTGGAATGTTGGCATCACTCCTTGATATGTGTCTGGTGTGTCTGAAGTATTTGGAACCAGGACATTTGCGGTCAAACCTGTCGGCGACTCCACTGTGTCAGATGGCGAGTCCAATCCTTCGGGATCACCAAGAGTCTGCAACTCTTCAGAAGAACGTGCAGTTAAAGTATATCCGTTTCCATATGGCGTATAACCTATATAAGGCCTTGGATCATTGCCATAAGAAGACTCCAGACTGATCGAGGTCGATTCCACATCTGATGGTACCGATAAACCATTGTGGGGTGGCGCCCTTTCGACAGAAGATGAGACAATGACAGGTCTCGACACAACAGCGTCGGATACCAGAGCTGGATTCGTTATCGAATCAGATTGTGTTGTTGCATTTTGTTCAGGTGAAAACTTTCCTAAAGAGTCCATCATTTTTTTCCAGCCAGGAGGCTATTGTTGTTGTGTATTAATAATATGTCCGTTGGTTGCCGGTACTTGTACCTGTCTTACAGCGAAATATCTTCCAACCTGGGGCGATTTTTTACTTTAAAGTAGAATTAAGAAAGGGCTGTCTAATACAGCTGAATAATGGTAAATGAGATATTGCAATTCGCTGGGATATTCTATTTCAAACACAAGAGGGAATATAAAGGCGATGATGATAACGGCCGTCGGGATGCTGAGCATGCAAGTTAATCACCGCCGCTTGCAGGCTGCAAGGCAGATAGCATTAACTTAAGCATAGCATGCAGTGGCTAATGTTTGCGCGACGTACGCACGGCACATATAATGTGGGGAGGGGAAGTGGAATGGTACTATTAAGTTGGAAGTGGCTATGTAACTCAAGACATATTCCTATGACAAGCTCTTTGAACGAATCATCTTCATGCTGCCCAGTATCAGTCACTATAATTGACACAACCAACCTCTCTACTTTGATTGATTGGACTAATAAATTGAATGAATAACTGGCACCAAAAAATCCTCAATATCTTTATTTACTAGGTGAGGATGATATATTGCTTAAGCCTTGCCCGCAAATCTCTCTCTTCGCTTTTGAATAATGTCAGCAGAAATACCCAAAGTACTAGATTGTTTGTTTGGTTTAGTTGGAATAGTGCTTTTTTTCACGCTGGTGGGCTTTTGGGTCTTCAATATTGAACCTGCCCCATTGTATTGGCTAACCCCAAATTTTCTCACTCGGACGATTGTCTTGTCAAGTTCCTCGATTTTGGAGGGTTCACCAAACTTTCTTGCGCGAGCAATTCGTCGCTCGAGTTCTTCTAATACGACATGTTCGTCAGATTTCTCGGATACCGGATCGGATTCCTTGGCTGCAGTTTCTTTAGGCAAGGCATCTTCAGTCTCAATTGAGACTGAGTCTGTATCATTGCCGAGAGACGTGCTCTCAGGCTCAGATGTTGGCTGTAGAGGAGTTACATCGATAGTAGTTTCTTCTGTTGTTTCAGCTGTTTTGGTTTCGTTTTCCTTGTCATACAATTCAAGACGACCTATCAGCTCAGGCTTCGTACCAGAGCTCGGTAACTCGCGAGATTTTAAAAGCTCTTTAAGCTCGGGTACTTTCATAGATTGATAACTAGGCATTTTTGGATAACTAGCTGGCTACGTACGGATTTGAATGAATGTTGGTACGTAAACCGTGAGGCGCGAGTTCGCGATAGTCTGTTCAGGCCGGTTAACGGACATGAAGTTGAGATAGCGTGAGGCAGGATCAGAAGTAGAGCCAGACAGTGATGGATTGGTTCATATTCACTTGTGTGCATTGGCGATTGTTGTCTTTTTTTTTGAAAATATCATTTTAGTTAATTCAATCAATCACTTGGAGTAACGATGTTCTAGAAACACAGCCAGCCTTCTCTGCCACAAGGCTGGCTGCTGCTTGTCTTCTATCGGTTGCTCCGCTCAGCCGCTTGCCTAAACCGGACAGTGACAGCTATACGCCTTGGTGTATCAACATATACAAACCAAACAGATTGCCAGTGGGTTAGAGTTTTGACTGATCATCCTACAATTTTGGTCGACAACAGTTTCTCGATACCAGCATAAATTTGTTCTGGGACTTTACTTGAGAGGCAACTGTCAATAATCGTAGGTTCACAGGTTCACAATGAACCTCATACGTTCTAGAGAATCAAAAGACAAAGCGACGCTACAAAAGTGCTATGAAGAAGCATATCAGTCGTCACTACAGTCGATCATCCTCGAGACTCAGAACCAACGGGGTGAAGCTTTGACGTCCTGGAACTCGACTCTTGCAGCAATTTCAACAAATATGAGTAAACTACAAGGATCTGCTCCCAAATCATCGACAGAGCAAGGACTGATGGCATCAATACTTGATATTGAACGACAATGCCATGATCGAATCGGCTTTTTGGAAAACAGACGATACCCGTCAACAAATCCCTACCTAACACCTACTACAAACTCGTCAGCTAGTGGATCAGATGATTCCACTCAAGGCCAGCTCTATAACCATACAAATAGTAGCAGATCTTTGGAGGGTACTCCATTATCTTACCCCCCAGCATCCAACACATCTGTGCACAAGATACCTCGCAAGCAACCCCAGTTAAATAGTGATCCAGATTTTGGAATGGGTCCACCACCAGTACCGCCTCCCCACAGGGAGCTCAAGGCATCTGCCTTAATAAAACATGGCCGTACCCCAAGCGCTGGCAGTGTTAGCAGTGTTAAGGTTTCTTCCGTTGGCAACTCATCTTTACGAGCTCAGTCCAACGATTCGTTGGGACCTACCGCCCCATCTCTTCGGTCAAAATCTACTTCCGAGTTGCCTACTGCTGGCTACCACAAGTCTATGATGAAAACTTTAAGGCCATCTGGGAAGGCGGGAAAGCTGGCAAATGGCGCCAGGCCAGGAGCATCGGCTTCTCAAGCTGCAACTTTGGCATGGTCTTCAGATTCCCCGCCAAAGAAATCTATTTTGGATCATTATATCACCAGGTCCAATGCTGCTTCTATTGTGAAGCAGTATCCAAAGCCTGCCCCAAAGCAACACGTTCAGCAACAACAACAGCAACAGCAGCAGCAACAGCAGCAACCTTCTAGGCGTCTAGCTTCACAGCCTCCTTCTCTCAGGTATTCATTAATTGACGACTCTCCTTTAATTGATCTATCAGATGAAGTTCTACGGCCAAACAGTTCAAGACAGACCTCACGAAGTTCATCTCCGGTGCGGGCCGCTTCACCAGTACGGAAGATCAATCCGACTCCGAAGCCTAGTATACTGACCAAGCCATCTTCAAGCACACCAAAGCTGCCTGCAAGTTCAGTGTCAAGCAAGTCATATTCTGCCAAGCCCATCGCCGTCAAGAAGCCAATGCCTATCGTGAGAAGCTCCCCAAGACCAGCGGCGGTTGCTACGAAGGTTGCGCCAAAGCCTGGTCCAAAACCGAGGGTAGGTCCGAAGCCAGCTTCCAGGCCAGCTTCGGGCCCTTCATCAAAGTCATCTACTCCAAAGCCTAGAAGGGAAGAAGTAGATGAAGAACCTGATACTCCAGTTTCTCCTGAATCTGAATGGGAAAGGGAGGCCCGTGAGAAGATTAAGGGTATCAGGGGCATAGACGAGCATGCTGCAAATCAAATATTAAATGAAATTGTTCTGAAAGGTGACGAAGTGCATTGGGAAGATATCGCTGGCCTGGAGCAGGCAAAGTCATCTCTCAAGGAAACTGTGGTATACCCTTTCTTGAGACCTGATTTATTTAGTGGTCTTCGTGAACCTGCGAGAGGAATGCTGCTGTTCGGTCCGCCAGGAACTGGTAAAACAATGCTGGCAAGAGCTGTGGCTACAGAATCTCATTCCACGTTTTTTTCTATCTCAGCGTCTTCTTTAACATCAAAATTCCTAGGTGAATCGGAAAAGCTTGTCAGGGCACTGTTCCAAATGGCCAAGGCACTAGCACCATCGATCATTTTTGTCGATGAGATCGACTCTCTACTTTCTACAAGAAGTGAGTCGGGTGAGCATGAGGCATCTAGGCGTATTAAGACTGAGTTCCTCGTCCAATGGAGTGATTTGCAACATGCTGCTGCTGGTAGAGATCATGGAGGGGATCCACAACGAGTGTTAGTGCTTGCAGCAACCAACTTGCCTTGGGCTATTGACGAAGCTGCTCGACGAAGGTTTGTGAGAAGGCAATATATTCCTTTACCTGAGAGGGAAACTAGAAGTGTGCACCTTAAGAAGCTCTTAAGTCAACAAAAGCAGCATATAACTGAAGATGACTTCAAAAAACTTGTAGATCTCACTGATGGGTTCAGTGGATCTGATATGACCGCATTGGCTAAAGATGCGGCCATGGGACCGTTGAGATCGCTTGGAGAGGCCTTGTTGACAACTCCTCATGATCAAATCCGCCCGATGGGATTTGAGGATTTTATCTCAAGTTTGAATACTATTCGGCCTAGTGTTTCGATGGACGGTTTGAAAGCATTTGAGGATTGGGCTGCGTTATACGGCAGCTCAGGTGCATAGAGACGCATGTTGTTTTCATGTCGTTGTTTTATAATTTCGTATGTCAAGTACTTTCAAATTAATCTATTTGACTGTTTCTCCATATTTTAGTTTGTCAAGGCACAGCTATTGATCCAATTCGTAGTACTCTTGATGCTGTAATGTGCTGATCTGCAGTCTCTCTCCCTCACCCATGAGACCGCTAAAAAAATTGAAGACAGACGATGAAGCCGGTCTGTTCGCACCCGGAGTATTGAGTACCAGAGAGGAAACCAAGAAATCAATAGCAGATTCTGGACCTTATAAGCATGGAGTAATTCGACCTTTGATTGATGATGACCTCCTGCGTTCCGTGCGAAGAGAAATCTTCGAAGAGCTACATTTCACACGCAAGGAAACCGATATTTATAAAGTCAACCAGACTGGTGATCTCGCCAACCTTTCTGGATTAGATAGCGATGAACTTTCGAGGCTCTCTTCACTTGCAAAGTTGCGAGAAGCTCTATATTCTAAGGAATTCCGAGATTATTTAAGCTATGTTGCGCAGTCTGGCCCACTCTCTGGTATCAAACAAGATCTGAGTATTAATTTATATGATCGTGGTTGTCACCTCTTGACGCATGACGATGTTATCGGATCCAGGAGGATATCTTATATACTTTATTTGACGGATCCTGATGAGCCGTGGAAATCACAGTGGGGAGGAGGTTTGAGATTATATCCAACTGTCGTACCTAATATTCCATCTGCTGACTGGGAAGTCACACTCCCACCAGCCTGGAATCAATTATCTTTTTTCACGGTTCAACCTGGCCTCAGTTTTCATGATGTTGAAGAGGTATTTTCAGACAAACCAAGACTGTCGATCTCTGGATGGTTCCATATTCCACAACCTAATGAGGAGGGTTTTGTTGAGGGTGAACAGGAGAAGACTGAAGCACTAAGTTCACTCAAACAGTTACAATCTACAGAACTGCTGGAGCATGATTTTCCAAAGAAAGTTTATACAAAGTATGAAAGCTCTTTAGTTCGAGAATATGATGAGGAGGACATTAAATATCTATCAAGGTATCTTCGTCCTGAACTACTGAAGATAGCCACCTTGGAACATCTTAATGATCAATTTTGCGACCAATCGATGATAGAAATTAGCGGGTTCTTGAACGAAGAATATGCACGGTTAGCAAGAGGTCATATAGATATCGATGATCTCATTAAAGCGTGTCCGAGACTGTCTACGGACATCAAAGATCCTTGGAAGTTGGCACGACCGCCTCATAAGATGAGGTACCTGTATTTGGAAGATTCTGCAAATAACGAATCAGAAGGTTCGTCAGTTCCGTTATCAGAGATCCGCTCAATGTTCCAACATGAGTCGTTCAGGCGATGGTTAAAAAAACTAACAACTATGTCCCCTACTTCTAGCTATGTCTTGGGGCGCCGATTCCGGCCTGGTTACGATTTCACCTTAGCTACGAGTTTAGATTCTTTAGGTCCCGTATTAGAAGCCACTTTGTCATTGACACCTTCGAAAGGATGGGACGAAGGAGATTATGGAGGGTACGATTTATGTTTGTCCGTGGATGAGTCAAAAGAAGACGATCCTGCTATTTATAGAGGGAAGGATGGAGAGGATGAAGATGACCCAGTGCTATTTACAAACCAGGCATCATGGAATGTCTTTCACTTAATTGTAAGAGATGAAGGGCTTTTGAGATTTGTGAAGTACGTGAGTAAAAGTGCCCCTGGCAGTCGATGGGACATCTCATGTGAATGGGAAGTCGAAGATGAAGAAGATGATGATAACGACGAAAAAGAGTGACAGAAAGAGCCAAAAGCAAGTTAATAGTTCCAATCATGTATATAGATTAAGAAGTCTCTCGACTCTTCCTGTAGGCAGTCTCCTGCTCCGTCTGTAGTTCCTCAAGTTCAGGTACCAATTGACCAAGAACCTCAGAGGCAGCCTTGTGGTAAGCCAGCTGAGCATTAACCAGTTCCAGAAGATTTCGCAAAGGTTCTGGAGTATCAAGTACATTCTTCATGACGCTGACAGCCTCTTCAGTAGCAGCGACAAATTCATCCTCAGCATGCTCAACTTCAACTCTGGCAGCAGCCTCTTTCTCAGGCTTGGCGGCCTTTGCAGCAGCCTTTGCAGAATCCAAAGTCAACCGCGCGTTCTGGACATTCTTACGCGCCTTGGTAGCGAATTGAATAGAGGTGTTCAAGGTAGTGGAAAAGGCAGAGTTGAACCGGGTCACGACAAGTCTGTCCTGTCCGAGTCGTGCCTCTCCAATCTTCTCCTCCGCAACAGCATACTTCTGTAGAGCAGAAGCAAGGGGTTGAGAATCGGGACCAAGGCTCTCAGCACCAGCCAGAGAAGCTCTACCAAGAGCGTGGTTCAAAGTCTTAGGGTCCTTGTTAGAACCGGGGCTAGTTAAGATAGCCTGAGCTTCCTGAGCAGAAGAAGCGTGTGATAAGGTAGAGACTTTCTCAGAAATAGTTCGGGAAAGGTCTACAAAAGACTCTCGCAGATTAGGGGGGTAGTCATATCCTTCATTCTCGTACTGAGCGCTAAGTTAGCAACAGTCTTCATCATATATAAACAAGCCACTACGCAGCCACCCAGCCTCGTTAACGCCTGGCACTGGCATTACCAGGTCATCATGGCCCAATCGAAATGGATACAAAGAAAATGAAAACACATACGTCACGGATAACAACTTCTGGTGGACAAGCTTGAGTGCATCAACTCGTCTCTCTAATTCAAGATACTCTTCCGGAAGTTCGGTCTTGGTTAGCAACAAGGTTATCACGTTAAGAGCTTACCTTATCATCAGCATTGCCAAGCTTTTCTTGGATCAATCGTTGAGTCCTCTTAGCAAATGGAGTGAAAGATGATCCCAGGTCAGAAACACTGCCCTGCAGCGACTGAAAAGACTTATTGAAATCAAAACCGCTCATAGTCAAAGTGGTTGGCAAGAGATTGACGTTCGCATCGCGCGACGGTTGCCCAACTCCCAACCCAGACCAAGCATATGCATCAGTTAGCAAGACCACTAATTTTGTAACTTGCTTGATTTGTTTGATAATCTAAATGATTGATCTAACCAGAAAAGGTTATAGATAAAGCTGAAGAAATAGTATTAGTCTTCAGTTAATGCAATGGGATGACACCAGGTGGCTGGACTTACTGGTATTCTTTATCTGCTTTTGTTTAACAGGATGAATATAACAAGCAAAGTGGTTAAATGATTGCAGAAGGTTGGTTTGATAAGGCGTGAATTTTGAGATATATGAATATATATATATGGTCTAATGTTGCATCTATTCTATAAAGCGTGGTTGTATTTGGATCCTCCACGTAATGATCTCCTGCATATACAGTAAATTAAGAGCACATATGCAAGTTAAGGTTGATCATGCTGTGTGCTGTTGAGGGTGTTACATGGGGATCGCATATGACCGAAACTGATAACTTAACTTAGGACCAACTAAGTACACATTAGAACTGTAGAGTTTTTATCAGTAGGATTTACGCTATTGTCTTAAACGGGAGTCGCACATCTCGCCGTAGACCACTTGCTGGCATACAGAGCATTATCTTACGCCTTTCGATAGAGACGGCTGGGCCAAATCAATCGATATCAACCATCGTCGAAGTCAACTATAATCATACCAGCCTAGTAGATAGCTACGTCAAGCGACTTTAATTGTGTTTTCCCGCTGATCTGTGTATCCTTTCTTTCAGCGGAACTGATTTCTGTCATCTTCGTCATTGCCGCATCATGGGTATGTTTAGAGGGGGGTGGTGCTCAACTAACTATCAGATAAGGAGCTACAAAAAGGTCTCAGTGACCGATTATACGACAAACGAAAGCTCGCGGCACTTGAACTGGAGCAGACTATCCGTCAATGCCTTGCAGATGGAGACAGAGACAAGATTCGGGCTATTATCGATGACCTTTGTCGGAACTTTGCGTACGCAGTCCACCATCCCAATTCAAGAAATGGGGGACTAATCGGACTCGCTGCTGCCTCAATTGCCCTGGGTCAGAGCGAGGTTGCTGAATATCTTGAAGATATAATTCATCCAGTGCTGGCGTGCTTTGGAGATCAAGACGCGAGAGTTCGATATTACGCGTGCGAAAGTATGTACAACATCTCCAAAGTAGCTAAGGGTGAGATTCTTGTCTACTTCAACGAGATATTCGATGCTCTGTGCAAAATGGCTACCGACACAGAGGCATCGGTCAAGAATGGAGCCGACTTATTGGATCGGCTTATTAAAGATATTGTAGCTGAGAAGGCAGCAACTTATGTCTCGGTCGTTCACAAGGGAGCACCTCCGCATGCCCCGTCCGGGTTTGCTGATAATGGTGAAGATCCATCGAAACCTGTATACCTCAATGAACCAATTCAGAGTGAGACAAGCTTTTCATTAGCCAAGTTCATTCCTCTCCTTAAAGAGCGAATGTACGTTATCAACCCATTTGCTCGAATGTTTCTTGTATCGTGGATCACACTTTTGGACTCGATCCCAGATTTGGAGCTTATATCATACCTACCTTCTTTTCTAGGTGGTCTAATCTCTTTCCTTAGTGATCCTAGCGCTGATGTACGAGTAGCCACGGAAACTGCTCTCGGCGCTTTCTTGCAAGAAATCAAACGAATCACCAGTGTGAAAAGGGCTGTGGAGTTAGATAGGCAAGAAAGACTTCGCAAGAAGATAAAACTGCTACAGATATCTGATGAACTGTCAAAGGAGAGCGCAGTAGAACATTCTCCATTAACGTCAACTATAAAGACACCGTCGTTGTCTATAGGACTCGAACCTGACACACACCAGTCTTCTCATAGTGTTAGTGATTTCAAGGACGAAGAGCCAGCTAGTGATATCGAGCCAACTGATCCACATACGCCGGAAACTGGTCTGAGACCAGATGAGGAGGCTCTAGATCTCGGAGCAGATGGGGAAGAAGAAGGTGGAGAAGTAGTCGACGGCGGTGCCAATCATGACGATGACGATCCAGAAGGGGAGCAAGATGAAGGTATTTATATCCCTGGGCAGGATGTATATGTGAACTATGACAAAGTCATTGAAATTCTAATATCGCATTTGGATGCTTCAGAAGAAGTAATTCAACTAATGGTACTAGGATGGGTCGAGACTCTGTTGGAGGTGTCTCCACATAGCTTGTTAGCTTACACTCCCCGGTTTTTATCTCTGCTACTTCCAACTATGGCTTATACGGGTACATCGCTGCGGTCAGCTGCTGAAAGAGTTAACAGTAAGATGCAGCAACTCATTTTGGACCTCGCTATCCCGGATGAAGATGATAAAAAGGCAATTGAGACCCTTGATTATGCAGCGACAGTGAATGCGCTGACGTTGCATTTCCTCAACGAACAAGAGCAAACCCGTGTCGCTGCGTTAGATTGGCTGATAATGCTACATCAGAAGGTTCCTCGCAAGATACTGGCATCTGACGATGCGACATCTCCAGCTCTTCTCAAGACTTTGTCAGATCCATCAGAACAAGTCATTACTAAGGACTTACAACTTCTAGCACAAATTTCTTATAATTCAGATGATGAGTACTTTACGGCATTCATGGTTAACCTCCTGGATTTGTTTAGTACTGACAGACGACTTCTAGAAACTAGAGGCAAACTGATTATACGTCAGCTATGCGTTAGCTTAAATCCGGAGCGTATCTACAGGACAATGGCGGAAATTTTGGAGCGCGATGACGATGTGGAGTTTGCGAGTATTATGGTTCAAAATTTGAATAACAATTTAATAACAGCACCGGAACTTGCTGACTTGCGTACTCGATTACGCAGCCTAGACACCAGGGATGGAGCTGCGATTTTTGTCTCTCTGTTCAAATCGTGGTGCCATAATTCGGTTGCAGCTCTGTCGCTCTGCCTGCTGGCTCACGCATATGAACATGCTTTTCTGGTTCTACAGATAATGGTTGAATTTGAGATAACAGTGAGTCTGTTAGTTCAAGTGGATAAACTGGTACAATTACTCGAAAGTCCTGTATTCACCCAGCTTCGTCTACAGCTCCTGGAACCCGAGAAGTATCCTTTTTTGTACCGATGCTTGTATGGAATCCTGATGATATTACCCCAGTCTACTGCCTTTAATACTTTACGAAACAGACTCAATAGTGTATCGGCTATTGGGTATGTGCACTTGCCTCTCCAGCGGGGTACTGCAGCTGGGTCGGGCCAGGCAGCTATCAATACGGCGAAATCAACCTTGAAACACACTCCAAATATTAGGGAAGAAATTCGATGGACAGAATTATTGGATAAGTTCCGATCTGTTCAAAGAAAGCTTCAAGCAGTGAGGACGCAGTCTTCGTCAACACGATTTGGTTCACATATGGGAAGCAACAATGTTATTAGTAATTCCACTGGTGTTCCTGGTACACTTACGACTAGCCCTGGATCTGATGATAGTGCGAAGATTCAGGGAACAAGAACATCAGCAGTAACAAAACCAGTTAAAGAAGAGTCTACATCGAAACGATTTTCTAGAGGGTTTGGAATCCGTCGTCCAAGAGTTGTGACTGATAAAAAGTAACTGTAAAAAATTATAATCTTATGACTTCTAAAAATGCAAACTAATAGATAATAATTATTCAGCATATGATTGGAACCAAATAACAGCCAAAAGTAATAATAATAATGCACGAGCAGACGACTAGCCACAATTTTACTGTAAGAGTTCGTCTCGGTAGTGAGGTTGGTTGTTGACAAATTTGTCTCGTCGATAAGCAATATTTTGTTGACGATGAGCTTCCTTCCAAACACGTTTTTGCTCCTTAAGCTGAACAGGATCCCGGACATTTAGAACACCAGCTGCTCGCATATCCACTGCCATTACAGTTCCCTGGCCCTCCCGAGTGATATCAGTCGAACGGAAGCTCTGCCTATAGTACCTTGAAAGAGATCTGTGACCAGCTCGCATTCCTGGAGCAAGGGTAAGCTCATAACCGGAGTCATCGACATAACCAATTTCACCATCCAAATCTTCATCATCACTGAAACCATCATTCTCAACCTCATCTCCGCTGATTTCTTCCCAGTCATCATCATTGTCGTCATTATCGTCATCAATCGCCTTCTTATCACCATATGAGGATGTGAAGTCATAGAACTCAGAAACCTCAAGTTTTTCCCTTGTCGTTTCATAAGGTATTCGGACATGAGATTTAGAAATCATGTGAGCACGGACACTTTCGAGATTTCTTCCCTGGAATGTACAGCTCAGGCACATATTACCAAGTCCAACCTTTTCTCCCAAATACGTAACTAAGCCGTCTAAATCTACCAAATATTCGGTTTCAGGAACAAATAACCCATACTTCTTAGTCATATATGCCACGTTCTCTTCGACGCTGTCAAAATTCTTGCCATCAACAAGGCATGTCGTCGAAGGAATATGTACAGCCTTGGACTTCCTTAGTTGAAGCTCGTCTTCGATTTCATCTTGAGTTTCAATATCACTATCATCAGACGTTGCCGGTACCGGAATCTTAGAGTCGGCGGTTACTCCAGTGGAAGTAGCCAATACAGACTTTATTTCTTCTTCTTGGTCATCTTCATCTATAGATCGGGAATCAAAATCATCTTCGGTAGTATGGGGATAGTAATGGCCCTCGGAAACAGGATCACCAAGAGAGAATGTAGACGAGACAACACTTTCTGCAGGACTATCAGGACGGTTTATTGACAAGCCGTCAGTATTGATTTGAGCATCCCTAGTAGCAAGCTTCCTGAGAAGCTTTTCCTCCTTTTTACGATCCTTCTTTGTAATCTGCCTTTGACCTGAGCTTCTTTGAGATGACCCTCGACCGGTCCGTTCATCAGCTAACTTTTGAATATGTTGCTGGCTGACCATTTTCTCGGCAAACATCTCTGAGGAAATTGGAGGCAGATTAGCCACCCGTCGTTTCAGGTTGTAACGATGCCAATCCGTCTTCATATGGACTCGCTGAAGATCAGCTGTAGGAAATCTTAACCCACAGGTGTTACAAGTGAACTGAACACCCTCATTCTGATCTCCTGCTGATTCACTTCTATCTATTATAGCTATTTGGTCCATATTAGATTCGTACTGTCAGAAATGAAAAAAAATGTCGAAATAAATATTTTATTGCTATACATGCAGTAGGCTTTAATTATTGATGAGGCTGCAAGCGCTGAGTCAGGAGTGCAGCTCAAGTCTATACTCGTTCTTAGTGTGCTCAAACGGGTAAACAGATTACGTCGTTTCTCAAGATCATTCAGCAATCAACTCTTAATGAATGATATAGAAGCTACTATTCGAAATAATGATATCAAAGAACTAGATCTGGCTGGCTACAATTATTTCACGCAAAAGCAGGATAGAATCTACAAAGAGTGCTAACTAATCACAAGTAATATTTTTAAACGACATTTATCGGTACTTAACGAAACCGATGTCAGCAGCCTTCTCTCGGAAAGACTGTCGGCAGATGTTAAGACCGTACTTTCGGATGACGGCGTTTCGGGAGCCAGTGACTCGACTATGTTAGAACCATGCTTTAAGTTACAAGCCATATTACTCACCACTGTCGAGATCCCTTTCCGTAGTTTCGGGGGTGCGAATACCAAACGTTCTCGTGAGCCATGGTCTGAGTTAGTTTATGTCCCCAAGACGTTCGATGAGTTGTATATTCGTCAGATAGAAATCATGCATGGATCGCTAGCATTCCATACGATACCTAGGTATCATTTCGATTACATGTAACAAACGATGAAGAAGTAGCTCAGCTAATAACTTGAGACGTATTAAGGTAGCCTACTCGCAGTCCCAGCTTTGCTTAATTCACGCTCAACTCCCAGTTCCGTGTAATACCTTTCATACGTTCAGCCCAGTTATAGTCTCAAATAGCGAAACTTAAACAATGTAGTCCACAATCAATCACTGTATAATATAATCTACAATCCAGCATATATCATATATATCCACATTCCATCCACATCTTCCAAATAACGATACAACTCTTCGCATTCTTACTTACGCTTTTGATTAACAGTTGTTGGTGCTGTAACTTGTGAAGTAAATGTGAAAATTCGGAGTCTACTTCAAAATTGCAGTCACGTTTACTAAAAAGGAAATATATATATGGGACTGCCCTAAGTACTGACCAAGGCTAGGTTTGAACCGCATAGCATTTTTGGTCTAGGGTTCATTTTTCAAATACCTGGGTTGGGAGATATATCCATTTCGGGATCTGCACCATAAAAAAATATTGAGATTCGAATAACTCTCTCCTTCACTGTCCATTTTATAACTGATCACTGGGCTAAAATGGTCCATTCCCATCGAGCGACCCTTAAAAAGTCTCATAAGGCATTCAAGTCTAAGCATGCTACCAAAAGCGCGTTGAAAGCTCGAACCAAGGGAAAGGTTGAAAAAGATCTGCCAGGCAATGGCAAACCCCATGTTATGTCCAAAAATGAGCGTAAAAATGCAGCCAAGCAAATCAAAGCTAACAAAACCCTCGAGGTTATCACCAACAAGAGAATTTTTGATGGTAAGAACTCTGCTCCTAAAATTGTTGCTGTCATCCCGCTATCTCCCGACTGTGACCCTGCTGAAGTGATTCGTTCTGTGAATGCAGGTGTTGGAATTGAAAATTGTCAGATCTCTAATCCAGGATCTACTACTGTCATGGTGGATAGATTCAAGCAGAAGTTAAGATACTTGATCCCTAGCCGAAATTTTTTTGATATTGTGGATGCTGCTCGAGTAGCAGACTTTGTCATGTTTGTGTTGTCGGCTACTACAGAGGTTGATGATTTTGGCGAGATGTGTATTAGATCTATCGAATCACAGGGTGTCTCGAATGCCATCGCAGTTATAAATAACCTGGTTGAAACTGGTAATACTAAGCGTCAAAACGACATCAAGGGATCTCTCTTGAGTTATTTCCAACACTTCTTCCCTGCCACAGATAAAATTTACAGCTCTGAAACTATATCAGATGCTCTCAACGTTAATCGATTTTTATGTCAAAAATTTCCCAAAGGAATTAACTGGAGAGATTCGCGGCCATATATTCTTGCAGATGATGTAAATTTCGACGGCTCTTCTATTGTGGTTGAAGGATATCTCCGGGGTCGAGGAATTAATGCCGATCGTTTGGTTCATATCCCTGGTTACGGTGATTACCAAATCGACAAGATAGTTGATGCTTCATTCTCACCTAACGGTCCAAATATCATGACAGATGGTGATGTCAGGGAATTGGCTGCTCCTTCAGATAACCAAGATAGTTTGGACGAACTAGTTGCCATTGATGATGATATGATGGACGACGAATTGGATTACGATGATAACATTCCTCAACAAGGCGTTCGACTGGATGGCCATCACTATTTTAATTCCACCGTATTGAATTCTGATGATGAGGGCGATGACGATACGGTGACCAAAAAGAAGCAGCTGCCTGAGGGTATGTCTCAGTACCAGGCAACGTGGATCGTAGACGACGAAGATGATGAAGGAGACGATGTCGAAGAAGGAGATTACATGAATTCAGATATCGATGAGAACGGGAATGGGGAAGAGATTCACTTTGGTGAGAGTCGAATTGCATTGTCAGAATATGCCCCTACTGAAGGAGGTGATGCTGAATCTGAAATGTTTGTTGATCTGACTGCTGAAGAAGAAGCAAAACAGCTCAAAGAATTCAGAGCTAGTGCTAAAGAAGATCTGAACTTTCCAGATGAGATCGAATTAATGCCGAACAACCCTGCAAAGGATCGTCTTCACAGGTATCGAGGGCTTAAGAATCTTCGAACCTGCACTTGGGATGTTGAAGAACGAGATCCAAGAGCTCCACAGGAATGGAAGGGCTTGACTAGGATATCAAATTTTAAAGGCACAAAGAATAGAATTGCCAAAGAAGCAGCTAGAACCGTGCAAGTTTCTCCAGGAACAAGGATTAAATTGTTCATTAGAGCTCCTGAGTTTATTGCTACCAATTTCACTGGTGATTCTCCTTTTGTTGTATATGGATTGTCAGAGTATGAACATAAGATATCAGTTGTCAACATGAGTGTGATGCCAAATGCTGAATACGAAAAGCCAATTGCTTCCAAGAGCGAGCTCATCATCCAGTGTGGACCACGGAGATTGACAATCAACCCATTATTTTCTCAGGCTGGTTCGAATGCAGCTAATAATGTGTACAAGTATGAAAGGTTCTTACAGCCTGGCCGTGCTTCGACTGCAACGGTAATCGCCCCAATTACAATGGACAATGTCCCCGTGGTATATTATAAGCAAGATGGAGACAAATTAGAACTTGTTGGTACGGGATCTGTATTGGATACAAACTTCAAACGAATACTTGCAAAGCGAGTCATATTAACCGGTCATCCATTCAAGATTCATAAGAAACTTGTTACTGTTAGGTACATGTTTTTCAACTCAGAGGATATCCAGTGGTTTAAAGCAGTGCCTCTTTTCACAAAGCAAGGTAGATCCGGTTATATCAAGGAAAGCCTGGGTACTCATGGATACTTTAAAGCTACTTTTGATGGTAAGATTACTTCTCAGGATACTGTTGGTATGGCTCTGTACAAGAGAGTGTGGCCTAGACCATCCAGTATTTGGACAGGTATGTAAGCATATTTATTAGCATCAACATTATGATTTAATAATGAGGAAGTAGTACGTTCGTTTCTCGTAGCCTATGTGCGTATTTTAAGAGAAACAAATCATAAAATGATGAGGAATCCAGCGACCCTAATACATCCCTAACCCTAACTTCAACTGAACGCAGAAGTGGGGTCCCCAGCCTAAGCTGGAGATCCCCTCAGCACCAAGCGGACTAATAAATCAGTCTATTGAGTAAGTCACTGGGAAACAAAAGCTTCCCCCCTCGCGGCCAAATAAATTAGATTTATGAGACTATTCGGGAATTGCATTCTCTTGCCACTGTACCTTTTGTTTACTTGACCTGACTATCGGTGAACCTGTAAGCAGTCCTTACACCGGTGTATCGATGCTGTTTTTTAGTACTTGAGTATCGACCTTAAGTGATCAGCCAAACGGGTGTCATTTACTCTTAGCGCTTGTAGGTTATCGCAAGAGCCTTGGGCCCAATGAGCCCTCTCAAAGTTTCAGTGAGTCCGCTAAAACCCAAAGAATCCCTTTGAGAACTGAGGAACCCCGGATATCTTCCGGCCCCGGTGTCAATAAGCCAAAGAATCAGATTTGCCAGGCTGACCTCGAGCTTAGAACTAATCGTCCTGATAGTCAAAAGTCAAACGAAAGATGTGACTGTCTAAACACATTGTGCAACCAACATATCTATCAAGTCACTTCCTTCTGTTCCCATAAAGTGCAATGTTAATTACAAGAGGATCTTACTTCCATTCAAAAATCATTGCCCAGAATCTGAGTTTTGAAGAAAAGTGAAAGTGAAGATGAAGAGTTGGATGAGGGATTCGTGGTTAATTTATATTCTTTTCAGAGGGGCAAAGAATTTCGTGGCCATTATGCTTCACCCGGAAGTTTCTATTTCCTTTTGTTGATTGTTTACAAAAGTTCAGAACAGGTTAGTCTAGCGGACTAGTCGAATTGGGATGTGAAAGATCACCCTTTCCCCCAGAGCAGTCGACAGATCCAGATCATGAACTGTCATTTATCTTTGCAAAAAACTCGGAAATGGGCGAAAAAGATCGTTAATTAATTACTAGCTATATGAATAATACTATAAGCAAAATCCAAAGCAATATGTCTATTTTTCGTTGCTACGTTTGATCCTGAACATTTACGGAATAATATTTGAGAAAAAGAAATCTCCACTCATTTGGACGCATGTGATAGCTTGCTTTTCCCTGCAACTCCGAATTGGTCATAGCGTCATGCATGCAGTCAAACCCTCGTCCTTACCAGTGATTCCAAGGTCGGGTGCCTTGTCTGTGATATGGGTAGAAAGCCCATAGTCTTCAAGCACAGCGGGTAGCGTTCCTCACTAAGTTACACTGTTGTTTTAGGTTTAATCAGCAAAGATCACAAATCTGTGACTGGAACTTTGACAGTTCCGAGTATACTAGTTAAGAACTATTGGCGCCATTAGCGTTGTGATCAGATAGTTTGTTTATCATTTGCCACCAGACATGAGAGATTGTGAAAAAGAAATTCCACCTTGAGTGCGTGCACAAAATAATATTTCAGCTAATACGAAGAAGTGGTAGGAAACCAATTTCTCTATTTTTAAATCAATAACACAGCAAATTTTCTTTTGTTTATTCGTTGATATTGCTGCCATATGTTACAGGACGCTACCAGTTGATTTAATATGAAGAAATGATTCAAGCTCTAGGCAATTTATCTTATGTTTCTTGACTAGCTGATACATGATGCGGTACCATGTAGTTAACAGTTACACTTAATAGCTGCAGTTTCAAGGTACAATCAGTCGGCCTTCCCTGTGGAGGCCGAACTTCGTTTACATTTTGATAAATCTCATGTTCTCATGGTCGTGTGCAGGACACCAAGCTCATTAAGGGTGCAGGGATCGACACGTGGGATGCTATGGGTCGTATTTCGACTTCTTAAACCTGTTCAGATAGTTTTAAAACGTATTTAGAATACAAAACATTTGATTAGAACGTTAATAACTACAGTATAGTATCCCTCGGAAGGATTTGCTGTTGTTTCATTGTAGTTTTGACTATAAACGGATAAGATTTCTCTAAACCACGCAATGCCGTTTTAAGACCTTCGGAGGCTCTTAAAAAGGGCAAAGGACTGTTGCCTCTTGAAAAAGTATAAATCTACCACCCCTCCCACTTCTATCTGTCCATCTTCATTCTCACTTTCTCTCCGGGGCCAGGGCTGGAAACGGGGAGGCGACTGAGAATGGCAAACCTGTCTTCTAAAACGGTATCATAACATACATTCACACTAGTAACCTGACATTGATATGTGCTAGAAGTCGGCGATGGCATGCACCTTAACCCGACAAGCAGATCTTTAGCAAGATGACACTATTTGGGGAGGTAGTGTCGTTTTGCATGTTAGGCATAGTGCAGACAGTCTTTAGGAGTCAGAACAACACGCCAAATAGGCTGATCCTCTGACTGGTACAGTCCGCTAAGCGTGGATGAGGGACTCTGGGCTCTCTGAGCCTTTTTATCAAACTCAAGTGTGTCCAGAGACCCCTCCTTCTCTGTGTACTGTCTAGGGAGATAATATTCATAATATTCATACATTTCTCATGTTTCGTAGGCTCGATCATGCCCCATCAGTCCCAGTTTTAAGACATAGTAAAGATATTATTGCCTATTTCGGAAAATAATGTCTGTAAGAAAATACCATTTCGCATTTCCTAAGACTGCACCCCAAATAAAACCTAACCTTTATTGCTGTAAAGTATCAATTATAGCACGGCTTTGATTGAAAAGTCCCAAAGGTGAATTTGGAGCAAACATTTAGTACCTTAAATGATAGTGGTATTTTCAATATTATCACTAAAAAGCAATTCATGTAATGAGATGTCTATTTACTTCTTGTCATATTAGGGTAGGCGCAGGGTAGCCAAATATTGGTGTTTTTTGGTTTTTGGATATGCAATAGAAGCTACAAACGCTTTAACCTATCAGCTACGGCCATATCCTTGGGAACATAAGACTTCCCGTCCGATCAGTCCTATTCAAGCCCATGAGAGCCTTCATCAGTATTGTAGTGGGAGACCATACGAGAACGTGAGGTGCTGTAGTTCAAATTTTTTGCTTGGAGTGTCGTGCCTCCCGAATTTAAGGGGTGGGATACATGTTACCAACTGCCAGGATCGTCGTTAGAGTGTCGTTAGCACAACGAACTATTATGGCCTAAAAGCATGAAAAAGTGATATATGGATGCTTTGTTTTATACTTGATTGTTTTTCAGCCTACTATAGAAGCGCCGGGCGATAATAAATCTCTTTGTTGGTTTTTGCGTGCTTTGGCGGGCAAAAGCAAAAGCACGCTTGACTCAAGACAAGACAACCAGAAACGTGTTAAACATTAGAACTGAAGTAATAAATGCAACAACATCTAAATTTTATTAGTATTTGTGTCTTTAAAGAATAAACTCTCGCTGATAGATTAGCACCGACGACAAATGGGTTGACGATATTCTACCCCACGTTATACCTATTTGGGCAAGCGTTGCCTCAGCAACAGACTCGCTCAAAACAGTTTCTTGCAAACATACACAAATTACTCCTCAGTACCTCGTTTTCGTTGTACACTTTCGACATATTTTACACTGTCTCTTTTATCCCTAATAAACAGCTCATATTCTGTGCGCAGCACACCATTCGGCTCCCCTGGATCATTTTTGAGCTTAAGCACAGTCAAGCCCCGTTCTGCTCACGACGGCAACTCCAGGCACCAATTGGCTATGAATTCAATGAACTCACACGGTAGCGGTTTAATACGCACCGACTCCACATTGAACTTACAAGAGAGAAAAACCCCTCTTTGGGACCCATCTGATCCGTCTAGAAACCCCATGCCACTGCCACTGCCACTACACCCTGATCCATCCCATGGCCTTCACAGCAGTTCACGAACCACGAGTCCCATCAGGCAAGCATTCGGGACAAGATTTGCGGGACAGCAGAACGAGGAGAATCGTCTGCAACAGCTTCTTGAACTAACCAAGGAGGTTCGAGATGGGAATAGCGCGGTCAAAGATTCAATTCAAGAGGCCCTAGTCGAGTTTGGCAGCTTGGCGTACCGATCCAGAGATAATGGCCAGGCCCTTAATCAACTACAAGAAAGGGCCAAACGCTCTGAAGATAACACATCATCTATGAAGAATAGTTTAGAAGATGGAATAATGCACATGAATTCATCCTTGGATACTCAGAAAGAACACCAAAGGAGTCTTGCCGTAATTGTGGACTCATTACTGGATGTTTCACGATCTATTTCCAATGCAATGGAAAGAACGGAGTCGTCAATAGATAAGTTATCCAAGAATAACGCAACAACCAGATCTATGGATAGAGACAATGCAATTGTTAAACCTTTATCAGATGAGTTGGTCAAGATTCAAAGTCGTCTTTCAAGTATTTCCCGTGCCGACGACTTGATGCCACTTATAAACCGGCTCGAAGAGCTGATCAGAAAGGATGTCATAGAGGTATTGGAGAAACAATCTACATCCACTCAGGATACACTGAAGTCAGGTCTCCAAGCCCTTCAGCATCTGGCAGGACAGAGGAACGATGAGAAATTAGATCAATATGACCTATCTCCAATTTTGAAAAAATTAGATGAATATGATCCGACTCATGTGACAAAAATGCTAGATCAATACGATCTGCCTGCTGTGTTAAAGAAGATCGATAAGTATGATTTGTCACATGTGATGGCCAGACTGGATAAGTCGGTGTCAACTGATCAACTAGATCAGTATAACAAAAACGTCTTGAGTACTATTGAAAACTTGACCAGAGAACAGCACAAACAATTAATGGAGAAAGATTCCGGCGATCTAAGCAAGGTGAATTCCAAGCTATCTGCATTATTGGAAAATATAACAATTAAGTCAGGTCAGGAAGTTGATGGGATCAGCACATTGTTAGACCAAGTGTCTTGCAAACTACAAGACAAATTATCCTTACATGACTTGTCATTTGCATCGATACAGTCATCAACTAAAGACTTGTTGGAGATTGTCTCCAATCAAGCTTCCACTCAGCATCAAGACCAACTAAAGACTTTGGAGCAGTTGGATATATTATCACACATTCCTGGAATAGCAGAGAGAAACGGCGAAATTTTGAGTTCCCTTGCAAGTTCATTTGACCAGATGACTGCAAAGATTGGAGGTGGCCTGACTATCGATGAGGTAAAGAAAATCTTGGATGAGCACTACCACCGGAGCCTAGGGCAATTACCAGAGCTCAAGAACCTTATAGAATCCAAGATGGCATCCTATGATAGCAGTCAAGTCGAACATGTTGTAAAAACACTGTGTGATGATATTAGGATCAAGTTAGGACAGCATGAGAAATCTTATGGAGATTATGAGAATACCCAAAAAGAAATGATGGTCAAGTTGTCAGAGCAAAGCAGTGGTGCCGATGATAGGTATAAGATCGTTTTGGAGACTTTGAATATCATTAAAGAACAAAAGGAAACCATATTGGAGAAGCAACATGCAACAGATGCTGGTATCTCTGAAAGGTATAACGAATCATCAAAAGTTATGTCCGATATTAGGTCTGATGTCCAATCCATCGTGGATTTTCAGTATGGAGATCTTGCGGGGTTGCGAGACAAGATGGAGGGGTTCCTCGAGAAATGGCAATCCACTGAAGATAGATGGGAAGATCGTGCGTTGAAGGCTGAGAAGAGACTTGAAGAGGTTCTGAAGGAGAATGAGGATCTGAGGAAGAAGAACGAGGATTTTGGCCACAGTACCAACAGGGAAACTGATTTGACTGATCAGAAACTACAACTCGAACAACAAATTGAAAGGCTAAAGGTAGAACTATCGATCAGAGTAGAGGCATTCGATCAGTTGGAATCCAGAGTGCATAAATTCGAGCAGCGTCTTAATAACTCGGTCATGGATCGGTCAAAGAGTATTATGGGCTCAGCAGCACTAGCAATAATCAATACCAGAAGCCCCATCAAGGATCCAAGTGTATCTGGATCACCTAACAAGAGGAATCTATCTTTCGCTCCAATAGATGAAGATCATGATAAAGAAAACGAGATAGTGATCGCCAAACGGGGGAGTCCATTCGCAAAAGGTCGCAGCGTAAGTCTTGCTAGGTAGATGATCATGCCGACAACGTTTTATTATTATTTATATTATTATTTTCTCAGTTAGAAATATATCCCGCGATTGACTTGGCTGGACACCGGCTTTTCCTGCAACCTAAATCTCTAATAAGGTGATGATGATAAGCCTGACCGATACTGGTCAGGGGTAATTACAAAAGTTCAATTATATTAAGCTTTAGCAGTTGGTGTGGCTTCTTCATGTCCGATCTCCGTCCATACTATAACAGAGCTACTTTTGAATCGCCTGTTAAGGGCAGCAACAGGCTTACAGTTGTGCATGGTGACTCTGGTGGGAATGTGACTTCGCATATCACAAACAACAATGACGCCTTTGTTTATGTGGATATTGATACGTCTCTTTCTGACAGTATCACCTCATTAGTGACGCCTCTTTGGAGGCTCTATAGTCGCACGCTATTCTCTCAACCTTTTGAAACCAGCCGACTCTTACTCCAAGTTGGTGATTGGACTCGAGATAGTCCAGCCAGCCACAAAAATGGAGGAGCCGTTGTTGAGTCTGATGAAGATGCTGAAGTCGACGATTCTGATTCAAATGGCGAGGATGAAGAAGAAGAGGATGAGCTCGATTACTTCACAGCAGTGACCGGAGATTACAGCATCCAAAAGATAAAGAGGTCTCGACGAAAGTCAGAAGCTAGAGCGGCAAAGCAGGCAAGTTTAGGAGCAGCGGACAAGAGTAATTATAAGAGTAATTATAAGAACAAACTTAGTCCTCGAACTACCAGGATATTCGATATAATTGCAGCATTACTTGACAAAGATGGTATGAAGGGGTTGTGGCGAGGGATACACACGACATTCATTCTCGATGCTTTGACATCTATGGTAGAAGCTTGGCTGTCGGGCTTTCTGTCATCAATATCTGGAGTTCCAGATCCACAGTTTGTCGAAGCCCTCCATTCTCCAAACCCGCTGACATCTGTAGCTACTGCAGTAACCGCTTCAGTATTGACAGCGATTCTACTGTCGCCAATTGATGTTATTCGTACCAGGTTGATTGTTACAACATTTAGTACTGGCCCTAGGTCGTTTCGAACTTCAGTGTTGCGTCTCAAATCCCACACTGCGCCATTGATGGTACTTATTCCTACAGCCCTACAGAGTGGATTGACTTCTCTGATTCACTTATCAACACCTTATATTCTATATACAAGACTTGGCATTGACATGTTCAGTTCGCCATCCTTGTACAGTGCAATGTCACTCGTGTCATCAGTGGCAGAACTGTCCGTTAAGATCCCACTGGAGACACTGACCAGGAGGGCTCATGTTGCATCGTTGATGCAACGACCACACGAGCTCATTGTGAAGCCAAAACATTATGCTGGTGTTTTTACAAGTTTTTGGGACATCGTAACAGGGAAGGATACTGTGGAAACGTTATTTAGAGGATGGAGAGTGTCATGTGTCGGTGCTTTGGGAGACTGGGGACTGAAGGCATTCCAGCATGTTGATCGAGAGCGGGAGCATTTCTAAAGACAGCCGGTATTTATTGTACATAGATAAAATTATCATTTGACTCTTACTTGCTTTTGAATGAGCATGCTCATTCTCGATGACTGTAGTGAATTACTGCTCTTACCACCTTAGCACCGCAATAGACATACTGCATGCTCTAAACAGTAGCTCACATAAACAGATGGTTAATAAATTCACGGTGGAATGGTCCATGCCGCTGTCCCGTGGATTGAACTCCGCATTAACATCCATAGGTCATGGTACCTTCTTAACTAATCTCGCTGAACTGCGTTTCCATAGACAGAGTGCACTAATCCGGTAATCTACCTAAAGATACATTTCCTCATGTTCCCTTTTGGGACGCGTGCAGGGGTAGGCAGTTTGAGCAGCACGAGATAACGATATTGCCTACCTGTTTAGGAAACGAATCTTATCAACGGTATCAGCGAGCCATATCTGTCCCTATCGGAGCTTAGTATTTATATAAATGGTATGACTTCCCTTAATACAATCTATCAGAGCAATGACAATCCCCAATTATGAGGAGCTTATCGAGGCTGCTAGACAGCGGAGAGACAGCCAGCTTCCTGCCAAATATCTTATCCCGGACTCCAAAAAGCCTTCGTCAAAGCAAATAGACATCACAGGATTTGCTAAAGATTCAGGACTTTTCACGCAACTAGAGCTGGCAATAACAGATGCTGATGCTGTTACTCTGTTAGCCGCTATGACCGATAAGCAATGGTCTGCTTTGGAGGTCACTCAAGCATTTTGTAAGCGGGCTGCTTACGCCCAACAGTTGACTAATTGCTTGACAGAGATGTTTGTCGAACAGGCAGAGGAGCGAGCTAAGTTTTTAGATCAATACTATAAAGAGAACGGAAAATTGTATGGTCCACTTCATGGATTACCTGTGTCGATCAAGGATTTGCATCAGATCAAAGGGACCACCGCTACTCTGGGATTCACAGCTTGGTCTAATGAAATCTCGAAGGATGAATCAGCTTTGATCACTATTCTACGTAAGCTGGGCGCTGTACTGTATTGCAAAACTACAGTTCCTGTGGCTATGATGATGCCCGATACCGATACTCATCTGTTTGGTCCTACTAAGAACCCAAATAATATTTCACACTCTGCAGGAGGCAGCAGTGGAGGTGAAGGTGCACTTTTGGCATTTGGAGGGTCGCCAATTGGAATTGGTTCCGATATTGGAGGCAGCATCCGTATCCCTTGCCATTATAATGGCTTGTATGGATTAAAGCCCACTTCTGCTAGATATCCAGTAGCTGGAAACATTTCAGGTCTTCGCGGACAGCATACCATAAAATCTATTGTGGGTCCCATGAGCAGGTCACTCGAAACTATCGAGCTTTTCACCAAAATTCTGTACAACGAAAATGCTGCCAATTACGATCCGAACTGTATTCCAATTCCTTGGAGAGAACCTGAGCTACCGAAAAAGCTTGTCATCGGTGTGATCAGGAGTGATAAATACGTGGAACCCACGCCTGCGATCCACCGAGCGACGGAGAAGACAATTAAAGCACTTGAGGCCCAGGGACATGAGGTTGTGGAGTGGGAACCGTATAAGCATGATTTTATGGACAATTTGCTGGACAGGATATTTGTTGCTGATGGAGGAAAGTTTGTAGCTGCCAGCCGACAGGGCGAAGCTCTCTTTCCGTACATGGAGCCATATGGACAAGCCAAGGAAATTGGTGTAGGAGAGCTTTGGGACATGAATTATGAACGTGCACAGGTAGAAATGGAATACTTCAGACGATGGGATAGCTCTGGCAGCCTGTCTAAGTGTGGACAGATCATGGATGGAATCTTGGCGCCTATTAGTCCTGTTCCATCACACCCAGCTCATCATTTCAGCTACGTAGGTTACACCAGCGTCTATAATGCACTGGATTATCCGACGGTAGCATTTCCAGTCTTGAAATCAGATGCTTCTATAGATGGAAAACCTGACCATGAACCTTTATCCGACAAGGATCGTAAGGTGTGGGATGAATATGATCCTGAAATTTATGATCAGGGATGCGTTGGATTGCAGATAGTTTGTCGTCGACATGAGGACGAGAAGGCTATTGCTATTGCCAAGGTTATAAAGAATGCTCTGGAAGCTAATTAGTGCATAATAAAAATTTAAATATTTCGCAAAGTATAATTGTATCGGTAATCGGAACGTCAACGAAAGTTGAGATTACTACGACAGAAGAACATAACATGTTCAACCTCTGTTTTTTCTCAGATTTGTTTCTTACTACTGGTATCGGTGTGGTGTCTCTCACATTTCTTTTACTTATTCAGGTTTACATTTTAGATTGAAAATGACGAAGATAGCAAACAACATCAATTAGCTTAGACTGAAATACTACAACTTAATGAGTAAGGTGCACAACCTGGGTCTCAGCAAGTTTGGCATAAAGCTGGGTGGACTTTCGCCTAAGAGCTTTGCCTTTCCAAGTAAAGATCATAAAGGTTAAACCAGTCACGAGAGATAGAACGGCCGCAGCAATAAAGGTGTTTTGCAAACCATCCTTGTTAATCCAAGGAGTGATACCATAGTTGAATCCAAAAGAAATAGTGTTTCGGCATAAGATGACTGAAACAAGCGCCTCTCCTGAAATGTCCTTATAAGAATCAACAACGTATGATAATGAATACGAACCTCCCAAAACATTGCAAATGCCTGTGAAGGCAGCAGAAAACATAAGTCCAATCCAATGAACTTCGTGGTAAGCACCAACACCCCAGATAATAAGGCCAACAGGCATTAAAACGCAGAATAGAGCAAGACCCCATAATCGTTGCTCAGGCTCCCGGACTCCTTTATTTCGTCGAGCCATGTTCAGCGTCACCCAGTCGGAAAATGGCCCAGAAAATACACCTCCAATCAAAGCACCTATCAAGGGTGCTACATAACTAGCACCAACTGCGCTACTTGAGAAATTATAAGGTGGAGCAGACAGAATGGCAGAAGAAGTAGCGTTATAAACATTGTACCAGGCTAAAGCCATTCCATAAAAGAATCCACACCATGCAACAATTGGAAGAGTAAAGAACATATACACAGGTCTCCAGACCATGTCGAAAAACCCTCGAGTATTGACGAGTTCATTCTTTCTCCAGAGCTTCATCTTATCAACGAAAGTCAACGTCTTGTAAGCCGGATTGAACTGTTGTTGGCTCTCGACAGTCAGCATATGGGACTTGTCCCCAGATGACGCCTCTCCCTCCAAAGTCTTTCGGTTGTACATGGTATCCTCGTAGAAGAAAAATGCAAGAATAAAGTTAAGACCAATAACGATAGCACACCAGTGCTGGACCCACTGCCATCCAATAGACGCATTCATGAATCCGGCAATCAATGGTGCCAGATAGTTAGAACTTGCCAGTATAAGCATATAGATACCCATCCAGGTACCTCGTTCATGAGCGAAAAAAAGCTCTGCAACACACTGCTCGGGGAGAACTTCGACTGGAGCCACAAAAAAACCAAACAGGCATCGGCAGGCTGCCCACTGCGAATAGGAACCAATGTGAGCAGCCCATTCACTCATGGCAACACAACCGATCATACTAGCCAAGAAAACAGGCCTTCTGCCAAAAGTAAGCGCCAGAGGTTGCCAGAACAGATTCGACCATCCAGCAAGCAGAAACAAATATCCGGTACCATTGTCGAGTTGACCAACAGTGATACCCGTGCTGTCTGCAATGGGTACTAGAACCGAATAGGTACTCGTACCGCCGATTCCAGTAGTGAAAGCATAAAACAAGACCAAAGAAATGTTCAACCACTTTCGATACTTTGACCAGTTCAAGGGATCATTAGGGTCATCCGATGGTTGAGGATACAGTACAATCTGCCCGCCTGTACTCGAGGAATCAAGCAAATGAACTGTGCCTGGAACAATGTTCCAGTCATCATCCTCAGTTATATAATGATCAACAGTCTCAACACCCATTATTGTAGTAATTAATAGTCAAAAGCTGTACTAGAATAATATCCGACAAAACAATACAACAATGATACGAGTGATACCTGTCCAACGAAAAAGTCAGTAAAGTCAGGAAGTGATGCTATTGTGGGTGAGAAAAATGCTTCAAAACAAGCTGCGATGTCAAATGCAGTCTCCCCACTATTTATGGTATATTCTTATCTTATATCGGACCGCACCAGCTGGAATATGGCCGTCTGATTGATATTCATTAATGTCAGATAGCAGAGAGAATGTTTTAAATCACAACCAAATTAGGCAACGAATAACTCTGATAGCTTTCCTAAAACGGCATTTCATCTTCTGCATGGCGAGCGATAAGCCCTTGCATTGCATGTCACCGAACATGAGGACCGATATTTGCTAATTGGCGCCACGACGGGGGTGGGGAACATAGCGAGGATGTGTTTCTCCGACTCAATATTAGGCTGCTAAGATAAGCTGATAAGCACATGCAGGGCAGCTTTAGATTTGGTGATGTCACTTACAAATAGAGAGAAATCCACAACGCCAGGCACAATCTTCATAGAAACAAAATAGCGATTGGCGAAGACATGCCTACTACCTTACGCATTATATTGTTTGCCAAGGTAATTGTCAACCATGAGTTTACCCCCACTATTGCGCGTGTGCGACCAACCCCTCACGAACTTGTACTGGATAAGATCTCTGGCAAGCTTTCCCAAAATGGAAGGCATTCTATGTGACAGCTGAACTGTGCATCGTATTGGAACACATCGAGGGGTTGGTTTTTAGGAAATAATGTTAGCTAGATAGGAGAAACATAAAAAATAAAATTAGTATGAGCAATAACCGGATTGGTAGCGGTATACAACCAGTCTGATTGCGGTATCATGTGCTCGGTGAAAGTGCATTACTGGTAGATAACTTGAAGATGATAATGCGCAACGGATTAGTTTAATGAATAAGGAGAACAACAAGGAATAATAAAAACGGAAATACTATCATGGTGACTGCCTTGTGCATATATAAATTTCGGACTTGTAACTGATTCATAAAAGTGTGGCCCAAAGGAGGCTGCAATTGCTTTGACAAAACGTAAACACAAGTGATCATAATATGATAGCCTAGCAGTGAAGGCTTAGCTTTAAGCGGCCTCTTCCCAGATTGAAAATACCATACAAAATAATAGATATCTACCGTCTAATTCGAATTTGAATCCGAATTAGAAGCACTCACCAGCCGAGTGGCATAACTTGACCAACAGTTACTGGGATTTGGTCCGTACTGTACTCAATGTTTGTCTGGAGTCCTCGTGAATGTACCAATAAGAGCACCCTTTGAAATGGAGTATTTCTGGAGCACTTCAAGTACGGAATCATAATCTGGGGAGCCGGAGAACTTGGCGCCCTCCTTAAGGGCAAAGAATTGAAAGTAATATCGATGAGGGCCATGATTGATCAATGGACGGGGTCCTTGATATCCTGTTTTCCCTCTATATCCTGTTCCAAATTGAATTGGTTTATCCTCATCAAAATACCCTTCATCGAATAAGTGCGAGCTGCCCTTGATATCAATGTTCAATGCTATCGTATGGACAATGGGTTGTCCAATGGGTGAATCTAGATCTTGTAATATCAAAACCAGAGAGGATGCATCACTTGGAATGGCATCTACCATGATTTCAGGACTCTTGTTTTCACCTACACCTCGGCCCCCTGTTTTCCAGGGCATCTCACCCTCATTTTCGAATACAGGGCTCGATATGCTCAAGGAACTAGCAACAACCTTTACACCCGGAGCGTTAATGGCCAATTGCTCCTCTGTGCATGGCTTGTATATCTTGGGAAGAACAAAAGATAAAATCTTTTCCACTAGAGGGTTCATTTTTGTCTGAAAAAGATCAATGTCACAACCATCACTTTATATAATCATGATCACAGCGAAGTTCGCTTACACATCCGACCCGGCCCTAACTTACCGAAGTGGGCAATGAAATATGACATGTTTATATAGACCAAGTGAATTTCACGAAAACTTGATAGGCCATGCGGATATATATTCAACTTGAATTGCTGCAGCTCCTTCAGCGTTACACTATCATACATTTCGTTGACTCCTAATGGCATTTATCTGCGTACTTGACGAGACAGATCGGCAAGGTCATAGCCGTATTCAGCGGACTGTCTAACCTTATCTGTGAAATCTATCCTTTACTCTATAAATACCGAGCAATAACGCATATTCAGCCGGTATACAATTCTATAATGTTGCGGTCATGCGGTTGCTATCAGAGCAGTATATAGAGACTTTGTGACAAAAGATCTCCAGCGCCTTCATCCGGTCTGTTCGCCCTAGCGACTTCCATATTGTAATCGTTTTTGCTGGGACTGGTGCAACTTTATAACTGTGAGCGGTGTCATAGAGCTCTTGTCGTGGACTTTTACATCCATAGTACGGTCCCAAATATGCCTGGGAAAAGAACGCAAATATAACGGCAAGATCATGTGCTGGCATGGTAAATGAGCGTTCCCTAAAGTCTCGAAATGTCTCCTCTACATTATATTTTACCATCTTTGTGTTGTCACATTATAAGTGTGATAATGCTAGCATGCTTCGATTGCAGCCTCCATCCCCTTTCCTTTTATACTTAAAATGGCGGCCTCGTTACCACTTCTTGATAGCAATGATTGTCCGTGACTAAGCTGTCGTCATCTGAGTCTGCATGCCGTAACGATGACCTTGGCATCATGTCGTCATGTCACTATTACTGCACATTGCATGATCTCGTGATGCACGCGATGAGCTGAACGAAGCAGTGAATTAAACTAAGTCGACTTATCGATTTGATTTTACTGATAAACGTACGTGGACTCTCCAATTATGAGAGCATTTCTAATATACTGGTTACTATCATCACTACTTGAACATGATATTAGTTTAAGCCAGTTTATCTTTTTGTAGTTATTCGTCTCCAAGAGCTTTGTTGACCGTATCTCTGTACTTCTGTTGTCGCTCGGCCTGGTCCAAGAATACCTCATACTTGGCTTTCAGCAACTTAAAATCAACAGAATCTTTAGGTTCAGGATATACTACTGAACCTGGGCCACTTAATTTGGACATGATCTCCCATAAACTGGTATCATTCCCAGATGCAGCCTTGGCTCCTAGCATTGCAGATCCCAGAACAACAGCAGCATCAATGTACTTGGGAATGACGACTGGCATGCCAGTACAGGTGGCCATGATCTTTGTGAGGATGTTGTTTCGACACTGACCACCTGAAAGGTAAATTTGTGTGACATCATGTCCAGCTTTGTTTAATGCTTCGATGATGTGTCTTGTTTGTTGACCAATGAATTCGACAGCGGCCAAATACTCAATAGCCAACGCGTTGAGTGACACATCCATGCTCTGACCGACAATGGAACCTCGCATATTGGGGTCTGCGATCGGGCTTCGGTTACCATACAAATCTCCATAGTAGAAAAGATGCTTAGCCAAATATGGAATTGATGGTGCTTTTTGTTCATCCTTTAGTTGTTGTAGAATGTTATTGAGCACCTCAAACTTACTGATTCCTTGAGCTTTAGCAGTCTCTTCCAGTTCCTTAGATGCGGCATGAGTGGTCAAAACGTGATTGAGCAACTCTCCTGTAGTGGATTGGCCACCTTCTGCAAGCCATCGATCGGGAACCATGACATCTTTGTAGGGTCCCCAGACACCAGGCACAAATACTGCTTCCTTTGACATGACAAGGTGGCAGGTGGAAGTACCAGCGACAGCAGCAAGTCTGTTGTACAATACATCTGGTGAATTGGGACTTGTGCTTTCAGCAACATCAACACCAGACTTGGCAGCAACAGTTCCAATCCATCCCGCATAAGCATCGATCACACCGCTTCCAACTGCCACGGCAGTGGTCAGACCAAGCTCTTTAGCGGACTCTTCGGAAAGCTTTCCTATAAGTTCACCAGCACTCAGGTACTCACCATTCTGGCCCTTGACACCACCCACTCGTCTGAAATTGTCTTCGATGAGCTCTTCCAAACCAACCTTTGTCAAAAACTCCTCAGACCATCCCTTGACACTGCCATCTACACCCACTGGAACGTACCCCTGTTTGCAAACAACAGAACAGAACGATCGAGTTTCAGAACCGGTCGCTCGGTGTGTCAAATAGTCAGCTAAATCATAAAACTTGGATTTCTCGAAAACTCCAGATGGTAGGTTTTCCTTGAGCCACTTAACTTTGGGAATCTCCATTTCAATTGACATGCCTCCTCCCACATATCGCAATAAATTATGACCAGTGTCGTTGATTTCTTTGGTTTGCTTGCCAGCTCGATGGTCCATCCACAAAATGATATTTTGAGAAGGATTGTTGAAATCGGGACCAACAGCAACGGGAGTATCGTCCTTGTCGTCAATGACCACCAATGAACATGTGGCATCGAAACCAATTCCTTTGACCAGAGATGGGTCTACCTTGGAATCTGCAATGACCTTATTAGTACAATAACAAATCGATTCCCATATCTGGTCCGAGCTCTGATTCCAATACGATGTCTTAGGGGACCATCTGGAGATGTCTTTTGCAGCCAAAGCGAGAATCTCTCCCTTGCTGTCAATGATACATGCTCGAGCTGAGCCAGTTCCTACGTCCACTCCAATGTAGTACATTATGATGCTAACCGGAATAATCAGAATATAGCAATTGACAAAGTTGAGTGACGAAGGTCTTAGGTTTTATTACCCCTCAATCGGACCACACTGGCCCAACGGTAGTTACCCCACTGTCGGAAAAATAGTCGAATGGGGAGAAGTAAGCTATGAGGCGGTGGGGGTCCGAAACAGGTTATCGGTCCGGATAAATAGGTACAGTGACGTCAAGCAAATGCAAAGAAAAAGATTATTGAAGTAACTTGACACATAGTGTACCAATGCACACAAACAATGGGAAAAAAGCCAAGTCATTGTGAATTTTAAAAATCAATATTTCAATTTACTTTGGGGCTGTGTGGTGGTACAGCAGGTAGTTCTGCTGTTTCGCTCTTGATGACCTCGTCTAATACTCCGTCCAAGGTGTCTCGTATGGTCCATTCGCATTTGAACCCTAGATGCAATGCAGTACGGTCCTGTAAGTCCTTGCTAGGAATTTGGGCTCGCTGAACAACATTAAATCGCTCCAAGGTCAAATTGCGTGCATATGGACAAAGGAGGACATCTTGTCTAGATGTGCTAGCTAGCGGACTTCGAAACACGAACCTGTAAATAGTATGAACAAGAGTCACAAATAAACCAAATATGTAAACCACAATTGGCTGAATGTGAATGACATGAAAAGCTCTCCTTTCCTTGATGTATGCATAGATGGCCCTAAGTGTAGTCAATGCATGTTCGGCAGATCCGGCCACTAAATAACATTCGCCTTTAACAGTCTCCTGAGATAATGGATCTAATAACTTTGATTCAAGTAATAGACATGCCCTGGCAACATCCTCCACATGGACAATAGATACTGGGACATCATCTGAGTGTAAGAGTCCACCACGATACTTCAAAGCAGGCGTCAAAAAAGATTCTCCTAGATGACCACTAATATATCCATACGGATAGATCGATGCCGATAAAACTGATGAGCAGGATGCAGCAAAAACCCTTTCAGCCTCGGCTTTAGATCGAGCATAATCGTTGACAAAGCCACTTTTGCACTTCATGGTTGATCCCCACCACATCCACCGAGCAGCATTAAGCGTACTAATACCATCACCAATATTAATTACAATAGTGTTTTTGAAAATGCCCTTATATTTGGAAAGAACGTCAATCAGAGCCTGAGCCATATGCACATTGGCTTCGCTATCTACTACCACAGGCTTGCCGTAAATGGACATGGATCTTGGATGGTACATGGCTGTAACGGCACAGTGATACACAACAATATTGATCATCTTGGGCTCAGTTTCACTCTGAAGGACTGACTCAATTGCTTGTGACAGAGATGGGCGGTCACGGATGTCCAATTCCAAGTGCTGTGCGCCATGTTTGATGAGATCTTTAGGAGGTGGACGAACATCCAAGACATAGACTTTCTCATCTCCTCGAAGAAGTAGATATCTCGCAATCCAAGACCCCACAAACCCACTGCCGCCCGTTATAAAATAATAATTGACGCATGATGGGGTTTTGTTAATGAATGGACTAGTGTAATGTTTAGGAATAGGAGGAATGGTCTGCGACTTTGAACATGTGGCAATATCATTCACTACCTTTATTGTAGGCCAGTAGCTATTCATGAAGCCATCTCTATACAGACATAATAACAGCAACGGAATAAATACCGCTAATAGATGTTGCAGCATGGCATGTAAGTAAGACAGATAGCTTAAATTAAATGACCAATTTCTTAAGCTTGATTAGGGTTACCCCTGATCGGCGATGGATCTGTGATGCCACATGGGATAATGGCCATTTAGTTGGTTAACATCGAAGTATTCACTACAAATATGGGAGTATCTCTAATTTCGAAAATTTCTTTCTTTTATTTTAAAGTTTTTCTTCCCGTTCAATAGGACTAGCAAATGTGCAGATATTATTATAGATCTAAAACAGTGATATACAGGTTCCATGTGTTGGAAGGTAATGGCGTGAATGATTTATTCTGCAGAAAATATGTTTGGCGCAACTGGACTACTTAGTTAATTCTTTTGTTCGGGTTATTAATATCTTCATGCACATATGACGGGCTTTGCTTATGTGGCAATGATATGCATGTGGCGAGATTCGTATTCAGCTAGGTATCGTATTTGGAACGAGTACTGATGGCTCTCCATTTTGAGTGGAGAAGTTTAGACTAAAGTGCTCGTCTTAATGGTTTCAGAGTTGGAAAACATTCTAGACCGAACAATACTATGGACGGCTACCCTCCAAGACAGCTATAATACATGAAAAACCGCCGGGCACACCACAATCGCCACTTCAATTGATTTATCATCAGACTGAGATCATCTTCAATTTAGCCATCTTTGTACTACTCCTCATTGTACATATCACCTGCTGCGGCACAGGGATAAATTTACCGGGTAGCAGCTTAGAACCGAAACCGCATTAACGCCGCGGTGGGTGTGACGTCGCAACATACATGCATAACTGCGAGAAGCTTACTAACACCGCCGTGGAGGCAAGGCAGTGGCGAGGCGGTCTAACGATATCTCGATGGCAAATCAAATCTAAGCTCTAGCCCGTAACTCTTAAAAAGATAAATAGCTAAGGAAGTAAATAATAAACAAGGAAATCAATCTGACTCAAACTACCACACTGTTGAGATATGAATTTCCAGGGGAATTAATATCTAACAGTTGTACAATTTTAAAGTTTGCACCACTGGAACGGTTGTTTCAGGGACGTTCAGGGCATGGAGAGTAGCGGAGTTAATTCTCATAACAGGGTTAACGGAGATAATGGCCCATTGTCCCCTCGGCGATAACACCGTAAAGGGGATCAGTATGCACAGTTCTCGGGACGGAACGCTAATGTTCCCACCTGCTACAGTATTACAGTATTTTGAAAATCGTTCACCGCCACTACAATCATATCAAAAAAACAGCATGTCAACGATATCATTCCATGGGTCTGAATACCCACCACAATCATCACATGTGAAATATGCTGGTCCGGTTTAAAAGATCAATTACCGCTTCCCGTTGCGGCTACAAATGCCCAACCTCCAAGGAGCTTGACTGACAGCCGTGCATGGCCAAGCAAGTCCGCAACGGATCGGTATCCAATTATCATCCGGTTCCATGCTTGGCGTACTGTCCGGGTCGGGTCTAACTTAAAAACAACAATGATGAGTAACCGTTTCCCCTGGTTTCCCATTTTTGGCATAACAAGCATAACAGTTCCTGCACCTTCTGCACATGGATGTTATTGATCAACCGAATCCGAAAAAACATATATAAGCTTAGTTCCCGTCAACTAGATCGGATTTTTTATAGGTGTTTATCCGTGGATATTTTTCCTTGGATTGGCTAATATCTTTTCACACCAAATACTTGTAATAGTTGATACAAATTCGTTCCCAACTGTATTGTATTCTGTTATTGTCTAGTTCTTCCAAATTAGGTCTCTTAATCTGTGGTGGTTATCTGATTGATTGTAGGTGAAAAATTCCAATTCCAATTTTAGTTTTTACTAACAAAAAGATGTCGGAGAAGACAGCTATCGATAACTCGTTCTCCCCAGAGGGAACCGAGCAGATTCATCAGCTTGCCAGGCAACTCACAAACCAGACCCAAAACAAAGAGGATGTGTTAGACCTGGTGAGATCTTATTCTCACATAGCTGGCCCTGGGGTCAACCCATTTGCTGATAGTATTGCCGACTCTGAGTTGGATCCCAATTCTCCCAATTTTAGTGCAGTTGCATGGGCCAAAAATATGTATAGCATTTTTCAATCCGACCCTGATAGATATAAGGAGCGATCACTTGGTGTGTCATATAGCAATCTCGCTGTATATGGATATGGTACTGGAGCTGATTATCAGACCACCGTCCTAAACGCTTTTTTCAAGGGTGCTGCTTGGATTGCATCTTCTATTCGAGGTCAACAGAAAGAGCACCGAGTAGATATCTTGCGATCAATGGACGGTCTTGCTCTTCCTGGAGAGTTGGTCGTTGTTCTAGGACGACCTGGTGCTGGATGTTCTACTCTGCTCAAAACTATTGCCCAGCAGACATATGGTTTTTTTCTAGATGAGAATTCTGAGGTCAATTACCACGGTATCACTGCTAAAGATATCAGCAAAAACTTTCGAGGTGATGTCATTTATTCTGCAGAGTCCGAAACTCATTTCCCTCATTTAACTGTTGGTCAGACTTTATTGTTTGCATCCAAGCTGCGAACTCCTGAGAATAGAATTCCCGGCGTTTCTAGACTCGAACATGCTACCCACATGCGAGATATGGTTATGGCAAGTTTCGGTTTATCTCACACTATTGATACCAAGGTTGGTAGTGATTTGGTTCGAGGTGTATCAGGTGGTGAGCGAAAGCGAGTATCTATTGCTGAAATCGCTCTCAGTGGTGCTCCTCTGCAATGCTGGGATAACTCAACTCGAGGACTGGATTCTGCTACGGCTTTGGAATTCGTTCGATCCCTCAAGACCAGTGCAAAGATCTTTCAGAACACTTCTTTTGTTGCTGTTTACCAGTCCTCTGAGGAGATGTACGATTTATTTGACCGGATTGTGCTTTTGTATGAAGGTCGTCAAATTTTCTGCGGAAAGGGTGAAGATGCCAAGAATTTCTTCTTTCAAATGGGATTCGATGCCAAGCCTCGACAGCCCACCCCTGATTTCTTGACTTCTCTCACTAGTCCGTCGGAGCGAATTGTTCGACCTGGATTTGAGCATTCTGCTCCTAGAACCCCTGATGAGTTTGAGGCTCGATGGAAGTCATCTTCTATCTATCAGCAGCTTGTGGTTGAAATCCAGGCGTACAATGCAACTCATCCGACTCATGGTGAAACCTACCAAAATTTTAAGGATTCTCACGTTGCTCGACAGGAAAAACGAACCCCTCACCGATCTCCATATACGGTCAGCTTTATGAGCCAGACCAAATACCTGATGGAAAGAGGTTTCCAGAGAATTGGTGGAGATTTCTCCATGACATTCACTACTATCTTCGGTAACAGTATCATGGGTCTTATTATGTCTTCTATCTTCTATAACTTGGAGAGTAATACTGGATCTTTCTACCGACGAAGTGCTCTTCTTTTCTTTGCCATTCTGTTCAACGCTTTTTCGTCATTTTTAGAGATTTTTGCTCTGTTCGAGGCTCGTCCTATTGTCAATAAGCACCACCAGTTTGCTCTTTACCACCCTGCTGCTGATGCACTTGCATCTATCCTTACTGAGTTCCCTACCAAGGTTTTGGTTTCGCTGACTTTTAATCTCATTCTATATTTCATGACGAACCTGAGGCGAGAACCTGGAAACTTCTTCATCTTTTTGCTTGTTGGTTTTACCACGACAATTGCTATGTCGCATATGTTCCGAACAATTGGTTCTAGTACGCGAACTGTTCAAGAAGCAATGGTACCTGCTACTATTGTGTTGTTGTGCTTGGTCATCTACACTGGTTTCGTTATCCCTACCGACTATATGCTCGGATGGTCTCGATGGATTAACTACATCAACCCTGTATCATATGCTTTTGAGGCTCTGATGGGTAATGAGTTCCACGGTAAGGACTACCCATGTAGTCAGTTCATTCCTGCTGGTCCTGGTTACACTAATTTGTCTCCTGATCAGCGAGTATGTTCTGGTACTGGTGGAGTTCCTGGTCAGAGTTTTATCAATGGTGATAACTTTATCGAGGTCACGTACAAGTACTACCGCAGTCACCTGTGGAGAGACTGGGGTATTGTGGTTGGTTTCGCTATTTTCTTCCTGTTAACTTACCTGCTAGTTGTCTACCTCAATCCTGGTCTGCGTTCCAAGGGTGAGATTTTGGTTTTCCAAAGATCAAAGCTGAAGCAGATCCAAAAGGAACGAAAGTTGAGAGTGGCTTCTTCTATATCTGATGAAGAGTCGGGCAAGACACCTGGGTTCCAGGAGACATACGTAAATGATTCAAGTTCCGAAAACAATGCTATTCAACACGCTGTGGAAACTAGTACTGATATTTTCTACTGGACTGATGTGTGTTACGATATCAAGATTAAGGGTAAAGATAGAAGAATTCTTGACCATGTTGATGGTTGGGTCAAGCCTGGTACACTGACTGCCCTTATGGGTGCTTCTGGTGCTGGTAAGACTACTTTGCTTGACACCCTTGCAAATCGTGTTACTATGGGTGTTGTTACTGGAGACATGTTTGTCAATGGAACACCCAGAGATGATTCGTTCCAGCGATCAACCGGTTATGCTCAACAGCAAGATCTTCATCTTGATACTGCAACTGTACGAGAGGCATTGACTTTTAGTGCTTTGCTGCGTCAACCAAAGGATACTCCGTTGAGTGAGAAGGTTGCTTATGTGGATACTGTTCTGAAAATTCTGGAAATGGAGGCTTATGCCGATGCTGTGGTTGGTGTACCAGGTGAGGGTCTTAACGTTGAACAGCGAAAGCGTCTCACTATTGGTGTTGAGCTTGCTGCTAAGCCAAAGTTGTTATTGTTCTTGGATGAACCTACTTCAGGTTTGGATTCCCAGACTGCTTGGTCTGTATGCCAGTTGATGAAGAAATTGTCCAATGCCGGGCAAGCTATTCTATGTACCATTCACCAGCCCTCGGCTATGCTTCTTCAGGAGTTTGATAGACTTTTGTTTTTGGCTCGTGGTGGTCGAACTGTCTACTTTGGTGAGATTGGTGAGAATTCCAAGACATTAACTGGATATTTTGAAAGCCACGGTGCTGCTCCTTGTCCTCCAGAAGCTAACCCTGCTGAGTGGATGCTTCACGTTATTGGCGCTGCACCTGGTTCCATTTCGAAGGTTGACTATGCTGATGTTTGGAAGGAGTCCGAAGAGAGACTCGCTGTTCGTTCTGAAATTGATAGGATGATGAATGAGTTTGGTGCCGTCAAAGGTTCATTACCTACTTATGAGAATGGTGTAAAACCAAGAGAATTTGCAACTGCATTGTGGTTCCAGTACTACCTGGTTACCAAGCGAGTGTTCGAGCAATACTGGAGGTCTCCTTCTTATATCTGGTCCAAGCTTGGTCTAGCAATTTTCTCCAGTTTGTTCAATGGTTTCACTTTCTTCAAAGCTCCTAATACTCAACAAGGATTACAGAATCTCATGTTCTCAGTTTTCATGTTCATGATGATCTTCAACTCTTCTGTCCAACAACTGATTCCTTTCTTCGTTAGTCAGCGAAGTTTGTATGAGGCCCGAGAGAGACCTTCCAAGATTTTCAGTTGGAAAGCTTTTGTTGCTGCCCAGGTTACTGTTGAGATGCCTTGGCAGATTCTAGCTGCAACTATTTCATTCTTCTGCTGGTATTATCCCATTGGATTCTATAAGAATGCGGAATTTACCGACACTGTGCATGAGAGAGGTGCTACTCTTTACTTCTTGATTGTCCTGTTCTTCCTATACACTTCCAGTTTGGGGCAAATGTGTATTGCTGGTATGGATCTTGGAGAGACTGCAGCCAATGTTGCTTCTCTGCTGTTCACACTTTGTCTTCTGTTCTGTGGTGTTTTGGTACCTGCTGGTCAGTTGGTTCGATTCTGGATTTTCATGTATAGGGTGTCGCCGTTCACGTATTGGATTGCTGGAATGCTTGCAACTGGGTTGGCCAACTCTCCAGTTGTGTGTTCAGCAGCTGAGTATGTACACGTAAATCCACCATCCGGCCAGACTTGCGGAGAATACTTTGATCCCTACATTAGTACTGCTGGTGGATATTTGTTGGACTCTAATGCAACCACCGACTGCAACTTCTGCAGTATTGCCGACACTAACTCATTCTTGGCTTCTATCGATGCCAACTACAGTGAACGATGGAGAAACATTGGTGTGTATATTGTGTTCATCGTCTTCAACTCCGTCATGGTGTTCGTATTTTACTGGCTTGCCCGAGTTCCTAAGAAGAAGGACAGAGTTAAGCGTTCTTAGACAATGTATATAATCTGCTAATCTCATAACAATAATAATAATATATTTAAGGGCTATCAAAATTGTTCCGAAAATATTCGTAGTTACAAAAAGACCTTATTTTTAACGCATCTCTGGTATCCATCAAATTTGCATTCCGCCCCCTCCATATAGCTCCCACGAAGCTGACTTCTTGATTATACAGTTTCATGCAAGTACGGAAGCATTCGTCTAGGGCTTGTCTGGAGTGCAGGACCAGGCATATCAAATGCAGCTCCACGTTGCCTCAGTGCGGGTTCTGCACGATATCACGAAAGCATTGCGTATATGTGAAGAGTAATAGGGGTGGAAGACGGATCAAAAGAGAGGTATCCGCAGCAAATGCTGTCATCGATGAACCTGTTGAAGGCACAGCCCGATTCAGCCGGGCGAGTTGCGAAATTAACGGATTGAAGGAATATTATTCTAGCTTTCATAGCTTTCATCGAGTTCTGCCTGACCAGTCTGATTTAGAACTGTTCATTTCCGAGGTTCCGGACATTTCTGATTTACGGGCTACTTTGGATTTGTTAAAGAGAGCACTAAGTGGAAAAATAGCGAATGAAGAAGGCTTGCTTAAGGAGATGTCATTTGTTCGTTTGCAAAACAAAAATAAAGCCGATACCTTAGCTATTCAATGCCGACTTATTCAGGCTATTGTATGCCATCTATGTTCTTGTCCAAGGCTTTCTGCACAAGTAAGAGACGAAGCTGTTGAAATATGTCTAGGCAAACAACCCCTCGAAGGACCTGTATCAGATAGAATGGCTCAAGTTAATAGGCCCTTGTTAGTCACAGTTCACAACCGGCTACTTTTGGACTTATTTATGTGGGATGCTTTATTTAATGCAAAAAACAAAGAACATGGTTCATATCTATATCAAATGGTTTCGGTGCTTGATGAGATTTGTGTCGATGATTCGACATTTGCATATTCAGTCCGTTATGCAGCTACAAAGCTATTTGCTGAAGTATCCAGTTTTGTTAGATGCCAATCTGAAACAGCTTGCCCTTTGGAGTTTGCGAGATTGCAAGCTGAAATTTTCAAGTGGCAAAGTATTTTGACTTCGGATCATAATGGTGGACAATATGCTCCTTTAGTTAATGAGATTGGCAATGTCGATCATGGAATCATGCAGACGATCATGGCTGTCAACTATGCATCCATACTACTTCATCTACGTAAGGCAGCATTTCAAACTGACGAAATTCCTTTTGAGATTGACTGTTCTGGCGGTACTGTCGGTATTGACTATGAGGAGATGACTATATTTGCAGGCCAAATACCACACGCTCGGCATTGCATCACTGCTGCAAACAGATTGGTACAGATCACCCTCGACATTGGCCCAGATAACTGCATGGAAATTACTCCGCTATATATCTGTACTGCTGCTATTGCCCTTATGGTTCATTTGAAAGCATACCAGTGGATTTCTGATCTTCCACCAACAGACCGGAGTCGGAAAGAGCTCAAGTTGTACCGGAGTTACATAGGGATTGAGTGTCAAATGCTACAAAGATTGAGCTCCACATGGTGCCTTGCAGCCAGGTTACAAGACGGAATTATGGCTTTACTTCAGGAAAATCTACCTATTGTATATTCTGATGTGTTTGAATATGCAGATATATCGTTACGACAACCAGGAAATGATGATCGCACAGGGTCACTGGCTGATATTGGCATGGACTGGTTAAATGATATACTAGATTTTGATTCCGAAAATCTCACCCCTAATGATTTAGATGATATTATATGAACAGTACATTTACAGATTGATCTCCCTACTGTGGAAGTTTTTATGATATTTTATCGAATTACTTATAGGTGGGCCGCTGAAGGGCCCAATGTAACGCTACTACTCCGATAACAGATTAGGATCGATTAGGACCGATTAGGAAGGTGCCCCCACGCAGCCCGTGCCCTCGTTGTGGGGATCCGCAAAATATAAAAAGGCCACAGATCCTGATGTGACCTCTACAATTCTGCTGACTTGTCAATTGATATTCTAGATATCTAAGATACTTGAAGAGCTCAATTGCTTTTTACGAAACTACATCTAGTTGTATTTTTGTCAATCATATTTGTGATTTGCTGTAATGGTCTACACTCTCAAATGGGGTATTTTGGCTACAGGAGGTATTGCTAAAACCTTCTCCAAGGACTTGCTAGTTGATGCAACAACTCGTGGAGTTACAGATGTTAAGCACGAAATTGCTGCAGTAGCGTCCTCATCTTCGGTTGACCGTGCAAAGCAGTTCGCCTCCGAAGTTGGCGCACCCGAGGCAGCTGCCTACGGAAGCTACGAGGAACTTGTTGCTGACAAGAATGTTGATATTATCTATGTTGCGACTCCTCATAGTCATCACTATCAAAATACCAAATTGGCACTGGAAGCTGGCAAGCATGTTTTATGCGAAAAGCCTTTCACTATTAATGCTAAGCAGCTTGCAGCCTTGGTCAAGATTGCTCGTGAAAAGAAGTTGTTCTTAATGGAAGCCGTATGGACTCGATATTTCCCAATTGTTCTCGAATTGAAAGACCTTTTGTTCAACAAGAAAATTCTTGGGAAAATCCATCGAATTCGCTCTGATTTGGCGGTTCCTTTTAATATCGGAGGTACTGGAGAGGTTGAAGGTCGGATGAAGAACCCAGAATTAGGAGGAGGTGCTCTTCTTGATTTGGGTATCTACGCTCTAACCTGGGTCTTTGTGTTTGGCTTTGGGGATCCTGATAACAAGAAAAAAGCTCCAAAAATGGCTGGAAACATGCTTTTGACCAAGGATACCAAAGTTGATGAATGGACCAATATGAGTTTCGTCTTTCCGGAATCCCATGTCGTGGCTGTGGCTACAACTTCTATGACTGGAAGATCTGAACCAGACAATTGCTGTATCATTGAGGGTGAGAAGGGATATATTAAAGTTGATTCCCCAACTTACCGACCTGAGGGTTACACCATTTATACCTACTCGGAAAGTATTCATCAGTCTTCTGAGAAGCCTATTCACAAAGAGTACAAAAAGGTCACTGTTCCTGCTGGTCATGGAATGCATTGGGAAGCAGATGAGTGTGCGAAGTGCATCCGAGATGGTAAGCTTGAATCTGATCTCATGACTTTGGACGAGAGTGTTCTCATCACTCAGTACATGGATGAGGTACGATACAGTAATGGATTCTATTACCCAGATTCTCTCGAAGCCGTTTAAGCAAATCTTCTAGAATATTGCTTTAGAAATTTTTAGAAATTATCTTCAATAATGGTCTATCTATGTTTGTCATGGCCAATTCAATGGCTAGTATTTGTCAGAAGTTCGCTCAAAAGTACCGTAGAATGATCCCTTTGCCACTGCCCGTTCTTCAATTGCTTTTATTACTTCTTGTTCCAATACCAGCTTTTCGATAGCTGGGCCTTCGCTTAGTGCGAAGAACTCGAAGTAGTACCTATGGGGACCGTGGTTAATAAGTGGTGCAGGTCCAACGTATCCAACAAGGCCCATAACAGCTTTACCGAAAGATACTTCCTTATTAGACTTGTCGAAGAAACCTTCAGGGAAATTAGTAGTTTTGACGTCAAGATTGTAGGCTGCTGTGTGCAATATCGGTTTGCCTACAGGTGCATCTAAATCTTCGAAAATGAATACGAGAGACGTTGACTCTGCAGGGACATTCTTCACTACCAAGGGAGGACATGTATCTTCTCCGACAAATTCTCCTCCGTATTTCCAGGGCATAACTTCTCCATTGCCAAATGCTGGACTAGACACATCCAAGCTGTTTGGGACTGCCTCAAGTGACTTCTTGTTGAACAAAAGCATATCCTTAGTGGGCGCCGAGTATATTTTGGTCAGGATGAAAAGAAGCACCTTCTGAAGCCAAATGCTCTTGGTAATAGTCTCTGCAACGCTCATTTTTATCTGTTAGTCTGGGTGGACAATGATTGTTTCAGACTATCAGACTTTAAATACTGTCGAAGTTCGGACTTAACGGCGTTATGCAATACGCACTCCTAAACAGGAAAGAGAATCCCAACAACATTGCGATGAATCGGGCTATATCTCGGCATCAGAATCACGACAGAAGATAAAGGAGCGAAATTAAAAGAAAGTGATAATGTGGTGCTATAGAATGGAACCTATGTCATAGGAAATATGTCTGATATACAGGACAGCACTGTCGGACCTTTATTGATTGTTGTTTCACGAAATGACTTCGCGATTATGCAGGTCTACGTGCTGTAAATGTTAGAATATTAAGAAAATGTCGGCATTGATATGCTTTCTGATAAAGACAAGACTACCGCAGTTGACAATATATGACCTTTATACATGTATATGAAATCTCTATAATATCAAAGAATGTTTGTGCTCGTTTCTTGTTCGGTCACGTTCTCAATTACTCCACGACTCGACTTATAGGAATCCGTTGAATCTTAGAAAACTGCCGAGAATCTCTGTATACCTTGAAAAAGTGATCGGCATAGGCGCCGGCATTCATATGTGTTAGGAAATGCTCGTCATGTGTGATAATAATAAGCTGGAAATTCTTTTGCACTCGACGCATCTCAATTATCGAGCTCAAGCTTTTCGCCAATGATTCGATATTTTCAGAATCCAGATTGGTAGTGGGCTCATCCAAGGCTATCAGTCCACAATTGGAGCCAAAACATTCAGACAGTGCGAGGCGAATGATAATTGATGCCAATACCTTCTGACCCGCGCTGCATCTTCCCCTCATATCCAGTTCCACGTCCTGCTTGACCATGCACACTCGATAATTATAGGCTCGGTTTCCCTTTGCGCCTTCATTATCTGATCGAATCAGTATAGTATCCACATCCGTACCAGTGTAAGTCTTCTTCCAAAGCTCATCAATTATCCTGTTTATTTCTTCCATCTTCATGCTGTGATATTTCATTATCGCACTGTCCAAAGCTTTACCATAAGTTCCCAAATCATCATTCGCAACAGATGTCGTCTGTAACTTTATCACTGCTTTCCTATACTCTTCCTGAACATTTAGATACTCTGTTTGAAGTTCTTCATCTACTCGATGAAGTTGGTCGGTGAGCTGTTTAACCTCTCCGATTTTGCTTGAATATTCGGAATTGAGCTGAGCATATTTATTTCGAAGCTTGGCTGTCTCTTGTTCATAATGGGCTTTATCACGTTCAGCATGTTGGTTCTCAAGCTCTTGTATCACACTGTCGAGGTCAGCAACATCGGTTCTCAATTGCCGAATAGACAAATTATCTCTAATTGTTCTCTCATACCCTCTGATATCCAAGAGAGAGCTTTCCCTCTCGGCAACACACCTTCGTATATCATCTAACTCGACTTCTGCAGTTGCAATTTTAGCAGCAATCTCTGTCACTGATTTCTCACATTCTTCAAGTTGGCGAGATCCGCCTTTGTCAATGTATTCATCGATAGCTCTGATTAAGCTCATAAACTCAGTTAGAGTCTCATGTACTTTCGAATGCCGTAATCGGAGTTTCCGCTCTTCTTCAGCTGATTCGATTCTTGCTTGGTTTAATGCTCTCTCTTGCTCCTTGAGTTCTGGAAGGATAGTATCCAGCTGACCATTGGCCTCTCGTATTTCCTCCTGTCCGGCTGCTATCTTGTCTTTAATTGCCTGAATTTGTTCACTTTTCCTCTTCTTTTCGGTAAGAAGAGCTTCAGTTTTATTCATATCCAACTTCTTGGTACTTATGCTGTTTTGCATACTGTTGACATCGTTTCGGAGATTTTCACGAGTCTCACTCAATACTGCTAGCTCAGTTTTGATAGCCTTTGCTTTAGAATTAAGATCATTCAACTTTTCGTGAATCTCAGACACAGACAACTGATTCACCGAAGACTCCGGTATTCTAGACTCATATTCAGCTATTTGACTCTCGAGAGACTCTATTTCTCGATAGCTTCGAGACACATCTGTAGCAAATTTCCTGAGTCCTTCTATATTTGACAGTTTAGATTGATGACGCTCAACAGATTCGTTGCAGAGTTCATATTCCCTGACAAGAACATCATTTTCTTCTGTGAGAATAGCAATTTCGCTCTCTAAGCTAGGTATTTCGTTATCTTTCAATGACATAAGCTTGTTGACTGATGGACCAATTTTATGGGCATTCTCAAGATCCCCGCGAATTCCTGTAAGGACAACTTCTGCTTCTTCAGGACTTTTCGGAAGTCCCGAAAGCTTCGTTTCAATTAGGCCAACAAATTCCTTTAAGCCGTTACTGTCGAATCCCCTCTGGCACAATAAACAGTTATTGTGATCTCCCGATTTAGCCAACTGTAGCGCAGTTTCATAGTATTTCACAGTAAAACTAATTTGCTCGAAGTTCTGAGTTGCGATCGTAAGATCATCTTCTATTTGCTTCAATACACTATCATAGTTGGTGATATCATCCTCGTCAAGTACTTCTTTAATTTCACTTTCAGTGGCCAGTACTTGCTCTTTCTTGATTCCAAGTGTATTCTGCTTCATTTTCATTATAGTCGAATTTTCAGATAACTTCTTATTAGCAGATTCTGCCCCCAATCGTGCCTTATCAAGATCGTTTTGAGCATCCTCAGTGGCTGCTCGAATATCAGATTCGACGTGCTCAGAATTAAGCTCTTTCCCAGTATAAATCGAAAATTCGCGTCGATGTGCATCTATGAGTGCTTCATTTCCAGCTCTCCGTTTCGAAACATTATCCCTTAGTAGTTCAAGCTTGGCACGATCATCCGTTTGTAAATTTGACTTGGCCAATTGTCTATTATAGTCTTCAACAGTTCGCTCGATTGCAGATAGCTCTTCAGTTTTAGCCAAAATATCACCTTTGCTTTCAAATCCTGACAGCTCCGTTTTGGAATTTTCATGTCTGCTAATCAAATCCTGTAGTGAAGATCTTTCTATGGCAATATCACTTTCATCTACTGAGATTCTCTCTATTGCTGATTGATGGGCCCTCATTTCTGTATCCAAACTGTTATTTGTTTCTCGCAAAGTAATCTTTCGCTGTTCCTGTCTCAACTTTCTGGTGGATATCTCGTGGATTGATTTCGAGATATTATTCAGCTTCTCAGATCCTTGCAGGTTTATTTTTTCCAATTGATTAGCAAGAGATTCCTTTAACGATTTCAGATTCGATTCAAATTCCCCCCTTGCTATATCTGAATCAAATCCAAGGTTCTGTGCTTCTTTCACGATGAAGGAATTCAGAGAAGCAATTCTTGATTCATGGCTCTCAGCTTCCGATCTCAATTGACCCTCTAGTGAGATAGTTTGGTTCTGCTCTCGTCTCAGACCTTCAAGCTTCTTCTTTTGAACTTCCTGTTCAGCTGCCAGGCTCTCACTGCTGGTATGCAACTCTCGAATCTTCGACTCAAAATTTGACAAAGTGGTCTGCAGTTCCTCATCGCTCTCCGTCATTATTTCGAGGCCACCGGCTCCGAGTCTATCGATAGAACCCACCGCCTGTTCACGTTCTTTTCGAGAACTTTCAAGCTTATAGATCGTCTCTTGAAACTTCTGGTTTGTTTCAAATAACCTTTTGGTGGCAGCAGAAACTTCTTCCATTTCTTGCTTAAGCTCTGAGCTGGTAACTCCGAATTCATCTATTTGAGTAGCTAATTCATCTCTCCTTTTCTCTGCCTTTGTCGCCCGCTCTTGTTCAATCTCAAGGTATTGCGTCTCCTTCTGTTGAAGCTTAATGTTGAGTGTATAATCTTTGCGAAGAGCCTTGATGTTATCTAGTGCCTTTGTGAATTTGGTGGCTTCAAAAATTTCATCAAATCGTTTCTTAACTTGAGATGGCTCAGCAAGTGGCCACAGGCTATCTTCTTGGTGACAGAATATCACATAATCTAAGACAGCTCTAGAGACACCTAAGAATAGTGGGATCTGAGCATCCAATTCAGCGCATCGGCTGCTGACAGTCGTTCGGTCCCCGTTTTTCATGGCAAGTAATTGATTCTCAAGTGTTTTGAAGGTTCGAGCGGTCTTTTTTATTTGCAGCTGCATTGACCGGGTACAAATCATTTGTACAGAATTAGTGCTAAAAAAGGCAAGCTTGATCTGAGCCTTAACTTCGCGATCTCCAGATATCTTTGGGTCATGAATAAACGCTCCTCCTTTGCTGTTAGGAGGTAGATCTCCAGTCGTCGCATATTTCAAACACTCAATAATAGTCTTGTTAGAACCATCGGATATGTGCAGTTTCTACTTACAGTCTTTCCCGTACCATTTTGACCGACAATAAGAGTTAGCGGAGTACCAAACTGGATTGTCTGGCGATCTCCATTATCAAAAGATCTGATACCCTGGATAGACAGCTGTGTTAGATAAATGATGTCAATTGGACAAGCCAAGTGGATTCACGTACTTTAAATATCGATGACCTGTGTTAGTTAGCCCTTGGATCACAGTTGGGGGCAATACAATACAATACAATACATACATGTTGAACTTCGAAACAACTGACACTGGGTATACGTTGCTAAGGTTTGATTGAATTAGAAATTAATGGGATTTCGAATCTGTGTCTCTCCTCATTAGCCTGAGAGAACTCGCTCAACAAACAAGAGCAGTGCAAGTGTTCAAGTTGTAAGAAGGGATCGTCAGTTAGGTTATCAATTAAGGTTCGCATATTGAGCCGTCTATGATGCAGGTACGTTGAAGAGCTTGAGAGTATACCAACAGAGAACTCGAGCTGGAAAGGTGTCAACTACTATCTGATGTATCAATCTTGTTGTAATTATCTACATAATAGGTGGCTATATTCTCTTAGTAGCAGCAAAGATTTTATCTAGTATTTTTCTATTTGCTAATTCTCTTGATTTGCCCCTGTTATGCTTGCAATTTATTGTCCCTATGATACAATGACGGGAATTTTCATCAAAACAGACTTTCACACTTTCGTGTTAATATACATAAATATTTTCTTATAGATTTGTCAATTAAATCTATGAAATTATCATCACGAATATTCAGTTTTAATGATCTCATTATACCTTGTGTTCCACTAGTTTGCCTAAGGCAGCTAGAGATTGATTGCATTTCGTCATCCTGACTCAAGGCTTGGCCCAAACCTCAGAACTACAGCTTGACATTTGCAACCTGACTTTGGATGCTAAGAAGTATAAATACTGGTATTATTGCCCAATCTTTGAAACAAACAGTCCGATCATTCAATAGTCGAGTAGCAGCAATGGAAGAGTCTCGAGTACGCCAACCTCCTTGGCATACGCCTAAACCATCACCTGAGAGAGGATCACTCACCGTATATAACTCTTTGACTCGAACGAAAACTCCTTTTACTGCTATGGATCGTGGCCAGGTGGGCTGGTATTCGTGTGGACCTACTGTATATGATGCCAGTCATTTGGGTCATGCTCGAAATTATGTGACGATCGATATGAATCGTCGGATCATGGCAGATTACTTCGGCTACAACATTTTCTTCGTGCAGAATGTCACCGACATCGATGACAAGATCATTATTGGAGCACGTCAGAGGTATTTGGTGAATCAATTCGCCAAAAAGTTCGACGAAACTTCTGTTCCATCCACTGATTTGATTTCAAAGGGCCATCATGCAGCGGACTTGTACTCCAAGGATAAACTTCCCAGTGGAGCGCCAACAAGGCTCGAAGAGCTCGAGGGATGGGTGTCTGGTCTTGATATTTCTGCAGAGTCTGCTAAAGACCCCAAGTTTCCTATGAATCTGAAGGCTGTACGAAGTGCGTATGGTGCTATTACTGGTGCTCAGAAGCTTACGTCTGGTGAATTCCTTAGCCAGATCGATAGTGTTCTTGCGTACACCCTCGACAAGGAGTTGGGAGGTACAGTCACAGATCATACCGTATTTAGAGAATTCACAGCATTCTGGGAGTCTGAATTCGACAAGGATATGCAGGCTTTAAATGTTCTACCGCCAAGTGTAACAACAAGAGTCTCGGAATATGTTCCAGAGATTGCTGTCTTTGTACAGAAGATCATAGATAATGGCTATGCTTATGCTACTGATGATGGCAGTGTATATTTTGATACTGTTGCCTTTGAGGCGAATGGTGACCATAGTTATGCCAAGTTGCAACCTTGGAACAAGGGTCAAGCTGACCTCATTGATGAAGGTGAAGGATCATTGGGCACAAAACTCCAGGGGAAGAAATCTCGAAACGACTTTGCGTTATGGAAGGCTAGTAAGGCAGGAGAGCCTAGCTGGCCGTCACCTTGGGGCCAAGGCCGTCCCGGTTGGCACATTGAATGTTCAGTGATGGCATCCGAAATCTTGGGCCCACAGCTCGATATTCACAGCGGTGGAATCGATCTTGCCTTCCCCCATCATGATAATGAACTGGCACAGGCAGAGGCTTGTCATGGAAATGACCAATGGGTTAATTACTTTATGCACACTGGACATTTGCATATAGAAGGTCAGAAGATGAGTAAGAGTCTTAAAAACTTTATTACCATTCGAGAGGCACTAGAAGTATTCACCCCAAGACAGATCAGACTAACGTTTGCTCTTCAGCAGTGGAATAATCAAGTGGATTTCAAGCAGAACTTGGCCGAGACAAAAGCATACGAGTCTACTATCACTAACCTTTTCAACAATGTGCGAGCTCTTGCACGAGATAACAAAGATAACCGAGTATCCAAGAAAGCTGGCGTCGAGGAGCTAGCTTTGTATAAAGCACTTAATTATAGCCAGAGACAAGTACACGATGCGTTCTCGGATAATTTATCAGTTCCAGCAGCATTGCAGGCAATTGGAGAATTGGTCCAGAAGAGCAACAGTTATATTGCGTCCAAACGGTCAGATGTCCGAGTTGAAGTATTATCCGAGGTTGTGCGATGGATCACCAAGATTTTGTCAATCCTTGGGTTCGAAACCAGCACTGACGGTCTTGGATGGGCTCGGGCCAGCGATATTTCATCTACGGTATCAACAGAGGATATTGCTCTTCCATATGTTAAAGTGTTGTCAAAGTTCCGGGATAATGTGCGAACAAAGGCCATCGCGAAAGCACCCTACTCTGAGTTCTTATCAGCAACCGATGTATTGCGGGACACCGAGCTACTGGATTTGGCAGTGTCGTTAGATGACCGTGGTGATGGGAATGCTGCTCTTATCAAGTTTCTTGATACAAAAGAGAAGGATGAGTTGATCAAGCAGCGAGATGAAAAGCTGCGAAAGGAGCAGGAGAAAGAGGCCAAGAAAGCTGAGACTGCTAGAATCGAAGCTGATAGATTGGCGGAAAAATTAGTGAAGGCTAAGATTTCTCCTGACGTCATGTTCAAGGGTAATGAAGAATATGGTTCATTCGACGAGGCCGGATTTCCTCTTACTGACCAAGAAGGCAAGCCATTGTCAAAGAGTCTTATCAAGAAGCTCACAAAGCTGCGAGATGCCCAGAAGAAGTTACACGATACATATTTAGAGACCAACTAGCGAGTTCTGGTCAAAAAAAATAATAATCAAAATGAATCTGTAAAAACTGAATTAACAAATCTCTGTGTCTGATGTTTTTCTATATACGTCTCTCTATGGCTTTCTATTGCTATTTTCTTTCCTTTTTTTTTTTGGCTCTTTGCCAATATATGATGCCACTAAGATTAGCGGTCCCATCTTTACCAATTTAGGACGCGACGTGCATAGCCAAAAATAGCACAAAGTAAACAATTGTTCAACTAACACAAAATACCTGCAAATGTAAAATCATGGATCACGCCAGTCTAGCATTTTCTCCCGAACACAGACCATAAGTAAATAAGGGGGTATTTTCGCATTTCCCATGTCTCACGCAATGTCGTTTTAGAGTCGCATACGTTGTCCCAAGTATGCTGATCTTTTCCAACTTCAGCGCTCATTTGTTTTGGCACGGGTTAGGGACCATCATATACCCCTGGCGGTCGTTTAAACTCTTCACTATCACTATCACCAGAGCTTCTTAAAAGTCTTCAGTTTAGCTTTTTGTTGACATTTAGACTGTCTACAGCAGACGGCATTGTTGTCATTCTTAATAGGAGTCGCGGGCCCGATATCCTACTGTATTCTATTGGGTGGACCTGGCATCGTATAGTGTTTTCTCATAAGCATTTTTTTTGCAGGACAGCCAGATATCAGATATCAGGATAAACAGTGCAAGTTTACAATTGGATTTTGTGAATTTCGATCATCTCATTGAACACAGCGTTGAACTGGTATTATGGATATCGTAGTGCCTTTTCTTGCACTGGTCGGTGGTGCTGTTGCCCAGATTCAGGCTCAAAGTGTTCAACTACCGTCACTAAATCTCGCAAATCTTGGAAAGATCGGGGTAGTGGGGTCATATGATGGGATATCTGAGTATTCCTATGTTGGACAACAACAGGAATTGGCAGTGCCATCTCCTTACTCGGATTCAATCATAGCCCAATTGCAAGGAGACCAGTATCTGAACCAAGCTCATACCAATGGAGAGGTATCTGCGAGTTGTCAGCTCAGCAACTCTGTTTTCTTTGCTGGAAATTTCTCAACTGTGGAATCACTGACATCAAATCTGACCACTTCGTCGTCGGGTCCTGGTTTGGCGTATATCGATGGAGCGTCGGGTAATATTACGATGGCTCCTGCTGGCCCAGCCAATGGTACGATAAACACACTTTTTTGCGACAATTCCTCCAGTACTGTATATGTAGGAGGGTCATTTTCTTACAATGGTTCATCTGGTGTGGCAATTTATGATCCATCATCTAAAAAATGGGCTACCCCCCAGTTTGGTGGATTTGGCGATAGCGCAATTGTCAACTCAATCATTGCATATAACGACAACATTGTGTTTGGTGGAAAGTTCTCCTCTCTTAATGGGAATGCAACTGGACCTGTGAGAACTGAATTCAATGCTTCAGAGGTCCCCTATACAGCATCTTCAGCGGCTTTTGAGCAACAGATTAGCTTTAGTCTCGCTTCTATAACCGCAGAAGGCACAGATGCGAACACAGATCCTTCGTCAATTATTTGCCCTTCTTCCTCGTCAAATTGGCAACTCACTGATGACAGGGCTGGTACCTGGTCCGCTTCGTTTCCATTTTCATTCACTCCTACACGCCTTCGACTGTACAATCTTAACGACGACACTGATGGCACTAAAACTTGGAGGTTTATAGCATTCCCTTTGAACGGAATAATGAATTTTACCTACACGGATCCAGACTCCGGAGATCAGCAACTGTGTGATGCGTGGTGTCCTCTTCCCCAATCGAAAAATCAGACATTCCTCGATTTTGATTTTGTGAATGTTATCAACATGAACAGCTTTCAGTTATATATAACGGACTACTACGGACAATCTGCGGGATTAAGTGGTGTCGAACTGTTCCAAGATGCTATGGTCACCTTTGCAAACAATACCTTAAATGAGCCTCTATCTTGCCAGGATGTTTCAATGGCAGGTGGATCATCGACTAATGGTAATGGATGGCAAACATTTGCATCGTCATCGAACCAGTTTCTGACTAATACAATCACCTCTGTGGATGAGCTTTCCCAGCTTTCGGTTTCATTTGAGCCAAATATCACCACTGTGGGAAACTTTAGCGTCCTTCTGTTCACTCCAGGATGTCAAGAAGATGGAACATGCTCAACAAGGGGTGGCGTCAACGTGACAGTGACACCTGGTCAAGGTGTAGATGCAGTATCTACAATCCTTTACCAGACGAATGATTTTGACAAATATGACACTGTGTACACTGGATTACTTGATGCCAGACAGGGGTTCAAGCCTACAGTTCAAGTGTCTCCGTTGTCTGGTCAGAATGTTCCTATCACTTTTGTTGCTGAAAAAGTTCAGTATGTGTCAATTGGCAATTTGACTCTTCCTAAAAGTGACAATGATACGGTTATCTTAAATGGCTTATTTGAGTATAGCGCCAAGAATTTTTCTATTTATGGTTCTAACTCTTCTTTTGTACCAATTGGTGCAACTCCTCTCAATTCAGCGGGAGCGAATCTTTCAGATTCCGCTGCTGTCAATGCTTTATTACCGGTTGGCCAAAAGATCTTTGTTGGCGGAAACTTTACTTGCAATCCATCGACACTCGGTTCCAATATGGTTGTCATCGACAACACAACTATTGGATCATTGCCAAATGGTGGCCTGAATGGTCCTGTATCTTCAATGATCCTTTATGGAGACAACTCATCAGCGGTTATTGCTGGAAACTTTAGTGGAACAGTGGACTCTTCCTCAGCTGTCTCAGGGCTTAACTACGTCGCGCTGTTTAACTCCTCCAGCAACAAATGGGCATCTTTAGGATCAGGTTTGAATGGGCAACCTGGCAATATTGTTAATTACGACCTGAATTCAACTTCTTCAGTTGCATTTTCTGGAGCATTCACAAAGGCATCAGATTTTGATGTAGATGGGCTTGCTATTTGGATTGAAGATGAGTCGACGTGGATCCAAGGATCTTCACTCAAGGAGATGTTCATAACTGGACATTTGTCATCTTCCGAAAATGTTAATGGAACAGGATTTTACTTTGGAAGCCTTCAGATTCTTGATTCCCTTGCGCCAGGAGCAGTCTTTGTCAACTCTGATCTTAGTTTGAACCCACTCCCTTTCCAGTTTGGAAATTCCAGTGATTCCGACAGAAGCAACTCAACATTGTCGAAAAGAGCAACTATCCAGACGTCGAACTCATCGAATGTTATCAACACTGGAGTGTTTGCCAATGATAGCTTGTCAATCTTAGGAGGACATTTCACAGTGCCGGGAAATGGTTCTGGGGATATTCAGAATGTCATATTCATAGATGGCAACAATACATATGGTTTACCTAGTGATGGATCTCTGGATGGTGCGGTATATTCACTGCTTGTGGATGGATCAAAACTGTTTATAGGAGGTAGCTTCAGCGGTCAAGTTTCAAGCGGCGAGGTGTCTGGACTAGCATTTTATGATATTGATGAACAGGCATTCTCTTCAACGCAACCTCCAGGGCTCAGTGGTGAACAGGGAATTGTGACATCCTTGAGCATACGACCCGATTCAAGCCAGTTAGTGGTAATGGGATCTTTCGCACAAGCGGGAAGTCTGGGTTGTGATGCATTTTGTATTTACGACTTGAACGCGACCAGGTGGATAAGCCCAACAGGAAGTATTTCGGGGCTTATTTCGACATCCACATTTATTGGAACCGATGTGGTATTCTTTGCTGGGCAGTTCAATTTGAATGACACCCAAGTTTACTTTGGCCAGTATGATTTCAAGGCAGGCGCGTTTAGTTTCAATCCTGCGTTATCGACCTCTCTTCCTGGACCAGTGAACAGTTTTGTCCTCAACGGCAACGGCGTTGAATCAATTTTTGCAAGTGGAGTCAGCGATTCAGATGGCTCAGTTTATGTTTCGAAATGGAATAATAGTGCATGGACTGATCTTGGCACGGTGTTTGAACCTGGTACTGTTGTGACTCAATTAAGTCTCATAGAGCTTAATACTCCTCATACTAGCAACAATGTATTACCGGATAATGAGCTGTTGCTGGTTACTGGTAACTTGGTTTTACAGCAATTCGGTAATGCATCTGCAGCACTATTTGATGGATCTAGCTGGCAACCACTGTTTTTGACAACTAGTGGTCAATCTAGCGGAACTATCACTGCATTCTTTTCACAATCTCAGCAATCATTTAGCAGCATGATTGATAAACATTACATGCCTCGAGGTTTTGTGGTGCTGGTTTCACTGGCTATTGCTTTTGGGTTGATTATGCTGGTAATGTTGTCAGGTCTATTATTTACTTATGTGTCAAGAAGAAGGCAGGGATATAGACCCGCCCCCATTCGAGTGTCTGAGTCTGATATGACTGAAACCGTTCCTCCTGCCAACTTACTGAGGGAAATGGAGACGGTGGGCCAACGAATGTAATTTCTTTCGTTATTTATTGCATGTATCATTTTCATTAATTAGGAAAAGGAATAATGGAATCTATCCAGTTAATTTTTTAATAATAATATCGTTTTTAAGTCATCACACATTTCGTTGTCTTTTCGAGTCTCTTTCGTTCGACTCATCATTAGCACGTTCGGCATATGCTAGCAGCGCTTCACGAGGGTCTTCAGCGAACGAGTCATGCTCAGAGTAGGCATTATCTCCAGAACCCCATACTTTTTTTGGTCCTCCTTTTGGTTGCATAGTTGCAGCTACCTCAACTTTTTGTTTGCGCCTTTGCTGCATCCTTCTCTGTTCATATTCGAGTGCCTCTTCATTGAGACCCATGACAGATATATCAGTCGTCATCGTAGGATCATCATCGATATGACGAGACTTTACTGCCTTCTGCAGTACCAATTTGGCTCCTTTATTGGAGTGTTCGGGGGAGAATAATAAATGAATATGGCCATTGCTGAGCCCAACAAATATCTGGTTCAGCGTTGGATGCCAACATACAGATGTAACTGAAGTAGAGGGAGCAAGTTCGAGAGACTGGATTGAAGTAAGGTCAGATCTATCGAGGATTTCAAGAGTTCCAGTGCCATTCTGTGATGCAGAGGTTCCAGTAACAATATACCGGCCATCAGGAGAAAACGCTATGTTAGTGTCTTCTATAGTATTTGAAAGATTTGATCTTTGCATCAAGGGGGTTTTGAGACGTCTGGTATCCCAAAGCTTTACAGTATTATCCATGCCACGGCTAGCAAAAATATGACTATCTGAATCAGTAGTGGCAATACCTGATGTACCTAAATCGGGTGTATGTGCACCCTCGACAATGCTCGATGGGCGTGCAAACGATCCTTTCGCGTCCCATAGTTTCATTGAGCCATCAGTACTAGTTCCAATTATACTCGAACTACCCGAAGCCCACACGGCCGTACATAACCGACTTTTGGCAACGCCCTTTGCGTTACGGACTACTATGACTGATTTCTGAGTTCGGGGATTATTGGAATCCCAAATTCGTATAGTCGAATCAAGAGATGCCGTTAGAAATTCATCATTATTGACAGCATTCCACTGAGCACTGGTAATCTCAGCAATATGACCTTTAGTGTTTTTCATATCCACTAAATACATATCACCGGAAACAAATTCAGCTATTTCATGACCTTCTCGAGAGTATAGCTTTGGCTTAGTGTATCTAGTGATAGCCAAAACATGATTACCTGACGGGGAAAACAATGCACTTCGAACCTGATGCGATTCAACAGGCTCAACTGACCGAAACGAGTTTCGAGCAAGAGAATCCATACCGCCAAAATCCCAGAACTTGATTGAACCATCAGTTGACGAACTAGTAAACCTACTTCCACTAGGATCAACGCTGATATTAGAGATCAGTTTGGAATGGCCCCTTAGCACTAGCTCATGCGATGTTGGCAGGTCATCCTCTTCGGATTCAGACTCGTCAAAATCAGAATCCGTTTCCGACAGCGAGTCAGTTCCCGATTTGCTCTGCTTGGCATCTGCTACTTTAGAGTTTTGTTTGATGATCCACTCAGGTCTAGCAGCCTTTTCGTACCGAGCTTCTACGTCCGCAGATTCGGTTTGCTTGCCAAATCCCGACGGAAGCAAATTCCTAATATCATCCATCCAAATTCTAGAATAAATTAATTAGAATAATATAGCTTTAAGAGCTCTCAACAGCATGAGTTTTGAGTTTGTAACAGCCGTGTGAAATATCTAAAGTGCTGATAGCAGCATCACAGCTAACGCCTGGGGTGTGTGGGGCTACTGCTGTAACTTAATATCTTAACACATACCATACATAGCTATAGATCTTCATAGATCTTAAGATAGGACTTGATTCAGGTGATTTAATAGCCAATCAGCGTAGCGGTAATTCTGATCGTATCGTCGAGCTGTTTATTGTTTATTTATTTCTGATTTGTGATTGGTTTCTCGAGTGATCATTGAAGGGACGTAGTGGTTATCACTGGAGACGTCGGATTGCCGGAGATTTCAGAGTAAAAGTATCAAAATGGCAATTCCAAGGTGTAAATTTGCTATAAACCTCAATATAAAGGAACTGACGAACCTTCCTCATGCGACAGGAAAGGTGTTTATACGATGGTTTGTCAAGGATAGCGCCAAGCCGGACGGGCGAGGAAAGACCAAATCGGTGGAAGTGTCAGATCATAAAGTGTCCTGGGAGTATGGAACCGAGTCTTCAGTGCGGATTGGAGTTGGCAAATCGGGGTCTTTAAGGACGTCTTTGATTGTATTTGATGTTATTTTGGAAAACGATAGCAGTGGCAGAATCAATATTGGAAAAGTCGAACTGAATATGTCTGAATATGTCGGTGGGGACGGATCCACATATTCGTACTTGTTACAACATAGTAAGGTCAACTGTGTATTGAGCATAGCCATCAGTCTGAAACAGACAAAAGGTCCTACTGATTATGCAGTACCAGAGTTCAAACCCCCACAGGTCCTGAACGATCTAGCAGGAATCATGGATGAGAAGAGAAAGAACGATGATGCGATTTCCGATGGCCTGGTACTTCGATTACACAATACTTTTTCAGTGGAATGGGATCCGCGTCCTTGGTATTTGCCTCCATCTGATTGCATTGAGGATATTTTCAAAGGGGGTGATGGATTTGGCCAGCAATATTGGGATCGTCAGCACCGAGAACAGGCTCAATATGAAGCGTTACAAGCTGATAGGAACCGTCATATATTGCGAGAATCCGAAGAACGAGACAATTTCCAGTCGTGGCTATTGGATATGAGCTGAGATTGTATTAAGCATGCTAGTGTTATTTATGTACAGACATGTACCTAACATTTATCCGAGCGTTGGCAGAAACTGTTGGAATTGGTTCTTTATGAGATCCCTAGAGAGAAACCAATATCATGGAATCATCTGAACCTGTATGGAAGGCAACATGGCAATACACGTGTGTGTGTCTTGGCCTAATGCGAACTTTCCAGACTTGTTTTGCTCAGGCCTTGTTTGTGGAATACATCAATGTGTTCACGGCTATTGTCTAACCCGGATAGCTCAAGTCCGCTGCATGGTCCGCCTCGACGCAGTACCTCTGCTGTGCTTAGTCTACCAGCCATTCTTTGTTTCTTCAAACCATCAATCACGGATTGCAAGAACGTCGAATTGGTAGTTATTTTGGCAATGATCGTATAGCTACTAATTGCGTTGTTTTAAATGATCGTAAATGAATATGATAGATGATATTCAAAGATTGCATGATCTTCTAAGTTAATCTAACATTGTAATTCACAGGGAATGAGATCTCAATATTGGCGCACATTCATAGTCAGCCTCCTCAAGATCGTCAATCGCTCACCTGGTGGGTGTGCCACGCCGATATTCCCTCGTGTCCCAATTTGATCCTTCACATGATTCCTAGTCTAGAACACGAGATTGATGGCACGACAAGACCCTGTTCTCACTACTAAAGTCATTCACATTCCAAGGCCTGTTATTAGCGAATAGAGAAAAAGAGTGAACCACATCTTGCTAGTGTCATTCTTGTCTCTCAGTCACTGCTAGTAAAACTAAACAAACTCCTTGGCTGGTTTTTCAAACAACTCCTGCATGGGATCGGCCTCCCCGGGACCGATCGACGATTGATATCGGAAGATTCCATTTATCCGATGGAACAATGAGATCCAACTACAATGACGCTGAAATCACAACCAGCTTACGAAAACTTTGACAAATTTTTACTGACGAAAACACGTCCAGTATTGATTGAATTACTTTGTGATAATTAAGGTTTAATTTCAAAGTGGGACCTACGGCAGCATGCCAGGAACCACTAATCCCTGCAGTAGCTCCCGAACATCACCCAGTTCCCAAAACGATATATGCAGGAGCGATCGATCGATCGTCAAGAATGAATATGTAGACGTATTGCCTAATACAGACTTCACAGTCCGTTTTAGGCTATCCAAAGCATCTCGAATCTCATAGACTGGCATTCTAGATTAGATTTCAAGATGGTGAGAATTTCCACTATGTCATTTCAATTAACTGCTACATTTTATGTCGATGTGATTTCACAGCTCTGATCCGATATGACAGTAATGATGTCTGGGGTAAAACTGTAATTTCAACTCGTTGTGACCCACCCATCATCCGTATAAATGGGCTGAAGATTGCATGGCTACATGGCTGTTACATAATTCGGTACGCATGGTTAGCGCATTAGTGCCATGTAGGAGACGGTGACGGACCTGCTTCCGGCCGAACTGGCCCCCGAACAGTACTAGTGTATGTCAAGTGAACGCCGTGACAATGTACATTGGCAGGGGCGTTTGTACACTAATGCAGTGGGGTGCTTGGAGTGCTTAAGCTTAGTTCCTTTGGCCGAGGAGATGGATACTAAGCCGAGGCGGATATAACCTGATTGAACATTGGGGGTGACTGGTTCAATTATCTTTCTAATTGCCAAAATGTCGTCGATTTCTTATCAGATACAAGATTCAATTAAGGTGGCTGGAACGCGATAAGTGATGGCGATCGTAGTAGAATTTGACCGAACCTGAGATTAGCATTTTTATACGCTGAACAGTGTACGATCTTCGGTTGTAGTGATTATGGAAGTCCAGGGGCCGTTATATTATTATCTCGGTTACAAAATGGGTGGTGATGCGCGATAAAAAAGTAACTAATGCAGGGTATTATGCACGATACATGCACCAGAGCGTAGCCCCAAATGCACCAATATGCATCTCTAATGCAGTCTGATATAAGTCGACTCGGGTATTAACTAGAAAGCCGGCTCATCTACACCTCAGAAAATAATATAAAAGGACTAACAAATTCCTATGTAAATCATTAGAAGAACTACCTTTCTTAATATCTAAATAATAATAGTAATAATGAAGACTGCTGTCGCCGCTACTGCTGTTGGACTTTCTCTAGTTGCCTTCGCTCAGGCACAGACTTCTTGTGCTCCTTTAACTGGACCAGTCCAGACTGCTGTTGCTGGATTGGAATCTCTCGGTTCTACTGCTTCTGGCGTTGTTAGCAGTTTGAGTGGTGTCACCTCTACTCTTTCTGACCCTACTTCTCTTGCTACTACTCTTGAGGGTCTTGCAGGTCAGCTCCTCCCTGTTTTGCAGGATGTTGTCGACGCTGTCGGTGGAATTGGTGACGTTGCTACCTGTGATGTTTCTGCTCTTTCCTCTGCTCTTACAACTGCCTTGCCAGGTTTGATTTCTGCTATTGAGGGTCTTGTTCAGGAGGCTCCCGGTCTGTCTGTACAGGAGTTGACTTCCACTCTCCAGGATGATCTTATTCAAATTGTCAACCTTGTTGTCAAGCTTGTCACTGAACTTGATCTTCCTTGCTCCGTCCAGGAATTGCTTGGTGGTGTCCTGACTTTGCTTAGCAATGTGCTTGGATCCGTTAGCTCTCTCTTGGGTGGCCTCAGCTTGCCAAACATCCCTACTTCTTGTGATGGCACTGCTTTGCCCACTACCATTCCTACCGGTATTGCCGGTAGTCTCACATCTACTCTTTCTGGTGTGGTGAATGATGTCGACGGTACAGTTACTAACCTCCTCGAGGGCGTTGGAAGCACCGTTGGAAACCTCCTAGGTAACACTGGTTCTGGTCTTCTCGGCGACTTGCACTTGTAATTCTTCCACGTTATGATATAATGATAGACATGTATTAATAAACTTTATTTCGCTTTCAAAAGAGTCAAATTTAGAGAAAATTGCTTTTAATTGCTTCCAAAATTCCTCTCCCCAAGAACACAGCTATTTCCAGCTGTGAGATTTGTTTGATCGCTACGGCAATAGAAAATATGGAAACTACTACATGTACTATGATGTCAGCAATGCCCAACGACCAATATTTAGAATACAAAATAGGTTGAAATAAACATCCACATATAAATAGCTTAACCATAGGATCAATCAATTAGGTCATTTACTACTTGCCCTATGTCAGCTTAATTTTCAGTTACGCGCAGGTCATTAACCTACCGCATACCCTTTTATCAGCGCACGCCATGCGTAAATCCATCTTCTTCTATCACCCACACTAAATTTCCACTTCATCTTATATCATACATTCTAAATTTACAGTGACGAACTCCAATTCGCCACGTTGTATTGTCTAAATTAATAACGCGGTATCTGTGCACAAAGGCATAGGTACCGGCATTTGCTGACTGTGTAGTAGCATATTTCTAGCTTTGTGCACCGTTTTCTTCGGGTTCCACTCACTTGCTAGAGAGCAATGCAGATCAAAATCACCCCTCATATTGTCAAGAGGATGGCCGACGTGGTAAGTATAGAATTCAGTTTACAAAAGTGGCCATTGCTAATATCAAGCCTGAATCGTTGAAAAACTATGTGGATGTGCTAAGTCAATGTTCCCAGTCTGAAATGGTTGACAAGATCCGGTCATTTGGGACCGATTGGGACCGACCAAGAGGAGATCTGTGTGCTTGGATCCCAGTCCTCAACCGGTTCGACAAAATTCTTCACGATACGATTGCAAACTACAAGTCATTTGAAGACTACCCATCCGTACTTTTATCACCTGAAGATGAAGAATTGCTTACTACTGTATTGGACTTTTCGAGCTTTTTGCTTGAGAAGTGTTCAAACAGAGGCATCTATACTAGCGTCAAAGATTTGTCGGTACTGTTGAAGTGTGGTTCTCCAGGTGTGGTTGCAAGTGCTTTGAAGGTTTGTGTCAAATTAGCTAATCGATTTGCCCAATCCCGAGCTGGAAAATCTAATGTCACTGCCATTTCACCGGATTTTATTTTCACACTGGCGACTTTTATCCCCACTTCTCACTGGGTCACTCCAGACAAAAAGGATATATCTTATGTCGACTTCGTAAGTTCTGAAAGCTCGTGGTCTGAAGAATGGTCATCTTTTACTATGCAATATTATGTTCGAAACAGTTCGAGTTCCCAATCTGGGCTTGGGCCTAGGCCCCAGACTCCATACTATCATGATTCACAGCCTGTGGTGGAGGCAACGCCAGGGACCCCAAGTTTCCAAACTGGCCACCCGACTTCACAGGGTCATCAAGCGGGCACCCCAGTGCCACAACCACAATATCGTTCTGGCACTCCCCAACCTGGAACACCGGGAACGCCTGTGCCCGCAGACAGTGTCCGCCCCAAACAGCAGCAGCAGATTGAACCGGGGTCTGGTTCCGGAGTCTCTGTACTTCATTTCTCGTCTGAAGAAATTGAGAAAGTACCAACGGAGCAGCTTCTCGGTCATATTCGCAATACGCTTCCCGAAGAGTATTGGTTTGAGGCTTCATGGAAACTTCAACTTGCAAAAGCTTGTTCTAACATCCCAGGTGCTGCCAAAGCCCGCTATGATTTATGCAGAATTCAGCTTCAAGCTGTGTCGTTCTCGTGCTGTACTTTCAGTGAGTCCACTGTTGAGTCTCGCATCATTGCAAAGTCCCCGAATCTTATCCGTCATTTAGGTTCCTTGCTTTCGCCTGATGTGACCCAAACCATGAACAGCGACTTCTTGCAATTGATCTTGGATACTTTGTATTTCATCTGCCAACAGCCTGATCGTCGTTCTGATGTGTTATCAGCTACATCTGCCAACGTGAGTCATGGAACGCTCATGACCGTGGTGAGGAATATCATTGCAGATCTTAAAAATGGCGTTGCTGTCAACGAGGAGATCACTACTCGCGTGTTTTTACTCATTCTTCAGATGGCATATACCCAAAGCCTGGCTTCTGCTCTTGCTACTGCGGGCATTGTTCAACTTCTGGTGGATATCATCCAGGTAGACACACAATATAACAAGACTCTTGCAGGTGCTATGGAGCTGCTTGATCATATTATAATCGATGTACAGTCAACATTTCAGACTTTCAGTCAGATCGGCGGTGTTACCATCCTCATCGATGTTGTGAAGCGAAATGTTGAATATGCATTGTCTCCTGCATCTGCCGCTGAGCCAAGCCCGACGCTATGTTCAATAGACTTGAGTTTATCATATTCAAGAGCACAATGGATAAGGTCATTATTTGTTGTTGTATCAAACATACTTGTACATACTCGGACATCAGAGAGCATTCACAACTTGGTCGATTCGCCATTGCTTCACATATCCAAGTTGGTTATAACCAATCCTACTGTATTTGGCTCAAAGATTGTATCGCTGGACTTGCAGATATTGTCTAGTATGCTTGAAAATGAGCCCTCATCATATGGTATAATGCATGAAGCCCAGCTAGTTGAAACAATGATTCAGCAGATCCCTGTATTGTTATCATTAGCTACTGCATATTTCTCACCTGTTACCAAACTTGTCGGAGCTCTGTCTCACAATGAAAACGGCATAAAGTTAGTCCAGGAGAAGAGAATCATATCAAATCTTGTTGACTTCATATGCGATACGATTCTCAAGAATGAAAGTTTATTTGGCCTTGGTGTGGTGTTTGAACTTCTAACTTCAGATCACCCTGATCTCCGCAAGGTGGTTGTTTCCGAGTGCCTCAGAATACTTACAAAGTTGCCACAACTGCTTACACCAGTCTCTATTACGGATAAGTTCTACGTTGAGTCTGAGGGCAGTGTGATGGAATATCTGCCTAGTCAAGATGGTATTGGGGAGGAGTCACCACAAATTTATAGTGTGGTATACCAAGTCATTGGATTCTTTGATGGGTTGCTTAAAAATCATCTCACCCGGGTCGAATTTATCAAACAAAAGGGTATTGTTTTGCTTCTAAGTATATTTGGATTGGAAAATCTACCATTCGACTTCCCATTCAGCAATGCCGGTTATAACCTTGGAAAGATTTTGCGATCTCTATTCACTTTAGATATTGACAGTGACTTCATCCAACAAGCTATTATTGGCCATTTGGAGATGAGGCTGACTGCCGTCGAGCGTGATATTGCCAGCTTCGATATCAAACGGGACGTAGGATTGGGCGATGGTACTGTCTCCAACCAATTTATGAGACGGCTTGCAGAATTGAATTCGATACTCCATGCATTTTTCCAGATGGTATTTTATGACTGCGGAACTGGCTATCGAGTTATGCTTGTTCTGGAGAAGTTGGTCGAGAGTGATCCAGGCAGCGATGTCATTACAAGGCTTGCTCAAATTCAACGATTATGCATTTGGAAAGACTGCCAGACCACATCCAGTCTTGATAATGAAATCATTAAGGCAACTGAACCCCTAGCAACGGACCCACCTGGAGCTGATAGACTTGAAAAAGGAAAGGATAACAGAGAGGCCCTGGAGAGATTTTTAATCAAGCATGCTCAGGACAAGGAGCTCATCAGATATTGCCTTAGTTTGAGGGTTTTCCGATATTTGTCTTCGGCATTATCGACCATGACTTCAAAAATATTCTCCGAATTTTCCGCTATATGTGCTAATGAAAGAGCAATTTCTACGCGAAAGAAGAGTGGGCTCAAGATGGGATATTTCATTGGTTTAGCGTTAACTGATCATTTCAAATTCAATCCAGTTATAACAATTTCGGATGGTAATGATGTCTCGGCAAAACTGCAAACGCTACTCAATTTGATTTCCACGGTGCAAAAGGCTATGTTTAAAAGTTGGAATTCAACACTGGCAGCTTATTTGGGAGTTTTTGCTATGTTTAAACAAAATTCGGGTATAGAGTCACTTGTTGATATCTTCAAAAGTCTGTGGAACTTGAACATCAGTGATACAGAACATCCCCAGTCAGGTGACAGGCCATTGCCATCACTATCAGTGGCATGTCAAACATCTGTCCTTGTTTTATTGCATTACATTATATCTTACAGGTCGATCCTTGAAAATGCAAGGATTGTTGCTCCTCTTACTTCGAGGGAATCTGATAGTGGAAATAGTGACTATTTCAATCCTTATCAACTGTTTATCGAGTGCAGAATCATTGTTCTTTATAACTTGAAGGACTTATGGAACTCTGAAGATCTTGCGAAGAGGGACAGGCAAGTGTCTCTCATGCTATTAGAAATGCTGACAAAAATCTTTACATACAGTGGTGAAGAAGGACATGCATCCCCCTTATCAAAGGATCAACTTCCATGGGACTTGAGGTGGGAGTATGTAACACCATCTGAAGACAAAGTCGTGGCATTGACGGCGGCCGGGTTTGATAAGGCTGCTGTCATATCTGCATTGAAGAGATTTCATGACAACGAAGACGCTGCGTTTGAATCGCTGAAATCTCCTGACTCTTTGGCCGAAGTTGCATTTGAGTACACTCAACCACCACCTATTGGAAATGCACCAATTGATGAAAATGGTGAAAAATTGGTAGTTTTGAGTGACTTGAACAAATTACGTGATAATTTGAAAATCGGATTAATTGATAGAACTCTTGATTTGATACAGGCTCACCCTCAAAATGTTCATGCTGCTGCTGATGCCGTCATTAAGGCTCATTCTCCAGCTGGTAGTTCCAGATCACTCAGACAGAAGGAATCTTTGGTAACTGAGCAGAAGGAGGTTGTAACGAAGGTCCTTCGCTATCTGTCCTCTTGTGATGGCGCCAACGATCAGCAGTCTAAAAGATTGGGTGCAATTACCCATTTCCTGGGGCTGCTCTTAGATGATTCAGCATTCTTCAACTCCAGCTTTACTCTGGTTGCTTCTTCGGTTGAGCATTTCCTTAGGTTTCTTACTTTTGAGAAATCTCATGAGCAACCTTGGTACCCCCAGATTCTTATGATAGTTGAAAAGATTCTTACTAATGTAGACCTTCCTGAGGTCGAAAAGAGAGCATTCACGGTTTTCTTCCCTGAAACAGTGCACGTTTCAGTCTCACGAATATCTCCCGAAAGTGAGCAGCTTATTCTAGAAGCGCTGACTTCGAGAGATTCATTGCATAGTGAGATGGCAGCGTTGGCAACCGCCAGACTCTACGTCCATTTTTCGAAAAAACCAGAACGTGTTCCTGATATTCGTGGCCGCCCTCTAGAGGTGCTACTCAATGCAGTGAGTAAATATGCTGATTGGCATGGAATTGACAAGCTGCAGACAGCCGTGCTGGTGGTTTTAAGGAACTGCGTGGAGACCAAGGAGACAATACGTCAAACGATGGAAAATGAGATCAAGAACTGGTTTTTTGCCAATCGAGTAGCCAATTCCATGCTGTTCCTTAAAGCGCACTTTGCACTCATTGCTCGCTCACCTGATATTTTCGTTGAAGTTGCGGGAGAGCTGTGTACGCTAAATGATTCAAACCTGGGTAATAGCAATATCTGTCTTCGAGAATATATGGAGAAGCGTCAGAAGAAATTACAGTCTCAAGTACCCAAGAGTGAACCTGACTCAGACTCAGAACCTGAGAATGAAGTTTCTAATGCTAATGGGGATATCAATGAGGCGGAGGTTGCCGATAAGCCCGCTTTGGTTGAGAGCGATGGTGAGAAAATGCAAGGTGTTGACAACAACGAGGATTTCCCGATGGCGGGAACGGAGGCATCTTCCCAAGCTCTGGAAATGGAACAAAATTCTGAAATTGTTAACTTGCTCATGTCAGAGCTTGTTAAACTCAAGCATGATCCAATATTGATGCTACCTGAGAAGACTCAGGCTGCCCTGAATGAATTTGTTGGAAACCCCGAAGGTGAAGTTGACCCATATCTTGCTGAGGAGCATAGGCCATACATTTACTGTTGCTTCTTGTTGAAAGCTCTGGCAGAGTTGGTAGGATCATATGATCGATGTAAAATGGAACTTTTGCACTTCAATATGAAACCTGCGTTAGGAGCTGCCCCACCACTATTTGCTGGTACTAGTCAGACAAAGCCTCGACCACATGCTGTTCAATTTTTAATTCTGGAGCTCTTATCTTCAGGATCAGTAGTTAATGCTCCTGTGAAATGTTTTCCAGTTTTGGAATGGAACACAATATCGTCTCTAACGGCGTCTGTGATATTGAATCTTTTGACTACTGTCCGTGAGTCAAATGCAGAAGATGAAGATGGAACCATTGCCTTTGTGAGAAAATTCACACTGGATATCGTTGCGAAGTCAATCAAGGATGTGACTACATCACAGGATTTGCTAGACTCAAAATACGGACTTTTATATAGTCTTGCTGAACTGTGCCATCGACTTCTAACAACTAGACCTGGATCGACCGATGCATTGGCAAAAGCTATGCTCGAGAAGAAGTTCCCAGGATTGTTTACTGCGACCCTGGGGCTTGCAGACCTGCATTATCCTGAAATAAAGAAAGTTGTGAAAATATGTTTGAAGTACCTTCATAAGCTTTCTCGTGTGGAAGTGGATTCTTCAGATAATAACGCCATAACTGGAAACGATAATGCTGAGGAAGGTGATGAGCTCATGGACAGCGATGAATTTGGCCTTCGTGAGGATACTCCGGACTTGTTCAGGAACTCGACCTTGGGAATGTTCGAGGTTGGTGATCCTATGTACGATGATGATAGCCAAGAAGAAATGGAAGAAGATGTTGAAGGAGGGTCCATGTCTGATGAGATGGACTACGATGAGGTCAACGATGAGGTGCTTTCAGATGTCGATAACAATCAGAGCGATGGCGATGAATCCATCGAATACGAAGATGACGACGAATTCGATTCGGACGTGGATGACGATGATGAAATTCATCAAGGCGAGGTATGTTATACTATTCCAATAGGTAGACTAACATTCAGGTTGAACTTATTGTCGAGGAAGATGATGACGACGAGGATGAAGAAGACGAAGAAGGCGATGAATTGGACGAAGAAGATGACGAGGACGATATAGAGATGGAAGGCTCGATGATCGATGAAGAAGGCGATGATAGTGAATGGGAGTCGTATGACGATGGCGAAGATGGTGATACTCTTCACGATGCAGTTTCAAGTGCTTTGGATGCTTTACAGGAGCTTTCTGGACGACCTCGTCGAACCAGTGGTCATTTTACTTCGACAGCTGATGACGAAGGAAACATATTTTCCTATCGGCATCCTCCTCACGAACCTGTATACTCGAGTGAAGATGAAGAAGAGGAAGATGAGGACGAAGAGTCCCTTGAAATCGATTATCCTGAAGATAATGATAACTACCTTGATTTCAACAGTGCCTTTTCAAGAATTAGTAAGTTTCAAATTATCAAAGAATTTTTTTGGAAATCATCCTAACTATAGCTCAAGGAGGAATTCGAATCGATAGAACCACTGCAAGCTCAAGAGACAATCATAGGAATTCTGTCTCCAATCCTCTTTTAACGCAATCTGGTAGCCGATTCCCTGGATTGGGTGGTCGTAACAGCGATGAACGAGGTGGATCTCGAGTAAATGATCAATTCTTAGCGGATGTATTTGGAAATTTTGCAGACTTCTTGGGAATTAACATGCGACGAATTGAGATTGACGATGAAGCCGATGACGACGATGGAACGTTGCGCACCGATGGTTTGAGAATTCGTCGTACCGAGAGACCAGAGGATCCTGTATCTTTGACTCACTCCCCTAAAATATGCACAACTTCTCACAGATGGACAGATGCCGCTTTAATGTTCGGAGTTTACGAACAAGCTGAAAATAATGGCAGAGTCTTGAACGCAATTCTGAATAAAATCGTGCCGTATGCACAAGCAGAAGCAGAAAAGATTCGAAAAATTCAAAAGGAAATCGAAGAACGCGAAGAGCGTAACCGCATCAGGCGAGAGCAAAAGGAAGCCAAGAAAAAAGCTGATGAGGAGAGTAAGCGACAGCGAGAAGAAGCAGAGGCAGCAGAGGCGGCAGCCCGTGCAGCAGCAGAGGCAGAGATAGCTGCCGAACAAGGTGCTGGAAATAGTGATGCGATGGAAGATATACCGACTGAAATAACGGCAGAATCTGACCAGTCACGAGTATGGGTTTCTATCAGTGGAGAGGATGTTGACATCACCGGGTTGGGAATTGACCCAACGTTCCTTGAGGCACTCCCAGCCGATATTCGTGAAGAAGCTTTCACTCAACACCTCCGTGAACTTCGGTCTTCAAGAAACAGCCAAGGAATTGCGCTTGAACCCGAGTTTCTGGGTGCTCTCCCTGAGCATATCAGAGAGGAGCTTATGGTACAAGAAGCCATTGAATTTCGAGCACGTGGCCATCAGCATCCAGATCCAGAATTCGTGGAAATGTTACCAGAAGAACGTGGTCCCAGCGATATTGACCTGGCTAGTTTCTTGGCCACATTGGATGCGCCTCTGCGGCAGTCGTTACTTCTGGAACAAGATGACGAAACGTTGGCTTCTCTTCCTGCTGATATTGCAAGAGAAGCTAGAGAATTGAGGGGCCATGCTGTTGCCTCTTTTGGAGGAATTGGAATAGAATCTGGATGGAGACTCAGACAAGCTGTCCTTGGTCCTCGTCTACACGCTCTTGATCGTTTTGGCGAAGAAGAAGAGGAAGAAGAAGAAGAAGATGACGATGATGGAGAAGAAGATGGCGAAGGTGAAGATGGAAGACGTGTTGTTCTTGAACCTGGTCTAGGTCGTGGGAACAACCTGATGCTTACTCAGAAGAGCAAGAAGTCAATAGCTGCCGCTTCTTTACATTTGGTCGATAGATCTGGTGTTGCTGCTCTTCTCAGGTTATTATACATCCATCAAACCACCAATCTTCGCGAGTCTCTTCATGAACTTCTACTGAAGCTATGCACCAATAAGCAAAGCAGAACAGATATATTGATGATGATCCTACACGTTTTGCAAGACGGATCTGCTGATAGCCATGCGCTTGAAAAAGGATTCTCGCAGCTTACTCATAGAGCCAGTATTGTTGGATCCGGTAAAGCGTTTGGTACAACACCTAAAACCCCTGTGACGACTCCAATGAAACCAGGAATCAATGCTCCAGGGTCTTCAGTGAATGAAGATGTCTCTCCAATTCTTGTCACGCAACAAGTGTTGGATGCTTTGGAGTATCTTGTTCGCTACAGTGGCGGTGTTAAGTACTTTTTCCTTTCTGAGCATGAGTTTTCGTTCGCTAATAAGAGGCATCATAAGCTGCCTCGATCTAAGGGAAAAGACAAGGAGAAGGAGCCCAAAGAGATGCGATATCCTATTAACCTTCTGATATCATTGCTTGATAGACCGGTTGTTTTTGAGAGCAACTTAACCTTGGAATTATTGTCTTCATTAATTCAGGAGGTGACAAGGTCTTTACCTGTCGTCCTCAAAGATCAAGGCCCAGAACCATCAGCTACCGGTGAGGATGATGATGCGGATGGAACATTAGATCCTGGTAATACCGCCGATCAGGCACTGACGAGTGAAAGCAATGTGATGAATGAGGATGACAGCACAGAGAAGCAGGGACACCAAAAATCCGATAAAGGGCGGAAATCACCCCATCGACTGATTGATGCACCGTTCATCCCAATTAAGAACTTGAGACGAATCTCGAATATTCTTACCGCGAAAGAATGTACCAGCCGGACTTTCCAACAGACACTGGCTGTTATGCAGAATTTATGTGCGATTAAAGGAGTGAAGGACTTATTTGGGCAGGAACTTCTCGAAGAGGCGATATCTGTCGGGCCGTCTTTGAGAGAGGACTTGAAAAGCTTGTTAGAAAATGTTCAAAAGGCTGAAAAGGGTTCAGACTTAAGCGGAGAAGCTCTTGCAAAGTTCTCATCTGGAAGTTCAGATCAAACAAATCTGCTTCGTGTTTTGACGGCTATAGATTATTTGTTTAACCCTACGAAGGATCAGAAGGAAAGTACTGGCGAGAGTTCTGCAGCAGATAATGATGCCGCGAAATACCTCATGTCCCTTTACGAGAAGATGAATTTTGGACCGTTGTGGGGTGCATTGAGTGATTGTTTGAGATTAATACAAGATCGACAGGATATGATCCATGTGGCCACTGCCTTACTTCCGTTGATTGAAGCTCTAATGGTGATTTGCAAGAATAGTAAAGTCAAGGATGTGGAGCTTCGTGATAATAAGTATGAGTTCAAGAAGTATGACATCGCGTCCGAGCCGTTGGAAAGTCTGTTCTTTTCGTTCACCGACGAGCATAGAAAGATCTTAAATCAAATGGTAAGAAATAATCCTAAATTGATGAGCGGATCATTTTCAATTCTGTTCAAAAATCCAAAGGCATTGGAATTTGATAATAAGCGACGTTATTTCTACAGGCAGATGTACGCACCCAACAGCAGTGCCACCAGTACTCTGTCGGTACCTGTCCGACGTGATCAGGTATTCTTAGACTCTTATAAGGTTTTGTACTTCAAGAGTGCCGAAGAAATCCGAACTTCACGTCTCAATGTTCGGTTCCAGGGAGAAGAGGGTGTTGATGCCGGTGGTGTTACTCGAGAATGGTATCAGGTGTTGTCTAGACAAATGTTCAACCCAGATTATGCGTTGTTTTCACCAGTTGCATCAGACAGTACCACTTTCCACCCCAATAGGACATCATGGGTAAACCCAGAACATCTTTCTTTCTTCAAATTCATAGGAAGGATTATTGGTAAGGCAATTTACGACTTCAAGTTGTTGGACTGCCATTTCAGTAGGGCTGTGTATAAAAAGATTCTTGGGAAGAGTGTTTCCATTAAAGATATGGAAACTTTAGATCTGGATTATTACAAATCTCTGGTATGGATGCTTGAGAATGATATCACTGATATCATTACTGAGACATTTTCTATCGAGGCCGATGATTATGGAGAGCAAAAGATTATCGATTTGATTCCAGACGGACGGGATATTCCAGTCACCGAAGAAAATAAGCACGAGTATGTGCGACATGTCGTTGATTATCGGTTAATCCAAAGTGTTCAAGACCAGCTTGATATGTTCTTAGAAGGTAAGTCTTTTATTTTTGGTTATTTAGTGGTAACTTACTAACTCAAAGGTTTTCATGATATCATTCCAAAGGATGTGGTTGCGATATTCGACGAGCAAGAGCTTGAGCTATTGGTGTCTGGTATGCCAGACATCGATGTCGATGATTGGCGCAACAATACGGATTACCACAATTACAGTCCTTCTTCAGCACAAATTAAATGGTTTTGGAGAGCGGTCCGATCTTTTGATGCAGAAGAGAGAGCAAAGCTACTTCAATTTTCCACTGGTACATCCAAGGTTCCACTCAACGGGTTTGCAAAATTAGAGGGAATGAATGGAGTGTCCAAATTTAATATCCATCGTGATTATGGAAGCAAAGATAGGCTCCCGCAGTCACACACATGTTTCAACCAAATTGATCTGCCCGAGTATGATTCGTATGAGACGCTTCGGGGAGCGCTGTTGACTGCGATCACTGAGGGACGCGAAGGATTTGGATTTGCATAGATTTACAAAATTGAATAATAATATTATTAACATATAACATTATATGTAGTGCTTTTTTTCTGTGTATTTTCAATGTTCTGTATAGTTACGTTGTTGGTTGTGACCAGTTACCACTGTGTCTCTTGCTCTACCCACATCGAACCCTGCATGTCACTTCATCGTTTCTTATCACGTTAACAAGTGTCTATGCAATGGACAAATCTCAGTTTGATCTAGAGCAAAGAGTTCAAGAAGCTAAGCAAAGGTTTCAACAGGATCGCGAGACACAGCACAGTAGTGGAATAAAACGCCTTAAGCTGAAAGGTGACGGATTGCCATTAAAAGAAACTGTGAAACCTAAAAGGGATGCTAATCAGAACAACATCAGTAGCAATTTGGAACATGAAAGAGTAATCAATTCATATATAAATCTAAAGAAAAAGTCAAAACTATATAAAAAAACTAGTTCCGATTTATTGCTCGAGTATTCGGACGATTATGGTCAGCATAGTCGGTCGCATGACAGAGAAGACGACGACAGTGAAGATGGTCATTCATCAAATGACGACAGTACGGAGCAAGAATTGGTCGAAACTATAGATGAGTTTGGTCGGACTCGGATGGTGCCGAAAAAGGGGTCAACTCCGAGAGGGGGAGAGCTTCTACGGAGTGGCTCGGACGATGAGAAACCTACCGAAAAGAATAATTTAATCTACGGAAACACAATTCAGCACGAGGCATTCAGTTTAGATAAAGAAGCCGTTCAAAAGGTCCATGCTGATGACAAGAAAGACCCCGATCAGTTCTATGATGCTAATTGGGAAATCCGAGACCGCGGGGTCGGATATTATCAGTTTAGCACCGACAAAGAGTCTCGGCATCACCAAGTGTCCAATCTCCGCAAAATGCGCACAGAAACAGAACTAATGCAGGAGACAGCGGCCGATCGGTTGCAGGTGCGTTCTGCCAACGAACAATTGCGACGGAATGCTATACAGCAGCAACGCATGGTGACAAAAGCCAGATTGGCTCAACAAAGTGGCCACGACGAGCCATTGTAATATCTAATTGTCATAATTGACATATATATTTATATCTACGGCATTACGAATAGAGTTTTTATTGACTCGAATTAGAGTTTATTGGGGGTATTGCGCAATTGTTCTAAGCGTATTGTAGAGTTCTTTGTTTGCGCCGCTTTTATGTACGAGTCCCAGGTGGGGAAAACTGTGGAAGCTATTCTGTTTGATGACGCAGGTCAACCAGGGGTCATTTTGGCCTCTAGAACCACTCAGATTTGTTGAGTTGACATGCTGAATAATCTCCAGAGTTTCTTATTTTCGTCTCACCCGCCTCTCTACTGCAGCCAACCTTCATGCTGTCATTGGCAGGCGGCATTAATAAGTGGCCGGTTCCTGTAATGCCGTTTGTTCAGCCTTGTAACGGAACCGTTGAACCCTTACCTACAACGGTTGTAATGTAACCCGGGCACCCTCCTACGTAATGTATGTAGTGTGTCAACGCGGATATTAAAATGTGGCCGTTGAAATCACTAGCGTTTGTTCCGCGTCACAATTTGCATTTTTTCTTCCTTGTTGTAAATATATAATACATGTATAAATCAGCACTCCTGTGTATTCACTGTTGTCCGATAGAGTACTCAACCGCCCCCTATCTGCGTTTAAACGTTAGGAACGGTTGGTACCCCACTCCCCCGCCTCCCTACCTGTCCACGTCAAAATAATCCTGACCCCTTTTTGGGGGCCAGACCCCTGCCCTGGCCCGGCTGATCTTGGATTCGCCCTTTCCTTTCTTGATCCATCCTGATATCTGCGACTACTAATTTATAGGTGGTCACTTTGGACCAGTCAAGGTACAGTCAATTTGGTAACAACCATACTAACTTTCAGATGGATAGTGAATTCGAGTCATTCACCATTATCCCTCTGGTGATAAAGCGTCTCTCTCGACTGGTATGTAAAAGATATGACCGCATAGGTGTTGGTCCTGGTCCAGGCCCCCCCTTTCTCGAGTCTCGTAATTGGGCTAACCTTAGTTACCGACTGTGACAGGTCTCAGTGTTGATGAGACATTCAATGATACTCTAGTCATATCTATTCGAGAGTTTTTATGCTCGGTGGCTGGCAAGAGTCTATATGCCGAGTCTCTGGATGGATTTTGCCAGGTTATCGATGAAGTGGTAGAGGTAGGTTCTAGTTTAGTGGATGAAGAAGTCGACGAATGTGCTAACAAGAACTGGTCTGTACGACTTGAAAACAGGCCACGATTAGTCCAAGAATCGATATTGGTTCTGGTGAAGATTTTGGCACAAGTTGCTTGTACCGAATGGGCTGTCACCAACCCTCAGGTTGATAAGGCGTTGGACGCTACCAACTTTGGAGAGGGCGATAATATGGATGAAGACTGGCTTAGTGTATTTTCCAACCCCCCTCAACCACTGCCATCTCCGATCGTTGCTCGGACTATAGACTTGCTTATGAAACTGAAATCTGGGTCTCTGGTTCGGCACGCTATAGCATTAATGACCCATGAGACGCTACCACCTGCTCCTACAAGCCTTGTGTCTGAGATCGACAAGAACATTTCAGCCGTAATATGTTTCCTAAGTGCTGCTAATTGGACTGAGGTTTACGATTATACCTCACAGCGAATAAAAAGTTTGAAAGATGGTGGTGCTGGACCTGTCAGTCCTGGGCCCAGTGGAGTAGGTGAATACGACCGGTTAGATATCATTGCTCACCTCTATGTGGATGCCGATAAGATGTATCATCTGCTTCATAATTTCTCTGCATGGTGGCCACGGGCCCTCAAGCCTCTGCATCGCCACATAGTGGAGTATTTTATCCAGCATCGTATTTTATACTGGCTCGAATCGCATCCAGATGAACTGGCTGAGGTATCGGAAGATCCCAATCACAAACTACACATCGAGTCGTCAAACTTATTCAAATTTTTATTTATTAACTCCGCTGACAGTCGTGGCCTGGCAACATGGGCTCTCCTAACAAACTTATTTGTGTTAGCCCCGGATATGCCTTCCAATGCGAACTATCCTACTTCGAGAACTCATGCGACTCTATTTCTTGATGGCCTTCGACTTCTCGGCCAACAGCCTAATTACCGAAGCCTGGGTATCTATGGAATCTGCTATTCGCGCCTTGCCTTCGCTGCATCTAAGGTCAAGCCTTTTTCTCCAGCAAGCCCGCTTATTGGCTTAGCGGAGAGCGCATATCATGGATTGTTCAGTTTAATATTCCAAGCATCTGATACTTTACCACAATTCGCCCGTGCAGACTTGCTTCAGGTATTCTTTGTTCGGTCATACATGGTTCTTCGCAGCGATGAGCTCATGGCTACACTGGTTGAGCCATTAGCCACTTCTTCATTGCCCTTGAACACAAAGTGTAATGTTCTAAAGGGTCTGAAGATGATGGCAATGATGCATTCAGGTGAAGAGGTGCTTGATCATGTTATCAGCATTCACAGGCCCATATTCTTGAAACTTGTAATCAGCATTGCTAACGAGCTTTACCAATATGAGGTCAGCCTCGACAATTATGATATAGCTGAGTTTGATTTGCAAGTGGAAGTTCTCAAGCTTGGGCTTGAACTACTGTTAACATATGGTCGAGCAGGCGTTGCAGATGTGTCTCAATCATTTTCTCAGGCGCTGGTAAGATGTTCTACGTCCCGAAACGAGACTCTTCGTACGGCTACTACCCATGTCTTGTTTGAATTTGCGAGGAGAAATGCTGCTACATTTGACCACAACGTCATAGATCAAGTTAGTCGTGGAGTACGGGATATTGTCTTCGCTATTTACGGAGGAATCAGTATGAATATCACCCGTTCTGCTGAGAAAATCCTTTCGATGGCTGTAGACTCTCGAGGTCTCCACAAAGAGCTTTCGAAAATAAAGGATTTCTTCGACACCCGTGCATTTATTACCGAGCAATATCACATTACGAGTATCATAGATGATGGACAAACACGCAGAAGCTTAAGTGCTAGCATGGAGGCTGCTATAATATTATCACTTTGTTCGCCTGATATCGAGATTTGCAAGTTAGCACTCGACATAGTGCGGTGCATGGTCAAGGAAGCTATTCTGTTCGAAGATTTCTCTGAAGTAGAAGTTTCAGATTGGTCTATTATGCTGAATTTTGCCATTTATTCTGAGCTATCATCTCAAAGTTTTTTCTACACCCCTATTGCTGTGCAAAAGAAGATGAGCAAGCTATTTCAAAGCATAAACAGCCCGTCCTCTGCAATAATAAGGGCTTGGACTATCATGCTTGATAGATGGTCTGCGATGAATGCTACTATATCGAAAAGTGGCCCTGGGAGCTCAGGTTATCATTCACAAAAAGAATGGAAATGTTATTATGGAGTTCTGGGCTCACTTATTATCCCTTTTCTGAATACCGAAAGCGGCGGAAGAATCCCTGAAAGTATCAATCTCAAAGCCCGTGAATTTTTAAAACATGCTGTGGAATTCCTACTTTCAGACTCAGTGTTCCTCCGTGAAACTAGCAGAGAGATACTTGCAAATGATATTGGTCCTTTGGCTTACCATCCTGTACTTCAGCAACTTATTGCTATGGTGGATAATCAATTCGAGCGAAGGGATGGTCTTGAAGTTCGTCTATTAAGCCAAGCAACTATTCTGGTACGCCTCATGGTTGAGAGACTTGAGCAGGAGGATATTTATATTTCTGTTGATATTGGTGTTTTGGCTCTCAAAATCGTCAAGTTTATTAATTCTGTCAAGGAAATGGATATTGAACTACTTAAACTCAAAGTGAAGGTTTGTCAGTTGTTGGAAATTATGGGACGAACCATGGAGGTTATTAACATGCGCCATGAGGCCTTTGTTCGTAACGAGCTTGTTGCTATATTGGCAGAGTGGGTTGATACTTCCACCGCTCCAGAATCTCGAATAATAACCACCAAACAAGATATGGAACGTTCCAGATTGTATAGCGAGATTGCCGTTGCTTCTTCTCGAGCAATTGCAGAGCTTCTATATAATCTTTCTCTGGACGTGCCTGAAGACACTCATGAGAAAGATGTCTTGGCAACAAGGATAACAAAATTTGATGACCTGTTTGCTTTGTTCTTACGGGTCTTGAATCGTTGCAAGACAGAATCCCAGTCTAGAGATTCTCACTCAGGTCACTCCGATGGTGCCGAGGGACTCGAAAACTTAAGAGGGTTTACAGTAAAATCACTTTCAAACCTTTTGCATGCAAATACTGAGATCGGCCTTCGGACTGCATTACCGCTTGGTTATCATGAAGACACGAGTCTCAGGTTGGCCTTCCTAGAAATATTCAAGAATACCCTGAGCGAAGGTACCAATCAAGTATTAGAAAGTAGTGTGGGTAGCCAATATGAGGCACTGGTGGAGTTCCTAGTCGGTAACATGCAGATTTCCTTGGCACTTTGTCATGTATGTCCTGCATCTGAGTCTGATGAATTTTCGAATGCTCTTCTTAGCACTTTCGAATTCAAAGGGTTGGCAATCAAGCTCGTCAAAGCAACGGTTGTTCGTGAGATCAACGGTACTGCATTTGCTGCTGATGTCTTACGTCGTAACTGTGTTGCTACGAAAGTTTTATCTGCCTTCGCCAAAAACAGAGGTTCACGTTATTTGAAGTCTCTATTAGGACCATTTTTTGCAAAGTTACTTTCGAACCCGGGTGAGTATACTTTTGAAATGGATATTAAACGTCTGAATTCGGATAAAGAGGTCAAAGAGAATTTGGCAAAGTATAACAGATGTTTGGATGAACTGTTTGTTGGGCTGAAGGACAATGCCAGCTTGGTGCCTCGTTCATTTAGGGACATCTGTGTTACAATCAGAGATACAGTTGCTTGCAAGTTTCCTGAATCAAAGGAACTAGCTGTGGGTAGTTTTTTCTTTCTCAGGTTTCTGTCGCCTGCTCTTATATCACCTGAATCTGAAGGCATTCTGGATTCGCCTCCAAGCAGGGAGGTTAGACGATCGTTGTTACAACTGGCTAAGACGATCCAATCAATGGCCAACAATTGTGGAACTGGCACTGGACCGGGCATTCAATACGCAGATGTAGTTGAAAACTGGGCTGCAAAGGAATCGATAATGGTGGAGTTTTTGAAGTCCATAAGTTCTGGTATAGAACTCAGTGATGATGATACATCCTCTCATGTATCCGACTCCAAGAACATTATCCAGTCTAGTGTCGTTCATACTTTGCATAAGTTTGTCTATAATCACTGGGAGGATGCGCACCATAAATTGATGATGGACCAGAGGAAAGCTAAAAAGTCTTCCTCGAATCAGCTCCCAACGGAGATACCAAGATCAAAGAGAGAGTCGTCCACTGATTCCAGCGTTGGAAATGGTGGCCATGCGCATAATCCCACTCGTCGAATGAGAAATGGAGGCTCTCCACGTCTGATGAGCAATGTACGGGGAGATGTAGATGTTCTTGAAATCCACAGACAATTTTCACATCTGGTGAAACGATTAGGAAGACCATCTTCTGAAGCGGCCAAACCAGCGGGGCAAGTTGACAAGGTTAAGGCATCTCAAAGATTTATTGAGTTTATGGCTCGAAATGAGAAAAGAGATTTGGGGCCTATTGTTGAGAAACGAGCAATCCATGAGGGGATTGATCGAGACCGCTCTCCAGTGCTTGTAATCACGCTTCGAAACTATCACAAGGATACGGTTGATGCTGAACTATTCCTCTACCGATTTTTTCAAGTTGCAAGCAAGATGTGGGAAAAGCCTTTCTCTTTGTTTTATGACTGCACAAGCTCTACTTTTGCAAACGTACTCCCTTCCACGCTGAGGTCAGCCCGAGATACAATGGTTCCTCCACAGATGGCGAAGAACTGCCAATCTATTATCTACTACAATGTGCCAACTGAAGGTCTGCCAACTGTTCGCAGTTACATTAGGTCACATGAATCTTCAGACTATGCCAACCCCGACCAAACAAAATATGTGTTTGTAACCACGTCGAATGTGGCTGTGATGTGTAATGTTCCAGGATTAGGCCTAGATGGACGATCACAAAAGGCTATAGATGATGCAAGAGTAGTATTCCCTGCTGTCCAGAGGTCGGTCGATGGAAAGTTCATTTCTTACACATTGAAACTAGGAAATGAATATTTGCAAATGCACACAGATCAGCCTTTCAGCATAGTGAAAAGGTCTCCAGGTTATGTTAATGACGTTTTCCATTTGAATGAAATCACCAGTGTTGCTGTCACAAGGACGTCAGGAAAGCCGGATGAGTTTACTGTTGAGCTTGTTGATGGCAGCAAGATTGTTTTGCTTCACAAACGAAGGAATGAAATTGTTCGTGCTATCACAAATGCGAAGCATAGACTGCCATCACAGCTCGTGGGAACTGGCAAGATGACTATGAACTTAGAAGATGTGTTAGGATATCTCTTAAATGTGGGCTTCGCCAATTTATGTTCAAGTTTACCTGATCTTCAGGAAGCAGCATTTAATTTATTGGCTGTCATCCCTAATAGGTTTGACATTGGATTTGGAAGAGAAATCCGTGGAGGTCATGGCTTTGGGATTCCCAAAAACCAGATGGGAATGGTTGTCTCATTCAGTGAAGTGGTGGCAGCATCCCATCCAGAGTTAACTCACAATTTCTTACTAGAATTTGGAAAATCATATAGGTCACTCACCAAAGAGCAGGGAATCAATGCTATCTTGTATGCAGTGCCTTGGATTAAAAATATTCCATCAATGCATAAAGAAAAGCCTGGTGAAACGTCGACGCTGATAAGAATGATGCTAGACATCGCAACACTACACGAAGAAAACCACACATGCTTTCTCCATAATTTTTGGCCACGCTTGTGCCAACTGGATGAGATAACTGATATTCTGGTAAACGAGGTGATCAATTTTGCTGTAGAGAGAGGGGTACAAGGAGATGATATCGAAGATACTTTGTCTGTGTTAACGTCTTTCCCGACGCTCAATGTATGCGGTGCTGTGTTGGCCAAATGTCGATCATTGATTGTGAGGCCTCTATCTGCCACTGAACGGTCTATTGTGAATCACGAGCAGTGGCCAGAGATTAAAGTTGTCATGAAGCTAATTGCTTCATTGTCATTTGAGTCTCTCATCATCGTTGAGTCGTATTTGCCTGAATTGTTATTTGTGGTTACAAGTTTCCTGCACTCAGGCCCATATGAGTTTCGATTAATGCTCTACAATTTGCTTATTAACGTTTTACATAGTCTTTCTTGTTGCGATGGCCTGACCTTACAACAGAAAGAGCATATTGGAACTATTTGGGATGAGGTTGATTCTCCTAAAGGCCGACTTTTATTTGGACTAAGTGAAGAAATGAGAGGAATGACATTTGAGTATTTCAATTTGTCATCTATGAACCATCTCGAGAACTGTTGTCCTATTTTGATGGATTTGGTTGTGGCTGCCGGATCAGCCCAGGATGTCAATATTTGGAGAGCAAGGTGGTGTTCGCTGACCGTCAGAGCTTGTTTCGAGAAAAATCCTGGGTTGCAATGTAGATCTTTTGTGGTACTTGGATGTCTTGCTAGAATAGAAGTTGAAGATGCTGTTGTCAGTCAAGTTCTTGACGTGTTTAAGCAGTCTTTAACCCTCGCCGATAACTCACTGGCTGAGGAGTATGGTGCGTGCACACTTTTCTGTATTTCAAAACTCATGGATGGATTATATGAGCAATCAGTATACCATTCTCGAATGTTTTGGCTAGGTGTGGCGTTGATGAATTCAAGAAGTGTTACATTCTTTAATAATGGTTTACTCCTCACTCAAGCGAGCTTGCGAGCATTGGATAATCTTGGAGTTTTCAAGTCTGTAACTATTGCAGAACACTTGCTGGAGAAGAGGATGCAATTCAAGGATGCATGGTCGGGTATTCAAGATCTGATGGATGTTGAATTCACAATAGAGTATTTTGACCAGGCTCTTTCGGCAGTAGCTTTAAAGGGGTTGGAGAGGTCATCGACCAAAAACTCAACTCTACAGGCATTTGAGACATACCTAGAAATTAGCTCCAAGAATTATACAAAATCCAGAGACGGTGGGCCACTTGGAGCGTTTCTGTGTTACTTGTATTTCCTGTTCTTGGGAGCCCAGAGTAATGCGGATTTGCGACCGTTGATAGCTGGTTATTTGGATGACCATATGGAAGTTTCCAGTGGCGATGGGGAAGAAACAATGCCCGCTATCTTAGAAGAATACATTAGTCAAGATAGTTTCGATACGACTATTACCCTATATCTTGGTGGACATCTATTCCAGGCGTCAAGTGAATATGATGCTTTGGGAGTAAGGTTTTTGGACAGCTTAAGGTTTGTGGGTGAGAAGAATTTGAAGAAGAAGTGTATGGTGTATGCTACTGTTCGCCCTCGGTTGTTGAGACTAGCGGAATTTGGGTCTCAGAGGCCAATAATGAAGAGCATCTTGGCAGCCGGCACTGGAATGTTGGTGGACTTAGAGGAATTTAAGAGACTCGGTGAGCATAAGGCCACTTTGGAGCGGTTGCTTTTGGAAAGTGGATTCAAACCCACACGGGGCCAGCGGTCGACATTGGCCTCTGGTGAACTATCCCAAGAGTCTCGGGGAACATTCGCGGCATTGGTGTCGAATATGATAGTGAGCTAATGAATGATGATATGAGTTATGAATAACTGACTGTAGTTTTAATACAAGGTTAATAATATGAATAAATTTAAAGCAAAACGTAAGCGATTTATATATAGTACAGTGATGGTACTGCTATACTAGCGATCCATCTTGGTCTTGTGTAGGCGGTACAGAAGCATAGTAGCTTGAGCATCTTCTACAGATGAATGTTCACCAGCCTGAATCTTCATATTGAACACTTTATCCATCAGTGTTCGCAGACCTGGAGTTCTTCCCTTGCTATAGCTTCGTAGTACCTTGGATAGTGAGGTATCACGGATGCTAGTTCTAGAATGCGATAGATTTAATATTTCGAGATCATGTTCAATGGCATGGCCAACGAGAATTCGATCTTTGAGTAGATCAGATACTTGTTGCTGAACATCAGCAAAAGACGGTGCTCCAGTGACCGAGCGAGGAGTTACTCCACTGACATGTGTTCTCCAGTCGGTAACTCGTTCTGTAGGTTTGACAAAAGTATCCAGAACAATATTTCCATAGTAATTCACCAGTGACACCCGTCCAAGAATGGATTTGTCACCATTTGCACCCACTCCCACGAATTCACAGTCCATAGCGAGATATTTGCCAATATCGTCTTTTCGAGGACCACCCAAAGGACTTTGTGAAATTTTCAACAAATGCAAGTCTGCGTCTTCTTGAAGGAGAAGAGTAGACAATTTATAACTTGAAAAGTCCGCCTTCATCGTATCCGAGAACCTCTTTATCTCCGAACCAGCTTTCTTTTCATTCTGTATCGTAGCATGCATTTTGCTTGCCTTCATTTTGACATCTCCTTTGCGACTAGTTCGTTTGGTAGCTTTAGTTTTGACTACTTTGGCGTTGGTGATGGTCTTTGTAGTAGTGTTGACATCACCATTCAGCTTCTTTTGGAGAGCTTTCCAATTAGAGGATAAACCAGATGAACTCATGATAAAGAATCGCAGAATGTCGATTATGGGCACGACAAATATCAATCCTATTATTACATAAAGGTTTCATAAGTTATGAACAAACATTTCTTTGCCATATGCACCGATCTCATTATTTTCTTAGGTTGGCCTTACCCCATGATTTAAAGATGCATAGCTAGGACTAGGGAACTGGAACTTAAGATCATAATTATCCGCAATGAAGTGGATAGAGATTCTTCATGAAACCCCACATTACTTAGTTATAAACAAAAACCCGTTTTGTTACGCGCAGCCAACGTCTCCTAAGAGTCTGCCTGTAAAAGCAACTAAAGAGTCTACAGTTGAGGATCTATTGCGCCTGCATGAACCTCGTCTGTATGAAGCAAAACCACCAACAATTGCACCTAAACTGGTACATAGGCTAGACTACCCAGTTTCCGGGGCAATGCTGCTGGCTAGAACACAAAAGGCAGTTCAAATGTTCAACAGAGGAGCTCAGTTAGGTGGAAATAGGGGATATCAGATGAGAAAATATGTAAGTCGAGGAGGAAGATCAGCAGGACTAATGTCAGTATGTTGCAATCCTAAATGGTGACATCAAGACCATTCTAAACAAGGCCGATAATAAATATATAGAATGGTCTGATGAGATTTCAGGGGTTATAAACAAAAATGTCCGGTTCAAAAATGGCATTACTAAATTCCGGCTACATAGACTCGACGACGACAAGAGCCCAGTTACAGTTTGTAGTTTCCAACTAGTAACTGGGAGGAAGCATCAATTAAGAATTCATGTCAGTGAGGTATTTCATACCCAAATACTAGGTGATTATAAATATGATCCCCATCATTTCAAGAGCTATGTGCCTAATCCAATTGGGTTGCATGCTGCCAGATTGGACATTAGAAGGGGCCTTGAACCGTGGATGTCAGTATTGGCACCAGCAACCTGGAATCAAGAAATGTGGGGTAAATTGACTGATGACAAAGGCAATTTTGACGGCAGCCTATTAGATGTGTGATACAAGCAAAGATTAAGCATATAATATTCGCCTCCGTTGACTGAGAATGTCATGAGGGGTCTGCACTGTCAGCTCTGGGGCGACACTAGTAATGATACAATCCAAAAGGTTGAATACAAGGTGTTTGTTGACAGACTTATCACCAAATGTGTCCAGCAGACCCAATACTTCTTCGCGAGGATTGAGACCAAACATTATATATTTTGTCCGCTCAGAAACACAACTTAGTATTGCATCAATGCATTTTGCTTTTATTTCAACCTTTTCTTCATCACTCGGCTCTATTCGCTTGGGTCCCATATATCCATTGTTTGAGAATACTGTGGTTCTAGTGGTTCTTATAATGTTAGAAACTAGATCCTCGCTGCGAACATATTTGTCTATAAAATGACTAGCGGTCCTCGTCGATAGATCTGCGACCCGCCCTGTTTTAAATAAACGGCCCACCATATAGAAAGATGAAGTCAGAAGATGGTTGCGATCCGTAAAGTGAAACAAGTCTCCAAATAACGAGAATATATGCCTATTGACGAGAGGAACCTGCTGGCTACTGTTAAAAGAGCCTGGCGCAGAATTCTCTGAAAGCGATACCATAAATGCTACCAATCTGCCCACAGTACCTATCAGGGAAGCACATGTGGTGATTGTCTGAGTGTAAACTGTACTGAGCTGTTTGACAATAGATTCCCTTCCTGTCAACGGCTCTAAAGGCTCGGCTGCTTTAGACGATTGTTGCCGAGAAGCTGCTCTGTCCTGAACTTGCCCTATGCATTTGGTGATAATCTCATAAATCATCCAAGGTTCACTTAACTTGGAAATTATGTTTTTAACTGCAAGGTCGTTCAAAATAGAGGATATTAATGCTCTTGCAACTGATGAGTTGATTGTATCGTCATCCAACAGTACAGCCATCAGGCCTTTAGATAATAATTTCAGGAATAATTGCTCATCTTCATCCGAGTCAAGAGCTTTATGAGGTCTGACACGATGAAATGATACTCCTATAGGCTCGTGATGAGGAATTAGGCCAAGTCTTCGCAACTTGCACACTTCTCTATAGTCCAGAATGTGACGGTCTAGAATTACTGCCAAGTCGTCCAGTATTAGACGTTCAAAGTCCAGGTTAACAACACGAGGCTCCAATTGACGGGTCACAGCCGCGATTGTATTCACAACCTCGAGAATGAACTGATGATCGTCAGACACCTTAGTATACCACCCCTGAACAAACTGTCTCAATACCACAGCATACAATGCGTATAGTTCGACGCTGACCTTGTCTGATTTAGTCAACCTAGGAAGTTGACGATTCCAGTCATAGCCTTTTTCAGGCAGAATGATTTGATAAATCAGATGTTCTGACATTTAGGGGTTTGTTGTTGGTGTCCAAATCACCAACCACTATACAGTCTCAACCCTCTAATCGTCTTCCTGTCTCTGCAAATACTTGATTCTCCAAGTATTAACTTTTATCCTTTTTTCATACACTACAAATGACTCTACCAAGATAAATGATAATTAGATAATAAATGCTTTACCCCCAAATTATTGTTTGTCTCCTTGCATAATGATGATAAGGGCGTTTAATCAATATCCAAAGTACTCAGGGGAAGTTGGGGTGCAGGCGGCTCAAATGACTTATGAGGCTGTAGCTCCACTGGTCGATCAACTTTAGACTTTTGTTGTTGTCTAGAAACTGAGACTACAAATCATAGAAACAATATAAGCTCAAGGGATCATATATAGACCAATATCACTCGTTAGATGGTCAGCTGAAATGAGCGATCCTCTTGAAGGGCTAGATATGGCGAAGGCCCTTCGGTCGACGCCCATAAGCTCGATTATTCCTGGTCAGCTACTGTCATCTGTATTGAAAGTTCCAGAGGTTGAACTTGGAGATCAGCTGCGATATGATCCAACTATCATGGAGCTTCTTCAATCAGATAGTGCATTTGTAGAGCGTATGGTTGAGCGAATTGGTTCACAGGACATTTCAGAAATGTGAGATAATTGAGAAGAGTAACCAATCTAACAATAGTGAATTTCGAAATCCGGGTTATGATAATGGGAAACAGATGGAAACAGCTCCATTAGTTTATGATATTTTCGATAGAATTGATAAATTTTCCAGTGATGCTGGGGAGAAGCGAGCGGAACAGAATGCTCAATCACACCGTGAGCAGCAGGCTCGGCAGGCTCAGATACAACAGGTTCAGGTGCAACAGACTCAGAATTTCCAAGCAGAACAGGCTCGTATACAACAGGCTCAGGTGCAACAGACTCAGAATTTCCAAGCAGAACAGGCTCGTATACAACAGGCTCAAATACAACAGGTTCAGACACAGCAGGCTCAAGTACAACAGGCTCAAGTACAACAGGCTCAAGTACAACAGGCTCAAATACGACAGGCTCAGATTCAACAGACTCAATTACAGCAATCTCAGATGCAACAGGTTCACACACAACACACACAAGCACCAAGTGGTCAACAATTCTCGAAAAAGCCGGCCAATAAACGTCTCAAAACTTCTTCAGCCACACACTACAGTGGTGATACTACGCTTCGTGAACAGCCCAAGGCAGTTGCACAAGCTTCTAGACTTGCCAAGATTGTTTCTGATATTTTAGATGCAGATATGGAAGTCAAGACACCCCAATCGGCCAATGAAATTTGGTCGCCTACTAATGAATCGTGGGATAGCCCTGCTCTGAGCATATCTATTATTAATTTGCTTGACAAATTGATATTGCCCTTGAGTGCGGACGATATTCTGAAATATGTTGAAAAGACTGATATTATCTCTTTATACAAGATCCTTGAAAGGTCGCTGACTGCAAAGTATGCACTCACTAGTAGTGGACAGATCCTAGGTGGCTCGTCACAATTAGTTGTGAATTCTTTGACGATAAACGAAGGCGCTTTTCGGGCTGCAAATCTCCTTTTGCACTTTTTTCTGAAGGATTTCGAAACAACTGGCTTGAGGTCCAGTAATTCACTAGCTTTAATAATCGACACAACAAAGACATTTGTCGAGAAAATCCTTGTACCACTACTGGCCGTTGACACTAAAGGTCCGAATTGTACAGAAAACATTCTCAACCAAGTTATATCACCATCAATTATGTCGATAGGGAACTTGTTGGTGGGTTTATTCGACTCTTTTGTGGAGTATATTGAAAAGCATGGAATTTTAGATTTATATATTCCTGGTTTGCAATATCTGACTACCGATGTCCTCCTTACCGACGTGGTAACCAGCTCATCGCATAGTATTACTGGGATACATTTGATTAGCTCTCTACATTCGGCCTCATTAAGACTATTGACTGTTATAGTCCAGAAATACCCTGACCAACGCATGTCTCTACTTCGTGAGAATATACTTCCAAAGTTGGAATCATCTCCACCAGCTAAAATGATGGCTGGAAGCTATTCTGTTGGTCATGGTGTATCCGTTTCTTTGGTAACTGCCACATTGTTGACATTTGTTCACAGTACCTGTTTTATTCCGCCTATCAAATTTGATAGGCAGGATTTGAAGACTATGGCTTCGGATGCTATTAGGGACACAATGATTGTATGTCATGAAGTCTGCGAGAAGGTTCTTTACGTTGCTGTAAACGGGCTCAAAGAGTCAAAGTCAAACTTGGAAGCATTTGTCAAAGATGTTGTCAAAGTTATTTACTTTCCTGAATGGCCGTGTGCTGAGACTTTGTTGACTGCCCTAGTCGGCAAGATCATTCCAATGGTCAAAGATCCTTTAACTGGGGCCATTCTGGCAGCCCATTTGGTTGATATTCTCGGCGATGTCGCCTTTTCTCTTCGGCGGCTGATAAATGAAAGCGGTGATAGTGCTGCGTTTGATCTGAGTGAGTCGATGTCACTTGAAGATCTAAATAAGATGATCCAGAGCACTTCCAATCTTATTGATGGTATGCGATCATCCAAGAATCGACATTTGCTTGCAAGTAATTATGTTTCCGTCAATATGCTCTACAGAATGGTAGGGCTTGAGTCTTCAGAAAAGTTGAGTGCTGAGTTAAGTGAACCAATAGCGAAATTTATAGCCAGGTATTGGCTAGAGGATCCGGGCTTGGGTGGAAATATTGCCAGGCCTGAGCTTGAAACTGATTTTATTGTATGGCTGAATTCTAGGCAGGTTTCCAGGTGCCATGAGCATATATTCAATTGTGTTCTGAACTGTCTACCAAGCACAAAGATTCAAATACGCACCAAGGCGCTTAGGATCCTAAGCGATGATTTTCTGGAAGTTAATCATAATGTATTTTCACACCCCTTGTTGCAGAGTGCTTTACAACGCACCTTGAGCGACCCATCAATTAATGTTCGAGAGGCAACGGTTGGAATTATCGCAAGGTTCATGATGATGAAGCCTGAATATATGGATAGCCTACATGAAGTCATATGTGAAAGAAGCAGCGATGTGGGTCTGGCTGTTCGAAAGCGTGTTATTGGATGCTTGAGCAACTTGTTCAAAGCTTCTACAAGCCAAGCCATAAAAATTAGAGTTCTTGAGTCTTTATTTAGAAGGCTTGAAGTCGATGACGAAGATGTTGTTAGAAAATTAGCATTTGACACGTCCATTGATTTACTGTTCAACAGTAAGAACCTGGTTGATGCTGCTGATAATCTGACGTCGCGAAGCGTCAAAGAGTCCAATATCGAGTCTGAAATAGACTTGTTCTTGAAATTCTGGACAAAATCGGGTTCGAACGCCATGGCCCTCGAATCGTTTTTCTATACCATGCTAGGACCAGGCTCGAATGTAGAGGCGACTAGAGATATTGCTAAAACCATCACTTCATCAATTTTCAAGAGGATTCAGGCTCTGCTAAACCAAAATGAAGAAAAGTCTGACTTTGATGAAGCGAGAGACCTAATTGGTGTTCTGTCATGTGTGGTTAGTGCTGATGGGAGACTGGTAACTAGCGAACAGCTCCAGTCCCTTGTTCACCTATTACCTGAAAATCCCAGCGGCAGCGCATTAGAAACTAGTCATTTTGCATTGGCTATCCTAAAGAGTGGTTTAGAAACAGCCAGCGTTAGAAATCCTGAATTTCTTCGAAGTTTGCAGAAGTTACTACTTAAGCAACTTAGATTTTTCAGGGTTGTCGACCTTCAGAACGCAATTCCATGTCTTTGGAGTGCATCAGTGCTTCTTGATGAGACTGAGGTGATTGCGCGTGCACTGACTTCTTGTATAACGCATTTGAAAACTCTAATTTCTTTGGCTGTCAAAGACGATAAACAGGTACCTAAAGTATTAGGTGCTGTAAATTTGATAGGTGCTTTCACTCGTTATACAAAGTTGGATGATCACTTGAAATTAATTTGTGGTTGGCTGGGCATCTCTTCTGCAACTGATAGCGTAGCTGATTTGGTGGTTCGGCGATTGGTTAATTTGGCTGAGATTCCTAATATACACCCCAGAATGCGAAAGGTTGCAATTAAGAATATTGGACTTGTTTGCATTGGATTCAGCCAGTTATTTGTATCTTCTCATGTGATGCAATTATTCGACAGAATATTGAAGGATATTAATAGCAGGGATGAACAAATAATTTGCTTTAAAGCTTTCACAGAATTCCTTATCGAAGAAGAACGTTTGGCCAACTTAAAGATGGTTGATGAAACTCATATTGCTCTGCAGAAAGATAAAAAGTCCAAGCTGGCCAAGAAGGGTAAACCCATGAAAGAAATAGATTCAGATCTACTTCATGGAAAAGCATCCAATACATTATCGGACAGTGCAGCTTCAGGAATTGTCCAAAGGTATATCGACCCTGTAATTGCAGCCTGTATTTCGGACAACGAAGAATACAGGTTTTCAGCGGCTGTATTATTAGACAAAATTGTGTCCAAGAATCTGACTAATCCAGCGATAGTATGTTGTTTTTTTGGTTATTTTTGGTTTGTCATCGTATTATATTCAGAGACTAACGCAGTGTGTACCGACAATAATCGCATTGGATTCATGTAAAGACGAAAAGCTCTCTCGCGTTGTTAGGTCAACTCTGACTCGAGCATCAGAACAGTATGGAACAAGGATCGAAACGACATTTGTGAATGGAGTCAAGCTGGCGGAAAAAATTCAGCGGGAGCTGTTGAGAGTACCACTAAACGAGAGAGGTCTAGAGTCGTTAGATCATGTATACTCGGTTATGAAGGCATCCAAGACTGGAAGAAAGAAGTTCATACAGGGTCTGCTTGCTTTACTAAAATTTGATCCGTTCAGCACTCGGTTTTCCAACCGTCAAGAGGCATTGCTGTTTTTACTCAAGCACTTTCAATTTCTAGTGTTTTTAGTTAACGCACTGTCGGGACTTAGTTTAATCAGTGTTGAAGAACCTCATCTCATTGTTTACAGGGTCGACGGTATTTCCTCAGAGCTTGGACATATTCTTTCGGAATTTATATTAACTGCTTCGAGTGACGACGATTGGCGTGTAGCAGGGGTGTCGGGATCCATGCTTTTGTTATTATGGTCATTCAGGACTTATATTAAACGTGCTTATGGACTTACCGATGCAAAGTGCCAGGTATTCGACCCAGACAAGGCTATTCCCGATAGTAAACAGTCAAAACGGGATGAATTTATCACCAAGTTTGTCCCAGACCGTGTGATTTATTCAGTTTTCAAGTGTGATCCACAAACATGCCAAGACGCTGCGCGGTTATTTGCCTCAAAGTTTCTTAATGATCGATCAGAGGACTCTCCTACAATATCCCCGTCGCCTCGCAAAAAGGTGAAATCTGAAGAACCTTACAAAGAGTAACGGAAACGGAAGACGGATAATTATTTATGCTTTGCTTGTTTAAATTCCCCGTATATTCTGAATGAATACTTAATATGTTGAATCAAAAGTTGATGTCATGGCATAGTATTCATTCTGGTGTGTGTACGGTATTTACTATTATTATTACTACTAGTACCATTGATTTGGTTCGTATTATTGTTATTTGTTATTATAAATGCTGTTTGTAATCACTATTATCTGCTGAGATTTGTTTGCTAGCCAATTTTTGCATCTGTTAGATCGCCATTGCGCTTACCACCTTCGCGTACTTAGTTAAGTTTACAGTTACGCATATGTTGCAGCATCCTTCCTACGCCCCATGAGCTTGTACGGGTTGGACGATAACGTCCAGAAGCTGCTCCAACCTGAGACATTTGATGTGAGTAATAACTGAATTGAATAGCTCGGAGTAGATGTGATTCTCAGATTCTAACTAGAATGGTTTCTCAGCTAAAGATTTTATTGAAAAGTTGAGCGAACATGCAGCTCCCGAATCTCGCGAAGGTATGTTTTACAATTTGGCGGTGAAGTGCAAGTCGTCTAACAAAACAGCATTGGATCCAAAGCCTTTCATCCGAACGTTTGAAGCGGTGTTAACGGAATTGAGGAAGCTTAAAGAGTCTAGCGAAACAGACGAGAGACATGCTGGCCAACATGTCTATTCTACAGAGGTCAATCACAGCCAGAACATCGTGAAGCTAGGCAGCTTGGTGTCAGGAGTCATGGCAGACTTCACGTCACTAGATGAGCATATAGGTGATATCACTTCAGCTACGTCATCGTTAAGCGACAAGTTAGAGGTTTTGTCGGGCCAATACGAACAAACAGTGTCATCTACCTTTCTCATCAAATGCTACATGTCATTCGTTCAGCAGGGTCATTCGTCGGAATTGACTCGAATGTGGGAAGGAGGATCAAGTCCGGATAGGCGGAAATGTGCTAGTGTAGTACGACAATTGCAGCGTCTGAGTAAACGGATTGGTGAACCATCCAAGGCACATGAGGAGATCGATAAGTTTGCGGAAAACCTCGAACAGGACCTGTTGACTGAGTTCAATAGCGCTTACAGCGCTGCAGATGTGACAGTTATGAAGGAATCAGCAGAGATATTAACCGACTTCAATGGTGGTAGCAGCGTAGTACAGTCATTTGTCAACCAGAACGAGTTCTTCATCCTTCAGGAGCGGATGGTTGATCCATCTGCTGCTGCTGCGGACCGGGATATGTGGAATGAAATGGCTGACCCAGAGGGAACTACTGACAGATTTGAGACTATAATCCAGCCAGTTATGGATGAGATTGTATCAATGACTGATATGGAATCAGAGTTGATTCGTAACGTATTTCGGAATCCAGTTATGGTATTGCAAGTATTCCTTCAACGAATCTTTGCCCAAAGGATTCAGCTCGTCCTAGAAGCATATTTTGGAGCAGCTGATGATACTTCAACATTGGCATATATTCGGACATTGCATGTTTCATACAATAAAGTCGGAGCTCTCGTTAAGACTCTCAAAGAGATGTTTGTCAGGAGGTCTATCGATAATGAGGGTGAACTAGCATCGTTACTGGATCAGAATTTTGCAGACTTATTTCTTCCTTATATTGATAATGGAAAATATTTTGAATCTGAAAGACGAAATCTACAGGAGCAGTTTATGGCTACAGCATCTAATTTCATGGATGGCCATAGTCAGAAAAATATAGCCAGAGACCAGGGTCTATTGGGACGATTTTATGATTCAAACTCGAGTGGTGCGACCACGGTGGACGGTGCCAGCCATGCGATGGGATCCGGGGCTTTACCTTCTTCTGCTAATGGAGTCAACGATCTTGCAAATGGCGCTGGTGCAGCATCATCTGTTGACAAATCCAAAGGTGACAAACCTGAAAAGGGTCGATTGGGACAACTCATGAGGAGAGCGGTGAGAGCAAATGCACAGGAGCGACAGCGACAGCAGGTCAATGATCCAACAACTATCGATGTTATCGATATTAGCAGTCTCGAACTACAGTTTGACTGCGTTCAAACTATTTTGGCTGCATTTGCCGAAGCTGTACAAAGAGACCTGGAGCTGGCTCCTTCTTCTAATATTTATCAAAATGCTCAAGAGCTATTGCATCTCCTGATAGACTATGTTGGCCGCAAGTACATTGATATCGCACTGGATGATGCGTTAGCTGCATGTAGTGAGGATCAGAAAACAACAGTGAGTCTTGATTATTTGAGAGTATTCCCAGCTGTCAATGGCTCCATTCAGCTGATGAGTTCATTTGCCAAAATCGTCTTGTTTGGAATGGCCACTGGATCTGAGCCAGTTCAACAGCATATGGCAACTGAGCTCAACAAATATATTTCACATGTTGAGCAGAAGCTTGCTCGAATAGTGCGAAATTCTGTCGAGTTGATTTTGGTTCGATTAGCACATATATTTGCCAAACAAAAGAAAAAGGACTTTACCCCTCGAGAAGATGGCGCAGGCCCTCAGTTGGCAGAAACTGCGGTTTGCGAAGAGGTTGACGACTTACTGAACGGAGTATATCGTATTTCAAGCGAATGCTTTGATGGTAGAAATTTGGAAGATTTCCTATTAGAAATTGGTATCGCATTACGAGATATTCTAATGGAGCATCTTAAAAAGTTCCCCGTTAGTCCATTAGGTGGTCAGTTACTTCTACGAGACCTTCAGGCTTATCAGGCGGTTATCGACGAATGGTCGCTGCAGGGTCTGTCCCAAGCATTTGGTGTTCTCCATGACATTGCAAGTTTATTTACAGCCGAGTGAGTACATTGTTTTCGAACAGAATCATCTGTGCTTTTTACTAACGTTAGACCCCAGGTATTGAGCTCTTTGCTTCGAGAGAGCAGTGTTAATCAGCTCAAACCATATATCATTCGCGAGTACTTGTCCAAGAGGACAGATTATTATGTGAATTCTATAAACAAGCTCGTGACACCTTCGTTTCAGAGTCAACGACAACAGGCAGTTCGATATCCCATTATATTTTGATTAATATATGGCAAGGTTGAGGTAGGCAAATATAACAAGAAATGCAGCACCTTGAATCGTCCAATCGGTCCGTATGACACGCCAACTGGGCTGGCCATGTCGTGGTCTATATTTGTGATCATCATGGTCAGACAACGGAAGAACGGGCCGTAATGGACGGTATGACAGGTATTGAAGGTAGGCTGGCAACCTTTCAGGCACAAACACGTAAGTAATGCTTACGCAAATCGATATTAGTGCATATATGGCGTAAACCAGGAATGGCCAATATGGGATCGCCATATAGCATAAAGATGCATGGTAACTGTGGGTGATGTCGGGTGGCAGCTGATTAGAAAGAGTTAGCAGCTCAAACCCGGGGTATTTACGCCCAGATGTCATGCTAAATGCCTTTAGAGTGTATTCTTTTGCAACGTAACTGACGCTGTCAACCGAAAATGTATGCTCAGCCAAGCATCCATCATGATCGTCACCAGAAAACACTGCAATAGGTCTCACGGCTGTTAGAACTCGTTGAGATATTTCTGGGCTAATGAGAGTTTGGTACTGCTTTCCAGATAGCCACCTGAAGGGGGCATCCGATTCGTGATGGGGCCCGCAGTCGTTCTCAAGGGGCCGAAATAATGGTACATGGGTCAAGAGAATCCGTGGTCTGGTGGGATCAGTTGTCTTGTCAAGATTATCCAAGAAATCGTTCGGAGGGCCATATATACTTTCATTAAACGTATTTTGCATCGATATGGTGTCGACCATGACAATCGTATGGTTACCAATGTCAAAACTAGATGATGGCTCTCCAAAATAAGCCGAGAACCGAGCTAGTGCCTCTGGAATCACAGTGTCGCCAAAGCCTATGTCGTGATTGCCTGGTAAACTCATGATAGTTCTTTTGTAAGCAGGCTTTGTGAAGATCCTATTGAATCTCTGGAATTCTTGGCGCCATGCACTATTATCCCATTCTCTACCTCCATCAAATAGATCTCCTAGAAAGATATTGGCATCGGGATCATGGATTTGGTTGAGATAAAGCCAATTCTTGCGGGCATAGGCATCAGCAATCATTTTGGTTAAAGACAGCAGTATTGACGGTCTTCCAGGATATGAATTATCATCAACAATTTGAGGATCAGCAATCAGAGCTACTTTAGTTACATCTGAATTGCCAAAGTCGTGCCATTTGCACTGCGACATGGCAGCGTACGGATAGTGTCGTTCTCCATACCATAACACCACCACCCATCCCAAAACTAATACATGGAAATAATTGAGCTTAAATGACTCTAGAGATGACGATAACCGACGCGAAAACGCCGTGCTACTCAAATATCGTAATGACATAGTCAATGCTTTGTAGTGGCCGTCTTTTTATCGATAACAACACCAGATAGTCCCAGATCAACACTTTTAAAGTTCAACTTCAGGACGTGGCACAGCTAGTTCAAAATGGCCAGGCTTTAAACCTATAAACACTTCGCCAAGGAACAACCAAACAGCTAATTTAGATTACAGTGACTCCAATTGAATCTCGGCTTTAATTTACAGATGTTCTTAGTATTGTCCTGACAGTGCTGTAATGGACAAACTGGATGGTCGCTAACAATGGTAATAAAACAACCAGTCCAATAGAACTAAAAAACTAAAAAAAAACACGCTAAATCAAACACTCCGCAGTTTAATTTGCACAATGGTTTTCAGATTATTCTATTTTTTCAACCTCCAACTACCAGATGTTTTCGTGTCTTTTCACTATCTGCGGTTAGTGGATGGTGATGACAGGAGCAGCTGCAGTGCACACAGAAGTTAACAACCAACCTTCACGTCTGCGGCATAGAGGCCTATGAAGCAGGCGATTTGGAGCAAAGATGGCTAACCCACTACGGGTAATCCTTAAAGAGCTCCAGGAACGAACTGGACTGCTCAAAGTAGATAGTTTGATAAAAAGCGAACGTAGCAAACCAGTCTCAGAACCGGTAGAATCTGTCAAAGCAGATGATGGTGATAATAGTGGATTAGGCGGCACTGAGACACAGGCACCGAAAGATGTGGGCAAAATTTTCGATCGGCTCACGAAAAGTCCAGACGAGGTTGAGGGGTCTGAAGGGTTGGATCGGTCGAGACCGTCTGCTGAATCTCGACCTGGGGCTGTTAGAGGGCCTGCTGGAGATGCTGCTGTTGGACTCAATGAAGAATCTGCAACTGGAGTTGGTGCAACAGCAAATGGTGGCTTAAATAGCCAGATGGTACCAAAACGTGGCCTGCGACCAAGTCGAGATGAACGAAAGTTACGGTCCGAGGATCAAGCAGATTTTTCAAGGCTGTACCAGTTCACTGGCAAAGAAGTGATCCCGGACTATTCTCGAAGTTTGCGACTAAAAAGAAATGTAAATATGCCTAAAGATGTACCAGGGCCTCATCCGCTGTCTGATCCAGCGTCGACTCCACTAGAGGCACCGTTATCATCCACTACACAACAGCCAGCTCCACCACCGAAATCTGATGATGCTGCACTATTAAAGTCTAGTCAGTCGCCGTTGATTGTGACGTTCGAGCGCATGGCTACTAGTGAACTGGTGGATAAACTGGTGGACGAGTTATACGGTCCTTATCATAGGAGAATGGAACGAGATGAGAAAATGGTTCAACGAATAGAACGAGATGCCAATGCAGTAGAGGTGGATAGAATACTGACCCAGAAAGAATTACTGGATGGTCCCAACTGGAAGAAAGATATCCAACGCATCACTGCTATTAATGACCCTAACGATAATGAAGAGCTAACGATAAAACGAAACCTCACTAAACGGGAGATGGAAGCGTACCTGCAAAAGTATCGGGAGTGGAAGAGGAAGGAACTGGATGTGCGACGGAAAAGAGACAGAGATAATGTCCATGTTCCCAATAAGAAATCTAAAAAGAGATCCTCAGCGGTCGGTACAAGTGCTCCTAAAGGATCAAGTGCTACTGGAGTCGATAATAATTCCAGTACTGTGGTTTCAGCAGGGGGGGCCACAAGCTCCCCAGAGAATGATAACCCACACAAACCTACTGTCGTTGCCAAATCAGCCAAACCTGTTGTACCTATCAAGAAACTGGTGCTAAAATCAATTCCACCTGGTACAGCACCACCGTCTGCTGACAAGTTTAAATCGTTCTTCCCTCCTTATGCGGTGCGACCTAAGTTTGACCAGCTAGTAAAAAAGCACTATCGAAACGAGCAAGCATTCGGACATAGAATCCCGGATATGGCAAAACAGGAGTTTGATATACCTCGAGGATGGAAGCGATGAACAACGTTTCCCCACATAAGCATATCGAGAAGCTTGTCAAGTGCTTATATAGCAGTTCCATATATTGATCAGTTAATTTCAACGATGTTTTCACAAGGTCCAAACACTACTCACCTGTTAATCCATTGCTCCCACTTTTCATCTATAGCTCATCCATTGCTCATCTATTCCTCCTCCATTGCTCATCGGCAGCCAATATATCTACATTAGTCCCTGCATGCATCTTCTCTTCACGTCCTGCCGCGCATGTTACAGTTGCAAGACGTAAAGGCAGTGCGGAAAACACATTTGGTGATCTCATGGCGTAAGTATTCAAAGGTGTTTCATTCTCACTAGTTGCATTACTGGTTCCCCTGACGGTGGCATTTCGCCTTGGGCATTACTACCCATTGGAAAGACATTATGTTGCAGGCTATGAACACGAATGGTAGGTATCCTCTGTCTGGACTGGATCTCGACAATGGCAATGATCTGACGAAAAGGTTTCTTCCAATCAGCTTGTTGACTGGCTATTCGTACCGAGAACGGTGTTTCTATCAAATTCTTATGGCAATTTCAGTGGGCCCTAAAGTGTGTTTAGCATTGATCTGGTGGAGGTACTTAAGGGTGGTATATCCCCGGTATTCCGGTGTGCTATTAGTGGTGTCAATGTTGCGAATTTGGGCTGAGATGGTATTTGTATTTGTTCCTCGGACTGATAGTCGGTGGGCTAGTGTTTTGGCATCTTTTGTATACCAATTGACTACGCAATTATGGGCTGGGTGCCTCAGTTATATTACCACAAAGACTGAAGTTGGTGCAGCAAAAAGTTCGATCTCAAATCGGCAGTCTACAAATCAACTTATCAACAGGATCATCCATAGCCATGTAGGAGTATGGCTGGCATCTGTATTGATGGTTATATTCAAAAGCCAGTGTTTTGCCAGGCATTTGTTGCACCGATCCCCTGGTTCGTACTCCATGTATGCATTAAGCGAGTGGATAATATGGGGATTGGATATTACGTTCGATAATTTAATTTATACTAACATGGACGGGGTAGCCATCGCTGTGACGCGTGATGAGAAGGATTGGTAATAGTACCAGACAGATTGAAGGGGAGAAGAGACCAAACCCCTCTGAGACAAAAAGAGACAGATGTCATCAACATACTTCTCATATTTCAACATAAATACAGTCAACCTATAAAGCATATCTGAACTCTGGATTCTCGAAATCAGTTAGATCAGCAAACTCTGAATTGGAAATATCAGACAATTTCTCATCCTTCGCGTCTCGGACCTTGTTCGCTCGCCAGTTGACATAGTAGAGGGCAACAACAAGCAAAGTGGAAATCACATAGCACACCACAATTGCAATCTTTGCCGATGGATAAGTTGGTATTTCTCTAGCTAGAAATGTTTGCGGCCCAATGAGGTTTCCAACGCAATATCCCACCAAATTGACAGCTCCAGTGACAACTTTCTTGGTGTGACCAGCACTATTAGACGAAACGCAACTAAGAAGACAAATAAATGTGATAGAAGACGCTCCAAACATGTAATAACCGACGAGCTGAGCAGCAATGGCACTAGGGAATGCCAACAGACATGACGCCAGGATATTGTATAAACAGCCAAATAAACCAATGGCCATTCGCTTTTGAGTCCGCTGGGCAATAAATCCTGTCAAGGCACATCCAACCAACTCGACAGCTCCTTGTGGTGCTCCCATAAGCAATGCCCTTATAGGGCTGTATCCCATACCAGTCAAAAGAATGCTACCAAAGTTGGTGATTCCGCCGTTTGGAATATCCAGAGCCAGCATTATAAAGAACATTAAATAAGTTCGAATGTCCATGAATGCTTCTTTGACCTGATACCACTTGATATGTCGGTTTCCAAATCCCTGTTTATTGGATCGAATTCGTTCTACAACGAACAAGCGTTCTCTTTCATTCAAAAACCATGCACTTGATGGAGTGTCTGGAATGTGGACAATAAAAACAATACCCATAAATATTGTGATCACTCCAATAATAATAAAAAGCAGTCTCCAACCTGCCATTGGCAACGAGCCATTCTCTTGCCTTATTGCCAAAGCATGTGCAGTCAAACTTCCAATAATTGTACCCATTCCATTGAATGCCACCCAGAGAGATGTTCGCAGTACCTGTTCTTCTCGCCGATACCATTGGGCTGTCAGTAGCACAAATCCAGGAGTAACAGCTGATTCTAGGATTCCGAGTATAACTCTGGTGGCAATAAACCCTGAGTAGGTCTTTACTTGTGAAGTAAGTGCCAATACAAGTCCCCAAGTAATTACAAAACTTCCTAACGCTTTGGCTATAGGGAATCTCTGTAAGGTATATGACGTTGGCACTTCAAAAACAAGGTAACCTAGATAAAAGGCACTGCCAACCCAACTATATTCCTGTCCTGTCATTGCCAAGTCACTTCGCAGTCCCATGATTGAAGCGTATGAGTTGGATAATTTGTCCATGAACTGAATAGCATACACTATACACATGATAGAGCATACATACAAATCGATTTTCCTGAGTAGTAACCGATCTGTTTCAGGGTCCAGCTCCATGCCCTGCGACTCTAGAGCCAAGTTCATGGCCAAATCTGTTGATTCTCCCAGGTGTTTGGGCATAATAGTCTCGATAATTTTGCCATCGCCAACTTCATGGATCACTGAAACGTCCACAACCTTCTTTTCAATCATGATTAAATTCTGAATCTACTATTGTTGACTAGGCAATCTTGAATGTATTTATATGAGATTATTGGTAGATAAGAGATCTTGCTGTCGATCGTCTCAGGTGGTTGTCATTTTTTATTTTTGCTTATCATGGCTAAATTCACACCCGCGCTCGCTCATAGCTGCTCTTACTAGAAATGGGGCTTCAGTATCTGCTGTAACATGCACCCTGCATGTCACTAACTAACTTATAGTAGGCGGCGGTATCGGGTAGGTGGCCGGCGATGACTATCAAAGTTGCCTCCGATGAATGCCCGCCATACAGCGGGGAAGCAATCGCGCAATAAACCAATAGAGCCATTAACGCTGGGAAAATACCTCACGTCCCCGAGTTGTCTCCGAGTATATACCCTCTCTGTGTGTGTCAGATAAGGAATGGTTACAGATAGATCAGATCAATCAATTACAATTAGCATTGCAGAGAAAATGTATAACTGTATATAGAAATGGCAAAAGGAAATGACAATCATGATGTCGAAGACGATCAATTGAATTGTCTGGTCTGTTTATAGTTTCACAATCAGCTATAGTCAATAAGGTTTAGTTAGCTATTGGTCTTGTTATTGGTTTTCTCGGATATGACCGTGGTCGCTTACAGCGGAACATTGTCAGAGCGTGAAATGCTGCAGCAGTATCATCGCCCTTGCCACTATCTCTCTACCTGCGATGCCATTTTAGACTAAGTTAGTTGTATCATTTACAGTACTGGATAGGTAACTCCATCTGTCTCCTGCCAGAGAATTTGGTTTTTCCTTGGCAACAACCAGCTGCATTGGTATATTGTTGAGTTAGCTATGCTTGTAGGCGTTTATCCTATTCCGTATAGGAGGCGTACGTATCTCCCACCCCGAACGTATAGGTTTAGCAGCATCGTATATCCCGGATAAATAAACGGCTACCATGCGTGATCCGGATAACATTATTGAAGTCGCTTCAGACAAATTGCATTGATAGCATTAGCCAAAGATCCCTACGCTCAATTGTTGCTATCTACCATAATCGCTAACTTCATCGATTTTCTATAGATCTTTTGGCAGCCCTATATAGACTACCCTAACATGGGAGCTTAATTAATACTTTGGTGCATGAAGTACGCGATTGAGGCTCATGGACCTAACTCATACCCAGAAGGCCATCCTCGAAGAACTACAGAAAATAGCTTCGACAACCGACGCAATCAACAATAATTTAGTAGAGTGTTTGGCAGTAATTCGTGGTCGCAAATCATCAGACGATCTCAGTGGCTTGCAAGACTTTACAAATCAAGTGATTAGTGATCTTTCACGTGTTTTAGCCCAGTTGATAGGTACCAGCTCCGACGCAGAACAATCCGATCTTGACTTGGATCAGGACTCAGAACACACGGAGGATACTAGTTAAAAACATCTCTAAAAAAGAGTCAAATACACCATGTCTGATAGTGACGACGAGCTGTTGGATCAGCTTGATGACGAAATTGCATTTGCTTCGTATCGAGAACAGCGCAAGACTGAGTTGTCCCATGCTCTGAATTCTGCCAGGCGCCAGAAACAGGATGGGTATGGCCAGGTGCAAATAGTAACAGATGACAACGCAGTTCTGGAAGAAACAACTAGCAATAAATACTCTGTAGTTCATTTCTCACACCCGGATTTCACCAGGTGCAAGATAATGGAATCAGCACTCGAGACACTGGCCCAAGACCATCTTAATACCAAATTCATCCAGGTGGATGCTACCAATGCGCCGTTTCTGGTAACTAGACTCAATATCCGAGTATTGCCATGTGTTTTGGGATATATATCAGGTCAAGAAGTTTTCAGACAGGTCGGATTTGATGGTTTAGGAGATAATTTTGATGTCAATGATTTAGAGCGAGTATTACGGCGTGGGGGTCTGTTGCCACGAAAAGAACTAGTGGAGGTCATTTAGGAAGGAAAATGCCATTGGTACCATTTATAAAATAGGTACCAATAATGAATGAAATCATATCAGTTACTAATAGTGTGAATACTGTCAGAAAGAGTTCACAAGAGTACTTACTAACAGGCATTGAGTAGATATCGAAGGCTCTAAAAAGGACATCGAAAAGGCATCGAAAAGAACATCGAAAAGACATCGAAGGCACTAAAAGGACATTGAATACACATTGAATACATTAAATAAACAGATTCCAACTTCTAATAACGTTGAATTTTTCATATAGTTGAGTCTTTATCAGTCGATTATCGATTGTTGATCTCATTTTCGTAAATTTCACTTATGACATCACTCATGCCCCCCTGGCTTGCAGCCAAACTTTTTGAACCTGAATTAACCGCCGCAGACCATACCATTTGACATCCAGAGCGTGGCCGGCCAGCTCTTAAAGTGTTGAACAGGTTTATGACCGTTTGGCATTGTGTTTATTAATTCCTAATACTTAATTTCCCACCTAATATTTTGATTGTGTCTGGTTCAGGAACCGGATCCAATTTCCTGTTGATTTTTTGCTTCTCTTTTGCTCGCTTGGGGTCACTTTTTTCCATAGCCAGTGTTCTGTCTGACAATCGTATAATCTTAATATGGGCCTTGACAAGATGTCGAAACCAGCGCCAATAACTATTCCCAGTCCGGGCCAAGTTGCAGATTCTGGTTCTCAATCGCCACGAGCAGCACTGGTAGCTGGTCTGAGATCAGCTACTGATCGTCGCCAGCGAGAGCGTGAACATCAAGAGCAGAAAGCTATCCGAGAGCTTCGAGAGATGCGTGACAACATGACAGCATCTCCGCCTGTTTCTCCTTCTCCGTTTGGCACTGGTGTTGTTAGCGGTAGTGGTGGATTGGCATATAATTCCAGTTATGGAACAGGAGCTGGCTCTTTAGGAGCGGTGCTAGGTAGTAGTCCCAGCTTTTCTCATGGGAACCTTTCGGCAAATCTTAGTGGACCAGGTGCTCCCGGTAGTTCACCTCCTTTAGCAGCAGCATCTCCTGAGTTGTATGCTGCTCTATATGCCAAACAACAAGAATTGTATGCTACAAGTGTATTGATATCCCAACAACAGCAGCGTATCCAAGCTGTCATGTCTTCAGCTGCTGCCTCTATCGGTTATCCACGACCCGGCTCCCCTAGCTTTATTTCATCTGGTGATGGTGCTAGTTCTGGGTCTCCAGGATTCGGATTTGCTGCCGGTAGTGGATCTCCTGGCCTTCATGGGCTTGATGTACCATCACTAGACTTATTGACGGGGTCTCTCAGCTCTTTGGATCTCGGATATGGCTTGTCGCCACCTGGTCTTGGTGCTAATAGTAATGCTAGTGGACATAGATCTCATCATAGCTATTCTTCTAGTGGAGATTCTGTGTTTGGGGCTGATCTGACTCCGTTGCAGCAGCAGCACTATTATCAACAACAACAACAGCAGCAGCAGCAGTACCAATACCACCACCAGCAGCAACAGCAGCAACAGCAACAGCAACAGCAACAGCAACATCAACAGCAACAATCTCCGCTTTTGAGACCGTCAAGTCCATCTCTGCCTGTTCGACCTCAATCTTCGTCTTCTTTTAGATCTCCGTTGTTTCAGGACCAGCAGCAACCGAATTATGGTCAGCTTTCGCATCAGCAATATCAACATCAACAACAACAATTCCACCAGCAATCCCCTCACCAATCGCCTGCTCCATTTCGACGGGGTCACCGAAAGGCTTCAAGTTTATCGACTTCCACTGTTTTGACTGGTGGTAACAGTAGCTCACCAGTGGGTGTCATTGGGAGTGGTAATAATCACTCGTCTAGAATTGCATCTGGCCTTGGTCCTCGTGTAGGTGGTACAAAAGCTGCCATTGCCGGCGACTATGATATTCCTTGGCGTCAACCAACTGGCCCTCCTCCGCTTGAGGAGCTCAAAAGAAATCCGAGCCTTAATTTTGCTCGTTCTGTTAGTGGCATGTAAAAAAGAGATACACTTTGCATTATCAAAACACAACAAAGCTAGACCTGTCACATTAAGCTCATTACGCATTAACACTGCAGCAACATCCCTCGATAGCGGTTAGGTCAACCCCGCTTTGCCATCCACCCACAAGCTCCGCTTCTTTGAACGGTAAGTTTAAGTATTGGTCCTGCCTTGTCAAAACCCTTTCCTGTTCGTCGTTTTTGCCTAGCTAAACGGTCCTGTTTTCTTTTATTAAAAAGACGTGCTAGTGGTAACCCCGTCAAAACTTAATCGGGTGACAGCACTGCCATATAGTTGCTGTTCTATAAGGGTTATTTATAGGACCTCCCAATCTGGGTACACTCCCCATAGCCAAATCTAGTTATCGTTCCATCAGTAAATTTATCCGATCATTCATTTGGAAAAACAAACTCCCTGGATTATATAAGTAAACGGATCATTCGGAACCTCACCAAGATCTCAACTTACACCAACCTTTCGAATATTATAACCTGATTCTGATGGCTTAAGTTCTATCCCTTCAATTACGTCATAGCAATATCTAGATTGGACGACGCATTGAACAGAAAGAAACGAAACGTTTTGCATCAAACTTTCAAGTAATTGGAAATATACGTCTTGGTGTCTCATATTCACAAGAATGTCTGACAAACGTAAGTCTCAGAGGGTGCGGTTTCCTCCTGATTCCGATGGTTCTCTTTCTCCAGATTCCCATTCAGTGTCACCACAACCTGCTGGTGGAATGTCTACATCTCGTCCAGCTATTGTGGTCACGCGAGACCCATCATCAGGAAAAGCATCAAAGTCACCTTCGCCGCAAAATGTTGGAGATGCTACTTTGGCCCAGCGGTCAATTTCTCCGTCTCCAATGGCTTCTCGTTCTGGCTTGAAACCTCCTGTCACGACTTCTTCAAGGTTATCTCCTACGAGGCCAGAACCAGCTGCTCTGGAGTCTGACCACCGATTGAAACCTCGATCGCCACTGTCAAGTCCCCCGATCACTCAAGATACTGGAGATTACTTCAGCATGCCACATGGTAGTATATCTCAAAGTGATGCTGCTACTCGAGCAAACACCTGGTACAATCGCCGAGTACCAGATAGTGGAACTGGAACTGCAAGTGGTAGCAGACCTGATAGCCGATTATCTCGAGTATCGTCATATCTAGGAAATGACACTGACGATGAAGCAGGGGAAGGCTATCAAGATTCTTCATATGGATCACAAGTTGATCTTATTCAAGCTCGAGATCGTGCACAGAATTTGTCCAACCTTTTAGACGTTGGTACGTACACTTCAGGAGGATTAGCGCCTGGTGCAGTTAATTATGAAGATGAACGAAAAGTACGAAGTGATCCAGAACTAGGTAGTGAATTAGGTCCCTATGGAGACCTCCCTCAGGACGGTGATATCCCATTATTAAAATTAGACAAAAAATTGGAAGAACTAAAGGCCAAATCTGAAGCAGAAGAAGTTGCCAATTTGGCAGAGAATTTGGTCCGAAATCATACAATGCGCCAAAAGCAACTGTCAGCATCACATATCGACGATTTCGATGGCTATGTAGTGCCTAATACTGAGTATTACTTGGCAGTTGACCATTTTGCTGAAGATGGTCAGTATGCGGACAATATTCCGTTGACTCTGGAAGATGAGCCTAGACAAGACGACGAGCATTTAGATGGTTCCCAAACACCCAGAACTGATGATTATGTTTCGCCTCCGTCGCACGTTAAACTTGGAATTCTTGGCAGTCTACTGAAATTGTATGGCGACCAAGAAGCTGCTCAAAAAGGAGGTTCTGGCAGTACCACTCCTCCTGCTGGTGCTAGGTCTGCTCCAGTTTCGCCAACTCTTCACCCAGTAAGCGGTTCTTCAGCTGCGAGCACATCTGGCATTGGTCATACCGGTCAGCATCGCCCTAAACTTCTTCGGTTGCATTCGTCAGAAGATGGCTGGCAGACTCCAAGATGGCATAAACATAAACACTCGCAGTCAACAAGCTCAATTGGTGGTCTACTGGTAGGTGCTTCCCAAACTTTGGCTGCTCCTGGATTGCATGGCGAAATCACTCCGAAGGCACCACGTCCTAAACCGATCAAACGGCCCTCTGGTCTCCGTAAAAAGAGATTGGCCGAGCAAATACGCATCACAGTGCACATTGCTGATGTATTGCAGCGACAACGATTCATTCTCAGAATGTGTAGAGCGCTTATGATGTTTGGAGCTCCTACACATCGTTTAGAGGAATATATGAAGATGACGTCTAGAGTACTAGAAATAGACGGCCAGTTTTTGTACATTCCTGGTTGCATGATAACTTCATTTGGTGATCCTACAACTCATACCTCAGAAATGCATCTTGTAAGATGTGTTCAGGGCCTCAACTTGACCAAACTGCACAATGCCCATCAAATATATAAGGAAGTGGTCCATGATATTATTGGAGTTGAAGAAGCATCGAATAGACTCGAAGAACTGCTTCAGTCTAAAAACTTATACCCAAAATGGATGTGTATTTTGTTTTTTGGGCTGAGTGGGGCATCATTCACTGTACTATCGTTTGGAGGTTCATGGCCTGACTTTCCTATTGCTTTTGTGCTTGCGTCGATAGTGGGGTTCTTGCAGATCTGGGTGGCTCCTAGATCGGACCTGTACAGCAATGTATTCGAGGTGACATCTTCTATCTTTGTGAGTTTCCTTGGAAGAGCATTTGGATCGATTTCAATTGCTTCGAAACAAGATGTTTTCTGCTTTTCTGCCATAGCACAAGGTTCATTGGCATTGATATTACCAGGATACATCATTTGTAAGTTATGATTGTTCCTTCTCTTTTTTTTTTTTTTGTGAAAACCTAACAAGTGTGTGGATCTTTAGAACTCCAATCTAGAAACATGGTGGCCGGATCGGTACGAATGTTCTATGCAGTGATCTATTCTAGTAAGTTATAACTCTAAGTTTTTGTTCTATGGAGAGACCTAACTTTAGTGTTCTTAGGATTTGGGATAACCCTCGGTATAACCATTTATGGATGGATTGATAGTAATGCTACATCAAGTGATACCTGCTCAAGATCGTTGAGTCCATGGTTTAAGTTTTTGTTCCTACCGTCTGCAACAGGATTGTAAGTTTACATTACATTAGATTGGAGGCGCTCTAACGAAAAAAGTATAGCATCGGTCAACCAGGCATCGATCCGACAATTGCCGGTTATGATTGCAATATCAGCGGCCGGATATGTGGTTACCTACTTTATAAACAAAAGACTTCCAGGAGCCTCGCAGGTTTCGTCTGCAATCTCTGCATTTGTTATAGGTATCCTTGGAAACGTTTACTCGAGAGCCGGCCACGGGCTTGCATTTGCTGCTATGTTGCCAGGGATATTTGTCATTGTGCCATCCGGTGTTGCATCTCAAGGTAGTCTGGTATCCGGACTGCAGGTCGCCAACGATATAGTATCTAATTCGACTGCTGAAACTACTGCGCAAAATTCCGCTAATAGTGCAATGGCATTGGGTCTGACTATGATCGAGGTGAGCATTGGCATTACTGTGGGGCTATTTGTCGCTACCTTGTTTGTCTATCCATTTGGCAAAAAGAGATCTGGACTGTTCACTTTTTAGATGAGTTTTTATTTTTATCTGTTAGTAGTTCAGTTGAGTAAGTTATTATTATTATAAGTACATGAAGCTGCATAGTGCATTGGCAAATACCCGTTTAACGGCGCCCCCAACTGTGGCTGGTAAGCACAGCTAATAAACCTGTGCATATATACCATCATCACTATAGAAACTCGGTAGGGGACCAAGAAAAAATCTTTTGCTAATGCCCATTGCCCTACAACCAAAAATATATAAGTTTAGGCGATCTGCTGTCTTATTAGATACATTTCATCATCGTCATAATAATTACCATCATCAATCATCGAGCACCCAATTGTAAATTGATTGCTCTTTAACTTTTCCATCAATTACTTTTCCTAATCAGGCAATTGACATTCCCCTGGCGGAGATCGTATTATACGTGGTCAGCGTTAGTGCATTCCTGGCATACCTAGTTGATACGATTCAATTTGGACCTGCGTGATCGGTCTGCAATAGTTAAATAATCTGGACCGGCCGTCGATATAGCTGTCCAAGTTAACATCCTCGTTCTTGTTTTTGCCATCATCGTATTAGATTTTCCCATCCCCCTTGTTGGTTCAGTTGCACTTGTTGTATTGACCCTCTCTACAAAAAAGGAGACTGTACACTTACGGGAGAGAGAGAGAGAGAGAGTGGGTGTGTGTGGTCAGGCACAATCAACCTTGCGTCATCAAGTCAAAGCCAAACTCTACCAGCCCTATCCAACTGTTACAAGACTCGGCATTTCTCCAAGATTTTAAGTTAATATTCTTTTTCTTGTCGTCTGCGTGCTCCTATCGTCCTATCTGGACATCGATTTATCTCTTTTGGGAGTTATACTGTGACGCCCCAGCCTAGTGCATATCTTAGCTGCGGTGGTTAGTCTGATTTAGGCAAAAACCCCTTGAAATTTCACATATCAAAGGGGCTCTTAGTGCATCTCGAGAGCCGCCTGTTGCCTCATTTATTTAGCTTTGTTTTCTTGGTTTTTACCACTTCAAACCTATATCGTTCATTATGGCCAGGTAAGTTCTATGGCAAAGCCAGTTGCAAAATTCAAACTAACTTGAGTCCTACCCCAGTGAGACGACCCGGTCGACCAAAGGGGCCCAAAGCTTCTCCACCTAGAGGGGAATTGACATTCGTTTTGGGCCAGAATGGCCAGTTGGCAGCCGTTTCTCAGCAGCGTCAAACTCCCACTAAGCGTCGAAAACGAGTTCCAGACCATACAATGCTACCGTCTTCACCCATTCTAGAGGAGCCGGAAGCTGAATCGTATAGTTTAGGAAGTCCCTGTCCTTCTGGTGCTGCCCCTAGTTCTGGACATGGTCAGCCCTCGGCATCAAATGGGGCTAATGGTGATAACATGGGTCTCCCATCATTGGGAATGTTTTCATCATCTCCAGTTGCTGAATCTCCACAAACCGTTAGAAAGAGACGTCAGCAGTTGTATGAATTGGCTTCATCTCCTCTACGGGATCGTGGTGGGTATGGATCTGGAGGTCCGGTTGCGGCCGGCCTGAGTTCTTCTCCTATTTTTGTCGCCGATGATTCGTATCACCATCATCAGCAGAATTTGCATTTCGGAGCCCCGCTATTCCAGGTGGATAACGATGGCCATTTTGGTCCTAAAAAGACTTCCGACCACCATTTATTATTTGCATATCAACAACAGCACCAACACTACCACCACCAACAACAACAACAACTACATGGGCACATGGTGTCTGATCCGATGATTTACAGAGCTGGTACTCCCGCATCGGTTCCAGACACCAGTATTGGTCTAAAGCGATCTTTTTCAACTCTTTCTGACCCTGGCTTGAGTCCTCCTTGTGCTCCTGGCTCTACTCGAGTTATCTCTAGCCCCAATAAGGTGAAACTTGTCATAACCAACGGTCGAGCCGAAGTTTGGATCCCCCAAGGCGAACCTACACCCTCTGCCCATAGCCATTATGCACCTGGTGCTGCTGCATTTTCGTCTTGTCAATCTAGCCCTACTCCGGCTAGTGTTCTGACCATGGGTAACAACCATGTGTTGCCATCGTGGACCCAGGATTCGGAAGTGGATAGCGATTTCGAAGATGAATCCTCACGACCCAATCACTCGTATGGCATTATCAGTGGCATGGACTCTAATTGCGATGCCTTTGCTGCTTTTGCTAAAGTGGTTGCTCGAAGTAATGCCAAACACATTCATCCTGGACTGCTCACGCCCCGTATGCGAGACGGCGTGGATCAAGCTGCATATGCCGACCACCCTAAATCGTTTATTTATGATTGGCAAAGTTATGAGACATTTCAAAAGAACGGGTATCTCCGGTGCGTATCTCCTTCATCGTCTCCATTCATTGATAGACATTCATTTGGTTATGATAAGGATGTTGTGACTTCGGAAGCTGCAACCCCTCCAGGATCTGTCATGCTGCTTGACGACATTCAGCTTGGTGCTTATGGCACTGGTATGACCCCTTACATGGCGTAATTCTCCAGTTCCTGTTGTGACCAATATATAGCATTATTTTTTTTATCATTGTAGTTGATAATAATATATTAGTTTTTTGTTTTTGATCTTATTCTTCCATGGCTGTATCATGCACTGGGTGTATTGTACCATTCTTTGCATATGGAATTGCCCTCCGAGCCAGGTCTGCTTTCCCCACGCCCCACGCGTGGATAATAATAAACAGACGCGACGCGCAATTACGACGTGCATCCTGCGGGATGCATTGGGACCTGCATAGATCGAGATCGATCGAGCCGCCCTAACATATCGGTTGATAAACATGGGTGCGAAATGTCTTCGTGTTATATCTTTTCAACTCTTGTAGTTTACATATGCAGTGTAACATTTGGGTACGGTCATGCCAGGGGTTCTGAGGTGTTGCAGGAGATTATGACTACTGCTATCTGTGGTCGGTGTGGTGGGGACCGCCCAACCAGGCGGAGCCACTGCGTATAATGCATGGCGGTGAGAGGAGATTTGGAATAGATCCACCGATGCAGATTTATCTTATCATTTCTTCGCTTTCGCTAATCTAATCGGATATAATACAGAAGTTGTCTTTGCATCCACAATTCTGATACAGTATATTATATCAATAATCCAAAGATCAGTATTTGGGTAGTAGCTGTAGCTGTCACAATGCTGAATGTTAGAGCCACTGTCAAGCACTGCTGAGTCAACGCCGCAGATTGAAAATTCATATTTCATACACAAATTGGGCTTGTGAGAGTTCCTGATAGTTCTCATATTTATGGTGGAATCTGAAGCTGAAGATGGACCAGAAAGATCTGGCGATAAAACTGTGGATACTGATGAGGTTAAACATGAGTCTTCATTGAGTCAGTCTACAGGCCAAAGTGTAAATCCGTTTTCCGTCGACAAATCGGCAGACTCGATGGTAGATCAATCTGTAGACCAAGATATGGACGATGATGATGATGATGATGACGATGATGTAGATGACCTTGCAATAGAAGAGTTGGATCTTTCAAGCGATTCCGATTCTGGTTCTGACTATAGCTTAAGTTATATGGACTTGAACGACCTTATGAGGATCGAAATTGAGGAGGGAGACTACTCATGTCTGATTTGTACTGGAGATATTGGTATTTCATCGAGAATATGGAGTTGTGATGTGTGTTATAGGGTGTACGATCTGGATTGCATAAAAGACTGGAGTAAACGAGGCCTGAAGGAGGTGGTCATTGGGGAAGAACGACGGTGGAAATGTCCTTCTTGTAATTACAAGTATTTCAAGCCTGTCACTGACTATCGTTGTTGGTGTAAGAAGGTACCTGATCCATTCTATAATGGACACATCCCTCATAGCTGTGGTCAAACTTGTAATGCCGAATTGGATTGCATTCATGGCTGCCCATCCACATGTCATCCAGGACCCCATGCTGAATGTACTGCTATTGGGCCTGCTCTCGCTTGTGATTGTGGGAAAGTGACCAAGCAATGGCCCTGTGTTATTACACCTTACGATGGTTGGCAATGTGGTCAGGTTTGCTCTGAAATCATGCCATGTGGAGAGCATCGATGTAAGAAGTCTTGTCATGGTGGACTATGTGGTAATTGTACTGAGCCTGTAATGTCGACATGCTATTGCGGCAGTACTACAAGCGCTATGACATGCTCATCCAGGCATCCATTTTGGAGTGAAACTTCCCAGTCCAGGTGGATGGGTTATTTCTCATGTGAAACTGTTTGTCAAGAAAAATTGGACTGTGGTATCCATTCTTGTGACAAGAGATGCCATTCGAGAGATATTGGAGATCATGGATGTCCTTTATCTCCTGTTGAAGATGAGACTTGTCCCTGTGGCCAAACTTTGGTATTTGAATTACTGGGAAGGCAGCGACTGAATTGTGAAGAGTCTATCCCATCCTGTGATAAAATGTGCAACAAAGTCCAGCCTTGTGGACATCCATGTATGGCCGGTTGCCACGATGGACCATGCCCGCCATGTCGAAGGATTCAAGCTATTAAATGTGCTTGTACTTCTCAGTTGTTTGACGTGCCTTGCTCATTCGTGTCGAGTGGGGATTTGCCTCGATGTAGGAAGAGATGCACAGCACTAATGGATTGTAGGCGTCACCGGTGTACTAATACCTGCTGTGAACATGAAAAGACTGCCATGGATCGAGAGCGTCTGCGTAAAAAGCAGCTTCGGTCAAAAATGTCTTTATCAGATGAGCTTATAGAGGAATGTCATAGATGTCCCGAAGTATGTGACAAGTTACTCAACTGTGGATTACATCGCTGTGTTATGACTTGTCATAGTGGCCCCTGTCACCCATGCTTGGAATCATCTCTTGACGATTGGGTGTGTCCATGTGGACAAACTGTTGTGCCTGCACCTATCAGATGTGGTTCAGAGCCACCAAAATGTACTTACAGATGTTCCAGAGTTCCAACGTGTGGACATCCCTCGGTCGAACATTTATGTCACGACGACACCGTAGAGTGTCCCAAATGCCCTTACTTGGTTGAAAAGAAGTGTATCTGCGATAAAATAACCGTTAAAGGCGTTCAATGCTTTCGAGATACTGTATCTTGTAGCAAGGTGTGTGGTAAACCTCTGGATTGTGGCCACTTGTGTAGTAAAATATGCCATCCTGATGGGCAATGCGTTTCCAAGTGTCAATCAGTGTGTGGTAAATCGCTTCCTTGTGGTCATAAGGATAAAACTATTTGTCATGGCTCAGAAGCATGCAAACTGGTGTGTGGTGTAAAGGTTATTCAAAAGTGCGAGTGTGGAAACCTCACAAAAGAAGTTACCTGTAATACCACTCCAATGGAGGAACAACTGAGCATAGAATGTGATGAAACATGTGCATTAGCAGAAAGGAACAAGCAGCTAGCTGAAGCTCTTGGATTGGAAGAAGAAAAAATTGATGAGTCGTCTGAAAAGGCGTCCCATGTCTACAATGACGATTTGCTAGATATTTATTTTTTGGATCCCGTGTGGGGTGATTCAATTGAGACAAAGTTCGCAGAGTTTACGCAGGATACTGACGGTCCAGTAGAGCACCGGTTTGCTCCCATGAACTCACAGCGTCGAATGTTTTTGCATTTACTGGCAGAAGAGTTTCAACTACAGAGCTTTTCTGTGGATTCCGAGCCTAATAGGAGCGTGGTGATTATGAGAAATAGCTCCAGCGCTCCGCCGAAAGCACCACTGAGAGACTATTACCATTCAAAGAATATCAAATGGGATTAGCCACGTTAGAGGATGTTACTGCTGAATTGATAAATAACCATCATCAGAAAATGTACCATCACCGCACAATCAATGGGAATAAAAGAACTGCGAATTTCAGATTAATGAAGAATATTAGAGCATTAATAATATTAATATCAATAAATTTATTCAGATTGAGAATATTTCTGTTAACAAATAAATAATTGGTTTGAATTTACTGGTGCTATTTTTCAGTTCACTACGGTGCATCTAGCTCCGACTATTGGGCAAGGTGACTCTTCTTCCTGACATCCCCGATACCGGCAATGATTCGAGCAGCTAGATTTCAACCACAATTTGTTCGAGCCTATTCTCAGGCCGTTAAAACTTTAAGGATTGGATTGATTCCTGGAGATGGAATTGGTCGAGAAGTAATCCCAGCTGGTCGGCAAGTGTTGGAAGCACTTCCCAGTGAGGACGGACTCAAGTTCGAGTTTGTTAATTTGGATGCAGGTTATGAACTTTTCAAGAGTACTGGTGTGGCTCTTCCTGATAAGACTGTAGAGGTACTCAAGAGTGAATGTGATGGAGGACTTTTTGGAGCTGTCAGCTCTCCTTCTACCAAAGTGGAGGGATACTCATCACCAATTGTGGCCCTGCGAAAGAAACTCGGACTCTATGCTAATGTTCGACCTGTCAAGTCAGTAGCAGGTGCTGCTAAGCCAGTTGACTTGGTGATTGTGCGAGAGAATACTGAAGATTTGTATATTAAGGAGGAGCGACTTTACGAGGCAGCAGATGGCACCAAGGTGGCTGAGGCTATCAAGAGAATCACCCAGACAGCCAGTGAAAACATCGGCAGAATGGCCTTCAACATTGCTTTGCAGCGACAAAAGGCTCGTGAATTAGACGCAACTTCATCAATTCACAAGTCTCCACTTGTTACTATCACTCACAAGTCTAATGTCCTTAGTGTCAGCGACGGATTGTTCAGAGAGACTATCAAGAACTTGTATGCTAAGAACCGAGACAGCTATGGAGACAATCTACATGTCAATGAGCAAATTGTTGACTCTATGGTTTACAAGCTGTTTAGAGAGCCTGAAGTTTTTGATGTTGTAGTTGCCCCTAATCTGTATGGAGACATTCTCAGTGATGGAGCTGCTGCTTTAGTAGGATCTCTTGGAGTTGTTCCAAGTGCCAATGTTGGTGACAGCTTTGTTATTGGAGAGCCATGCCATGGATCTGCTCCTGATATTGAGGGCAATGGTATTGCCAACCCAGTTGCCACCATTCGATCTGCTGCTCTGATGCTTGAGTTCCTTGGATACACCAAGCCTGCTAGCCGAATCAATGCAGCTGTTGATGCTAACCTCTCTGAAGGTAAGGTGGTTACCCCAGACTTGGGTGGTTCTTCCACTACCAAGGATGTTATCAACGACATTATTCGACGATTGTAAATAGTATCTTGTGTACTTGACGAATAAAAGGAATTGATTGAAACTGAATAACCTATGATAGGTATGATAGAAGCTACGATACAACGTTGCTACTCTTTATATCAACCACCATTTTTTATTTATGAGCTTTTCTGATCCTTTCCAGATCCTCTCTGAATCCTTTTGGTAGACCCTTTTTTTGTGAATCCTTTTTGTAGATCCTGGATCCTTTCTATATCTTTTTCTACAAACTGTTAACAACCGTCCCATGGTTAGTCCGCATGTCGGCCCTAATCCTGATTTCTAACCAGACCTAATTCCATCTAGTTTATAACCGGAGTTGATAATCTTGACTTGTTTTCCCTTACAATGAGGTCAAGAAGAGTCGTCGATAGTGATAGTGATGAGGGCAAAAGTCGTAAAAGATCCCGAACCGAGTCTGCTCCAGTTGATCTGACTGACGAGGGACTATCAGACGGATCCACTCATTTGTTTGTTGAAACTCCACACATCAACGAACGTAAAGGTTTCCAGAATGCCACCTGCGCTGTCTGTTTTGATTCGCCACAAAACACAGTCATCACTCCATGTGGTCATTTGTATTGCAGTGATTGTATTTTCAAGGCTCTGTGTTCCTCTACTAGATCTACAGCTACTAGTGGAGAGTGTAGCATTTGTCGTCGCAAAGTCCGTTATAACAATGTGATCTTTTTAGAGATGAAAATGGGATCATAACTGATGAATGAGCTTTTAAAGTTCTTTACAAGGATAACTACGTTACTATATCGTAACGTTGGTATTTATATGTGCAGAATTCAATCTGAAAATCCGGACCATTCATCGTTAGGTTCGTCGTTTTCACCTTGGCTGGATTCATCACTGGATCCACCATTCGATTCACTGTGATCTGTTGATGAGCTTTGAGCATCTTTCTGATCCAGCACTATATCGTCAGGGACTTGGGACAAAGTGTCAGAACTTTTAAGCAGAGTTTGATGTTCTTGGGGGTTCAGTCGCTCAAAACAGGCAGCAAAGAACCCAATACCACCATCTTCTCGAGGTAGCGCTCTTATGCAACTATCAGCCAGTTGCTCAGCGTTAGGCATTCCTTCAAACTCAGATATCCACCCTCGTCTGTGCCAATTGGGCAAGACTTGGTTTTTAGCACGCAGTGTCCATCCTTGCTGCTGGACTTCGGGGTCTTCAAGAAGCTTTCTCACCACTCGCTCATTCTCTTCAGCATGGATCGAGCATGTGGAATACACCACAGCAGTTGCACTTGGATAACTTAGAGCATGTGATACAATTTTGAATTGAAACTCAGACAGTTTATGAAGGCGAAATAAATCTTGCTGGTCGTCTTTCTTATCTTCCTCGAATCCTCTACCAAAGATGCCAGAACCTGAACATGAAGGATCCACTAGCAATCCGGTGACCTGCGACAACTCATCACTCCAAGGATCGCTATTTGTAAAGTCGTCGACATTTATTTGGACGCAATTAGATGCACCAGCTGTTGCTACCATTTTCTTGAGAATCTGCGCTCGTCGAGGATCTCGCTCAAATGCTTTGATAGCTCCTGGTGTGTTTTGCACATAGGCTGCCAAGTGGGTTGTTTTGTTGCCTGGTGCAGAGCACGCATCAACAATTTTCTCCGTTGGTCTAGGACTCAGAATAGTAGCAGGGAAACATGATGCTCGGTCCTGAATGATGATTTCTCCCTTTTTATATGCATCCATACCAATGATTTTTTCCGACGGGTGAATCCCATATAGATGAGGTACATTATTATCAATAAATATAGTTTGCGGTTGAATATCTTCAAATTTACTAACCACTTTATGATTTGGAAACAAACTTGTCACAAGATCGTAGTTACCTTTTATGGTATTTTGTCGGATCCACCGTACTGGCGTTTCGTCCTGCTGTTGATCTGATACTGCATCACTTGACAGGGAAATTTTATGCTTGATCTTGTACTTTACAAGTTCGGCCTTGAGCCTAGTTTTGTGCTTCAGTACTGCATCTTTAAGAAGCCCTTTACCAGTATTGATCCGACCAGACTTGGTTAATAGTAAATCATGACACATTAACAAGGCGATTGGCATTGTCAGTTTTTTCTCAATCTTTCTGATGCCCGATGCTTTGATTACGTCTGTCAGCAGTTGCTTGTATCTTAATGTGGAAGATACCAGGGCAAACACTTGCCTGGGATCACTTTTCAAGCTTTTGTTCTTCTCATAGCTGGAATATATAATTGAACGAAGAGATCCTGACTTTCCTTTCAAGTCCAAGAACTCGCCTGATTCGATATATAAACTCATGGTAGACGAGAAACTCTCGATATGCATGAAAAACAGTACGCTTATGCATGCCAACACATGCCCTACAACTTAAAAGTTCAACCAACCGCAATAACTACGAAATATACAATTTAAATAATAATAAAACGCTCTATTAATGAAATAAAAAAACAATAGAGAATACAAGTAGTTCATTCACAAAAGTTGCGATATTTAGAGACAAGTATTGAATCGTTGTATTTATTTCGCATATTTATTATTCTAATATTGGCTTGGCTCAACAGCATACTCTCTAAGATCTCGTAGATGATTACCGGAGAAATATATGGTTTAAGCAATTCCTCCTGGAAGAGCGTGAAACCCATATTCTTCATATCCCTTTCCTGACACGAATGTATTCATCCAGGGGCCAGGATTGGGGCTTTCAGCCAAATCAAAGTAGTGGTTTCCATGTCCTTCTCCACTGATCTTTTCGCCAGCAGGAATTCCTCCCTCAAATCGTTCATCTGCATAAAAGAACCGTGCTAACTTACCATACGAGGTTTGAGCAACATCAATAAGATGAGCCATTCCACTTTTACCAACTCCCAAATCAAACAGAATTGGCATTGCTCCCAGGTTCATCTGGTTGCCGGTTGCAATAAAGGCTTTGACAGCACCTGCATCCAACTTGTTTAGCCCGCCAATGACTTCTTGAAGAGAACTATAAACAGACACTACATTAATGTTTAGAGTCTCGCTGAAAGTCCTTTCAGTTACTGTAAAAGGATTCTCTTGGTCGACAAAAGTACCTCCGGCCGCTGAAATTGATCAATGCTCGGAATAACAACAGAACAAACAAACAAAACAAAACAAAACATCTTCTTCAAAGAGAATAATATCTTACCATTATAAATAACGACATTTGGAACACCTAGAGATTTGGTAACGGTTTGAAAGATTCCTGGAATTGATGATGGATCACTAAGATCTGCTTTGATAGACAACGAGCCATTAATAGATTCAGCATTACGAGAAACATTGGCTACTTTATAGCCTTCTTTGGCAACGTAGTGGCAATACCGTGACCGATATTCTTTCCAGATCCGAGAATTAAAATTACTTTTGGCATTGTGGTTTGATTTGACTAGGAAAAAATACATTTTACTAGCGGTATTTATACAGCCCAAGTCATTTGATTATTGTGATCTATCAATTTGAAATTTACTAAATATCTACCGTTATTAAATTTGTAATGGAATTTATTTATTTGTAAGTTCTTTTGACACCTTTAAGACCGATGAATTAAGTCAGTGTGGAGTCAAGTCGGGAGGCCGATTCATTTAACGTTGTGAATCACCAGTTGCCAGCACTATAACGCCGACTACCGGACTTAATACTGATACCACAACTCATCACATGCATTTAACGACAGAACTTGATATATTTTTATGACATAATATTTTGCTGACAATGTGCGTATAGGCTGTTATTATCTATTATCTATACTGCTCTATACAAAGCATGACAGGAAGAATAACACAGGAAGAGCGTTTCCTACAGTCATGATGTATGCACCAGAAGAAGAGGTGGCAGAGGATGCAGAACTAGTAGTGCTTGTTCCAGAACTAGTGACTGAGCTCGAAGTGGTATTAATGAATGGGGTCGAGCTCGCTTTTGAAGAATTGGTGCCCAACGCGAAACCAGATGTTAGAGATAGTGAGGGCGATGTCGAAGATGTCAAAGATGTGGCAGTAGACTTGGTCGATGTAAATAAAGAACTGGATGCCAAAGATGATGACAATAGTGATGATGATAAAGCTGCAGAAGAAGACGCTGACGATGTCTCCAAACTTGAGCTTGCAGGCTGCGACGAAGAAGTGGCCTGCGATGACGACAACAATACAGTGGACGACAATACAGTGGATGATGAAGGAGCCAGTGAAGTAGATGTCGAGCTAGACGATAATAATCCATCAGAAGATAATGTCGACAGAGAAGCCAAAACTAGAGAGTCCTTGGGAGTGTCGTTAGTGGCATCAGCAGTCTTGTTGGCAAATCCAACCTGTTGGTTATCCATATCGAACACAGTATATACAGTCTTCAAGAAAACGTCGCCTAGAATCCAATTAGAGTCCTGAAGTGTCAAACCTTGTACATTGGTTGCACACATAGACTGATTGTTTTTTACAGGCCCTCCAATGAAATTCTGTGAATTTAGAACCCATTGCTGGCCATTGAACTCAATATCCAAGGATACGACGCTGTCACAAGGAATGGCGAAATTAGTTCCATCAGTCTCTGAGCCAGGTATATATCCATGAATCTTGAGAGCATCGTCAGGTGGCATCACCAGTAAAGTGGTACCAGTATCTACAATAGCCGATCGAGATCCGCCAAAATCAACCGCGTGGCCATCTATAGTTACGCTATCAATAGCGATTGTCCACAGGATTGATCCACTTTCGACAGGCGTATATGCAATGTCTCCAGTGTATTTGGATTGGTCAATGCCTCCAAAAGTAATGCTACCCTCGTCCTGGGAGTCTGAGGATTGGCCCAAATTGACAGAAACAACCCTGTCGCTTATAAGCCCCTGGTTTTTTAAAGTGGTAACCACACTGGGGAAATTATTAGCATCGTATTCATTAGCTGGTAATCCCAAAATTCCGTCTATAGGGAAAGACGCAAAGGTACTTCCAGCTTCGGATGCGACGCCAAAGTCCAGCTTTGTTTCGAATCCTGCGAATGATACCACATCGTTAAATACTGATCCATTGATATTGCTTGATGTGTATTGAATAGAGAACGATTGTCCGAGGTTTTCGCTCAAAGTCGACTCTGAATTGTCGTATTGGGTGTGTTCAGTGCATACCGATGCCGTACAGTTTTTACCGTAAACCCATGTATAGTACGACCCAGTATCAACAATAACTGAGAAGTTTTGATTATCGGAACCCACTTCTAGAGTAACATAATATGATATATCATTTCCAGGCTGGTTTATGATACCTGTAGCAGTGTTTTTCTGACTGCCTGCACTCGATGACGACGACGTGTCTTTGCCAGCTAGAACATCTGATACAAGTACCATAGAAGATGATAATTGGTTAGAAGATCCCATCGAAGAAACCTTGGAAGTACCCATTTGACTTCGACGAAGCATATAGGTACTCTGGGCCTGGGTATTAGCCACTAGCCATGACAATAAAACCACACTATGATATCTCATTTTGACAGATCTCCAATAGTACTAGTTGGTAGAGAGGGGGGGGACTCAAACAAAACCCACCTCAATCGTCTGATCAAAGTCTATAATAAAAAGTCCAATAATAAAAAGATTTGAAATTGTTCAGCAAACAACCTGATGAGCTTTTAACCAAGTTGTACCAAATGTTCTTCTCGGCAACTGTCAAATGTCAAGCGAATGAAGACACCCAAACAAACAAACCAATGAAAACAGAATGGAAAACAAAAATATGAAAAAAAAAGCCTTGGGAAATTAACCAATATCCCTTTTCAAATTAAATAACCAAGCGAAAACCAACCAAGACTTTTACAAAATACCAAAGACCGAAACAAACGAAAGACAACTACAAAGCAACCGACAGAATCTGTTAATTTAGGTTCTTTTCACTACCCCTTGATAGAGAGGGCAGGGAGATGTGCAGGAGGTCAAAAATGTAACTACCGGCAGTCTAAGGAGTAGACAAGAATTTTAGTGATTCAACTGACAACTGACAATAGGCGGATGAAAATGTCAATTGAAAACGAACCTGTCAAACAATCACACCAAGAACTGCCACTGTTTGTCTATAATTTGGTGAAAATGGTCCTTGAAAATTGCCTGTTGTGAACATTCTATTTTGGGACTGTTAGACCGATTAGGCAGCCAGCGCACGCCCAAATGGGAGGTTGCGTTCAGCCACGGACGCGTGGATCTCCTTATGAGCACCCTTGGCGACGATATTAACCTACAAAAAATGCCTATAAGGAGGTCCACGAGGGGTGGGTCCGTGTTACATTGCTGAGTTCCGAGAAATGGATGTGCTGGGATCGTACAATTTTGAGGATATAACTATTGAGATTGTGGTGCGTGTGCTTCTGTGATCCAATATGCGCTGAATCGTTACATTAAACTGTAGAATTGTAGCACTAATTGTAGCACTAAGTGCTAATTATAGGACTAATTATAGAACTGTAGGCTATTGCAAATATATTTCTAATATTAATACCAAGGCTATAGAAGATCACGATCTCACTATTACAGTACTAATAGCAAGAGAATATTCGCTTCTTTTTTATTTCTTTTTTATTTTTTTTGTCTCAAATAGTACTCTTCAATGGCTGGTGATCGTTCGTCTAGTCTTGTTTGATGATCATCATCATGGGTAGGGCATGAGTGGGTGGTCAATTAGAGCTAAAGTATAAGCAGGTACATATAAGTGAAAATAATAACAAGTTATCTCTAACTAATAGTGTATATATAGTTAGTCTTTTTACACATCATCAAGTAGATTAGATTAGCTATGAGAGTGGATTTTTTTCAGTCAACACCGTCCTGATAGTAGCAGCAGTCGATCTATTGAGATCAACCCCTGTTCTGACTTCAGAGTGCAGATCAACTCATCGGTGTAATGAGGTCATGATAACCATATCGATTAGTAAGACACCCTATTATAATTGACCCCCAGAGTGTCTAAACGCTCACAGCTAGGCAATGGGATGCCTATAGCCTCATTATATGCTTCGGCATCCATAAAAAACCATCCTTGGCTATTGGATATTTTCTGTTGCTTGTTCTCCATCTCATTATGACATCTATTCAGCATGACATTCACATAAGACACATCAGCCTGTCGATCCATCGTCCTCAATGCCTTGTCAGTCATCTGCATCACATCATTAGGATTGACATAATATGGGACATGATGTGGACTTGACTCTCTACCCATTGTAAATGGAGGAGCATCATCGAATTGGAATCTTGGCGTCCGTGCTGACGAGGACGAATCCCCAAACATTGAAAACAAAACTGGTATACAAAACAGTAGTAGCAATGGTAACAGCTCCACGAGCTGCCGTAACGAAAATGGCTCTTGATTTTGAGTTGTTTGTCGCCGAGTATTGGTGCCTCGTGACCCTGGCACTCCTCCTGGTGCTCCTCCTCCAACTCCACCACCAGATCCCTGAGTAAACGCCGAAAATGGAGATCCTCCTCCAAACGTATGCACTCGAATACCAGGCCCTCCGAATCCTCCAAACTGCTGGAACCCTCCTCCCCCTTGGCCCCCTCCGAAAAACATATTAAACAAATCATCTGCAGAGATATCAGCACCAAATGGCGAACCTCCAGGATGCATTCTAGAGCCTGCTCCAAATGGGAATCCTGCTCCTCCACCGGCTCCTCCAGATGATCCTCCGCCTCCTGCTGCTCCACCAGATGCAAACCTCGAGTCTGGGTCGGCACCTGTCTGGTCGTAAATGCGTTTTTTATCAGCGTCACTCAGAATCTGGAATGCTTTCGACACCAGTTTAAATGCTTCGTCCGCTCCTGGCGCTCCATTCTTATCTGGGTGCATTATAAGCGCTAGTTTGCGGTATGCTTTTCGGATTTCGCTGTCTGAAGACGGCGATTCAATGTCTAAAATAGCATAGTAATCGCTGGCTTTACATTTGCGCACTCGAGTCACCGCTGCCATTTGTGCCGGTGTGTATGACCGGTCCTGACGGCCTTGATTATGTGCCCGACTGTTAGCAGTCGTTGTATGATGTTCGGCCGCTGTAGACATGATGATGGAATGCTAGTCCTTGGTCCTATGGTTTATCAACAGGATATTTCCAATTATGCCAATATTCAGCGCTAACAAAGTGAATTAATGAAACCACAACGGGAAAAATCAAAACAACCGATGATCAATCAAATAGTCGCTGGCTTCTATTAAGACTATTAGATGGCGACTTCCGTTAAGGAACTACTATCGTACTTTGATGTCCGGGTGTTCTGGTAGGGACGGCCTTTTTGATGTTAATTTTTTCGCCGCTTTCTTTTATACCCAACTCAGATATTTCGCCAATCGTTGGTTGGCTTATTACAGAAGGCTAACCAAGATTGTATCGATTGTAGATTATCTGGTGTAGAAGTCCAAGTGGCAGGAGTTGAGTAGGGTTGAGGCCACACCTTAGTTTGTGCGTCACCACTTTTGCAGCGGGGGCAGCCAATTTACTAAGAGGAGGGGAGGGTAGGAAGGATGACGAAGTAGATTCAATTCTATTACAAAATACACCAAAAAAAAAACAACTATTGCAATTCACAGGTTGGTGAAATGCTTGAAATGCTTGTTGGACGATAACTTTGAATTTAACTTTAGTCTTTTTTTATGTAATATGTTGAGTGGAGAAGTCTCAGGTGGGGCAGTGGACAACGGCCAGCGGGGCATCCTGTGACTTGCAATTAGTCTATGCACTGAATTCTATGTGTCAGAATCCACAATGAATAGTTGAACAAATATTATGAATTACAGAATAAAATAGCCTGGAAATGATATATATGATATCATATCGTATTAGTTGTTACTTAAGTTGTTCTTGTAGTTCTTGTAGTTCTAGTTTGCCGTGTATCTTTATCGGACAATTGTTTTGTGGTCGGTTATCTAACCACTAATATGTCGCCCGCGGACCGGAACACCCCCGAAATGGCTGTACAATTATAGCAGAGATGCACAGGTAATTGATAGCTAAAATTTTCATGTGGCTAGAACACACTGCAGATGGCGATAACTATACGAGGGCTGATGTTGCTCTTAGTTTGATAACGATTATATCTATGTGCAGCCCTAACGGCGGCGATTCTTTGAGCCGATCACTTCTAATTACGATTAAGCACTGACACTACTGCATGCATGATTGGGGTTGTTTAATTTCTAGCAAACCAGGTAAAGACGGATAGTATTTGTCCAGTTTATCACCAAGGAGCTAGTCAAGGTAAAAAACAATAGTGATTGCTGATTCTTTCCCTGTTAGTAGTATGTTTCGGTGGTGTGTCTCTGTATGACGTAATTCTGATTGTCCCTTTAATGACCTCCCACACTCGCTGGCTCCTAACTGGTTCCTCAATGATTTGTCGTGTGTTTTCGCTGATTTGTCCAGGTAGCTCTTTTTTTAGTACTCCTCTAACCAAACCACATATATCAATCACATCATATTGGCCAAGCTATTAAAGGCACTGCTTTAAACATTCATTTCAGTATTCCTATCACTTTATCATAACCCCATTACACATACACACATGCACACATATATATACTTCTGCAGCCTTTCCATCACGCGTCGCGTCCTACTAATATGCCTATTGCTATTGAGAAGAGAAAGGTCACCGGGACCGGTATAGACCCCAAAAGGATCAAAGCTCAGCCAAGTCAGTTCGAAGAAGACCTGACCAAGCTTTCCCAGGAAATCAAAGAAGGAGGCGCTGATAAAGATCAAAAATGGGCAAGACCAGATCTGGTTGCGTTTGATCCAGCAACTACTGAAATCAACTTCCAGCAGCTGGATGCTGAGGAGGCCATGGCAAATGGCGATAGTGTAGTACGACTTTTTGGTGTGACTGACAAGGGACACTCAATGCTGTGTAATATCACTGGGTTCCGTCATTATTTCTATGTTCCTGCTCCGGTAGGATTCCAGAAATCAGACATTGCTCAGATAGAATCCCGACTGGGTCAAGCTGTACCACACACTCTTCATCACATTGAGGTAGTCATGAAAGAGAGTCTATGGGGATTCTCTGGTAATGTCAAATCTCCATTTCTCAAAGTGGTGGCTCTCGACCCCAAAGGAATCCCAAAGCTTCGAGGAGTGTTTGAAAATGGTAATGGCGGTATTCCTGGATTCAATGGGCCTATCATGTCATTTGATAATATCGCCTATGTTTTACGAGCTATGGTTGATTGTGGTATTACTGGAATGTCTTGGATCACTTTGCCTGCTGGTAAGTATCAAGTCCAACAACCTTATGATAAGATATCCACTAGTCAGATCGAAACTTCTATTGCATACAGTGACTTGATAGCCCATCCTGCAGAAGGAGATTGGCTCAAAGTGGCACCGCTTCGAGTGCTCAGTTTTGATATCGAATGCGCAGGACGTAAAGGTATCTTTCCAGAGCCGTCTATTGATCCGGTCATTCAGATTGCCAACGTTGTCCAGAGACAAGGCGAGCAACGTCCCTTTGTCCGCAATGTGTTTACTGTAAATACATGTTCCCCGATTGTTGGTACTCATATTTTCGAGCATGCTGACGAACGCGATATGTTGATGAAATGGAGAGACTTTGTAGTCGAGGTGGATCCCGATGTCATTATTGGTTACAACACTGGTAATTTCGACTTGCCATACCTGTTAGACCGTGCCACTGCACTTAAAGTGGACGGATTCCCATATTTTGGGCGTCTTAAGTCTGTCAAGCAGACTATGAGAGATACTACATTCTCTTCCAAGGCTTATGGTACTCGAGACTCTAAAGTTATTAATATCGATGGCCGTCTTCAATTAGACATGCTGCAGTATATTCAACGTGAATATAAACTAAGAAGTTACACTTTGAATGCAGTAAGTGCTAACTTCTTAGATGAGCAAAAGGAAGATGTGCATCATTCTATCATTACAGAATTACAGAACGGAACTGCCGAGTCTCGTCGTCGGTTGGCTGTTTATTGCCTTAAAGATGCATACCTACCTCTCCGGCTGATGGATAAGCTCATGACTTTTATCAACTACACTGAGATGGCTAGGGTCACTGGTGTCCCATTCTCGTTTTTACTTAGTAGGGGTCAACAGATCAAGGTCATATCCCAGCTGTTCCGTAAAGCTCTTGAAACAGATCTACTTATCCCTAATATGAAGCAGGAGGGTTCGAGTGACGAGCAATATGAGGGTGCAACGGTTATTGAGCCCATTCGTGGCTATTACGACGTGCCAATCGCTACTTTAGATTTCTCTAGTTTGTATCCCAGTATTATGATGGCTCATAATCTGTGCTACACGACTCTTTTGGACAAAAAGACTATTGAACGTCTCAAATTGAAACGCGATGAAGACTATACATTAACCCCCAACGGGGATTTATTTGTCAAGTCATCGGTTCGTCGGGGCATTTTACCTACTGTTCTTGAAGAGCTGTTGGCAGCTCGAAAGAAAGCCAAAGCTGATCTCAAGAAAGAAACAGACCCTTTCAAAAGAGCTGTCCTTGATGGTCGTCAACTGGCACTCAAGATCTCTGCGAACTCTGTTTATGGTTTCACTGGTGCCACTATTGGAAAACTTCCATGCCTTGCTATTTCATCTTCAGTAACTGCATTCGGAAGAGAGATGATCGAGAAAACAAAACAGGAGGTTGAGAAAACCTACTCTATTGCCAATGGATTTTCACATGATGCCCAAGTTGTCTATGGTGATACTGACTCTGTTATGGTCAAGTTTGGCCCTACTGATCTCAAGCAATGCATGGACATGGGTCTTGAAGCTGCGGGGCATGTGTCTTCGAAGTTTATAAACCCAATCAAGTTAGAGTTCGAAAAGGTCTATTTCCCATATCTTTTGATCAATAAGAAGAGATATGCTGGGCTCTATTGGACTCGTCCTGAAAAGTTTGACAAGATGGATACCAAAGGTATTGAAACTGTTAGACGTGATAATTGCCGATTGGTTCAGAACGTGATTGATACTGTTCTTCGAAAGATTCTGATTGATCGTGATACTGATGGTGCTCAAGAGTATGTCAAGCAGATTATATCAGATTTACTTCAGAACAAGATTGATATGTCACAACTAGTGATTACCAAGGCACTGTCTCGAAATGACTATGCTGGTAAACAGGCGCATGTGGAACTAGCAGAGCGAATGCGAAAGAGAGATGCTGGATCAGCACCCACCTTGGGAGATCGTGTTGCTTATGTTATTATCAAGGGACAAGTTGGAGGCAAAAACTACGAGAAATCTGAGGATCCTATTTATGTTTTGGAGAATAATCTCCCAATTGACACAAAGTATTATTTGGAAAACCAACTTGCAAATCCGTTGCAGCGTATTTTTGAGCCTATTCTTGGTGAAGGTAAATCTCAGCAATTATTAACTGGTGCCCATACCAGAACCATATCCGTTACTACCCCATCAAGTGGAGGTTTAATGAAATTTGCAGTCAAGACCGAACTATGCAAAAGTTGTAAACGACCTCTGAGAGGTAATTATGCAAAGGGGGCTGTGTGTCAGGATTGCACTGGCAAAGCTGAAGACTTGTATCTTGACACATTATCCAAGGTGAATGCCTTGGAAGAGAAGTTTTCGCGGTTGTGGACTCAGTGTCAGAGATGTCAAGGAAGTTTGCATCAGGATGTTCTCTGCTCTAGTAAAGACTGTCCTATCTTTTATATGCGTAAGAAAGCGCAAAAAGAACTTCAAAGCGGTGTGGATGATTTACGTCGGTTCGATTTTACTACTTGGTGATTTGCTTTGCCACAATATTGTGTCATATAATAATATATAATAATACACTTAGTATACAAGAAGAAAGAAGAAGGAGGAAGCAAAAAACCTAATAATTAGTTGCCATTTTCTTCTTCGTCCTCGTCTTCCTCATCATCTTCGTCTTCAAGGAGATCTTGCATAAACTCAATACTCTCATCAAACCGCTCCGATACAGTATCATAAATGCTTTTCGAATCTGATCGTAAAACTCTTCCATACTTCTTTCGAGGTTTCTTTGGGAACAAACGGAAATCCCAAGCAGGATGATCTTGAGAGGTGAAAATCAAGGAAGATTGGAAAAACCAATCTGTGACATATTCATCAATGACTGGGCTAATAGGCTTGAGAGAAACAGAACCAATGAAAGAAACAATGGCATTGACTCTGGAACGAGTATCTCTATGGCCAGCCAGATGAACTATGCCTGCATATGGTTCACCAATTCCAACGAGAATTATCTTTTTAGCATCAAAATGCTCGAAATAACTGTCCCACAAGTAGATGCACACGTCCTGAGCTACCGTGATAGACGAGTATTCACTGGTATGAAACAAATCCCTGTCACCCGGCACATTGACATCCACAACACCAAACTTATTCTTTTCGGCCCATTCTCTATATTTATCAGCTGAATCCACAATCAATGATCTCTCGGCATCAATAGCACCAGTAATGGCATCTCTTTCTGCCCATATTTCCGGAGATTCATGGATAATGAAAATAATTGCTTCGGCAGAGTGAATTTGAGGTGAAGCAAGAACCGTACATCCAACAATAGTAGGATTGTTGTCATGTAAAATAGGTAGTTCAGAATAATTCTTTTCAAGCTCAAGGGTACGAGCCTTTGAATCATTGATGGACTCTGCAAGACGTGTGTGGTCAGCAGCTTCTCCTAAATCAACGACGTTAATCTCCGGTCTAAAGCACTTCCAGTAAGAAGACTGTACTTTGATTACATCATCAATATCCTCTATAGCGGACTTGCTAGGAAGTTTCGTTTTTGGTACACCAGCGGGATCTCCCAACAGCACTTTAGTTACGGCTAGTGCAGATGTTGCAATAGCAGAAAGGCTGTAACCACCCTCGAGAATCACCACTAAATGGCCGTTTGCCAATGTCTTGAGCAAATGTGTCATATATCCATAACCGTTAGGAGACACAAAACAACCACCAATGTGATCACCATCGGCTGCATCAAACCCGGCAGAGATGATGACCAGGTCTGGGTCAAACTCTACAGCCACAGGCATCACTATTTTATGGAATGCATAAATATAGTCGCCGTCGCCCATTCCTGGCTTGGACCATGGAATATTTATTGAGTAGCCCCTGCCAGCACCTTCACCTACAACAGTGTGGCCGCCAAAGTTTGTTCCTGGGTAGAACTTACCGCCTTCATACCGATGCAATGAAATATACAGAACTCTATCGTCATCAAAAAACGCCTTTTGGGTTCCGTTGCCATGGTGGACATCCCAGTCAAGGACTAAGATACGTCTGACGGACTCTGGATAGTTTCTCAACATCGCTTTGGCTGCCACTGCAACGTTGGAGAAAAGGCAGAATCCTCCGGGTGCTTGTGGCTCGGCATGATGGCCGGGAGGGCGCACCACTGCTAACGAATTCTTTACTTTACGTTCAACCACCGCTCTACAAGCTTCAATAGAACCGCCACATGATAACTTTGCTGCCTTGTACGAGTCATTGCTGAGGTAGATGGAATCACCCTTATCTGTCTCTTCAATCAACTGGTCTCTAGACATGGTGGTTGTGGCCTGAATGAAATCAAGATGCTCCTGGGTATGAACCATCAGCACTTCTTCATCTGACGCTTCACGGATGGGGATTTTTTGCATGTAGGGCCCGAGTTCATCAACACCTTGAAGAGTAGGATCAGTGATTAATCCTGCCTCTGCTATGGCCTTGTAAATTCGATATATTCGCCGGGGATCCTCTGGATGAGGGTCGACATAGTCAAACGCCGACGTGACAATTCGACTATGGTATCGCATTCGAACATCATAGCAAAGTCCAGACTTTAACGGAACATGGACCAACTGAGGAGCGGCGATTGGAGGTATCACCCCCATTAATACACCGCGATCAGTCTCACGCTTTCGCTTCAGAGAAGATATCAGAATCTCTTCTGCCTCATGGACCGAGTTGTCATCAATATGTCCAGCATTCGTTTTAACACTCGATTCACCATTAGTTTCGGCACTGGTTTGGTCCATTTTATCCATCACTCTATCAACACCATCCACCACACCTTCAACTTGATCCACACCATTGATAACATCAACCACATCGGTTCCATCAGTCGGGACCGCTAATCCCAATGTATTCGGTATAGATGGAACAACTTCGAGCTTGGTCTGATCTACAATGACCTCTTCTGGGGCATCTATGCTCCCACCATCTTCGACTTTGATCTCCATATCAGTCGTGGTGGAGACGCTGTCGTGAAATTAAGTGCGGCACATCCGAATGGCAGGTACCTGTATGCACGATATAGCCAAGCGTGTGTACTTTACAAGATATTCAATTCTACATACCAAATAAAGAGGTGGAAATTTTGCTAATGATATAACATTTTGGTTCGAAACCTTTATATTTAGCATTTAATATAGCAATGGTGAGTTCTAGTTTGATATATCAATTTCAGAAACCGGGACTAAATATTGTGGCTGGTGGTGCTGATTGTTTGTTCCCCCTGCATAAATATGCTTAACAGAGCTTAATCGACATGCTGCAATGTGGAAAACAAAAAGTCACCAAAAGGGAGACAACCTAATAGGATCTGGCTGAAATCAACTATAAGAAATTATCATGGAGAATTTTCGTTTGAAATGAAAAAAAGCCGACAATAACCACACCACAATAATAATGTACTACTTTCCGAGACATCTAACTCACAGCTTTTGTTTTTTCTTTTAGTTTTCTCTTTTTTTTTCTTCATATGCGTTGCTATTCCAAAGGTAACTTTTGAAGTCCCGTTCAATCTATGCTTGTAATTCTTTCTTTTGTTCTATTCTATAGTTTCCAATCTCCAATTTCCACTGCTACGCTACAATCGTAAGTTATTCAGCCTAGGCTGCTGATTCACATATCACCGATAACTGATTACATGTCTAACAGAGATTAACTCATTTACTGACCACTGTGTTGAGATTTGATTGATCATTGTTCATCTGTTGTGCTGCATACCTTGGATTCACCCTTAAGCTCAGGAGACCACTCATTTGGCACATAAAATCCTTTTTTTTTTACCTCGGGAACAGCCAGAATGCAAAGGATCCATTTGTAAAGTTCTGGAATCTTTCTTTGACATCAATGCCAAGTCTGTAAGACGAACCACGCATCCAATGGGTGTGATATCTGCAATAGAAACATGGCTTCCAACCAGGAAACCAATTCCATTGTCCTTAATTCGCTGCTCAAATATATCATACAACCGCAACGTCTCATCCTCGAATCGCTTGACCGTACATGGATAGTTTTCATGACCCAATTGACCTGAATTTGTTCCCAGACCAGCATTCTGGAAGTAAACCCACTTTAGGGTTTTATAATAGTTTTCAGTTTTAGAGGATATGAAACTTTTTAATTGCTTCTTTTATTCCATTCTTTTACGTCTAATTTTCAATTTTCAATTTCCACTGCTACGCTACGCTACAATCCTGGTCGCTTTTGTGGGGTCATGTCACAATGCTGCAGTGATTTGCCCTAACACTTACCAACTCAACATGGGCCAAGACGTTCAGCGGAGTATGGTGTCTCGTGAGGGCCGAGAGCTTCAGAGTATGTATATAGTGGGGGATAAACTCATTAAGGATACTCTTCATCAGGAGCTAGAATGGTAGCAGGCTCGGTGGTTCTCAATGAGGACAAAACAAAGGTTCTAGTGGTGTCATCTATGGCCCATCCCGACTTTTGGGTCATTCCTAAAGGGGGGATGGAGTTGGATGAACCAGATGCCAAAGAGTCGGCATTACGTGAAACTTGGGAAGAGGCAGGAGCAACTGGAAAAATAACCCGATTTCTGGGAATTATTCCTGACAAACGGCCGCCAAAGACATGGGATGCTACTAAGCACGCACCTGGAGTTCAAGTTCCTCCTAGAGCAGAATATCATTTCTTTGAGATGCATATAGACAAGTTGGAAGCAGAATGGCCCGAGGGTCACCAACGAAAGCGTCAGTGGATGTCGTATCAACAGGCCAAATCTGAAATGCTCCGTCATAACAGGGACGAGTTAGCCGAGGCCATTGATCTGTCGTCAATCTCAAAGGACTAACCAAACATGTATATTAATGGTGAGAAAAGGACGAAAAAGAAGAAAAAGTAATAAAAGTAATAAAGCGACTGTGACTTTTTGATTCAATACAAGCATTATGTGTTATTATTAAATTTTAGAAAGGAATGGATTAATTAGCATTCATCTCCCAGTCTCTAACCTCACAGTCCCGATTAGTGGGTGAGGTGAGATATATTCTATTATATCCGTCTATTTTTTTTCACTATCAACATAATGAGTGTGATTGGACAAGTTGTGGATAGATCGAATCAAATCAGCCTTCAACGATTCCATTTCCGCAAGGGCATCGTGGATCTCAACATCCATATTATCGATGTCTGGCTGTGGGATTCCAAGAGAAGTCTGACTAGTCATCAAATCCAACTCACCCTTAATCTGTTTGAGTCGCTCAGAATCCATTCGGATCTTATCTGATGCTTTGGGTGATACTGGTTGTAATGATCGCAGCCACTTTTTGAATGGTCCCTTGAATGGGCCGAAAAATGACAACAATATCACTGCTATTCCTACGTGCACATAGAAATATACCGATGCCCACAATGCTAATGATGGCCGCAAGTCCAAGATAATGAACGGTTGGGTGATATACCCAAATGCCAGTTGCGTCACTACAAAGCACACAACATCATAGTATGTCTTATAAGGACCAGGACTAACACCATCTGCCTGCATAAATATGGGCCTGATATTACGTCTGAATATCTTTCCCAACGATTGGAACAAGGCACCTCCAACAAAGGTCAAATAATAGCCAGATCTGGTTCCATGCCACAAAGCAGAAGTGACAAACGTAGCCAGAGTGCTTCGAAATCCAGGCTTTTTGCCTCGTGGGGTTACTCTCAAGTACACATAATTCTTAAGCCATTTGTTTGTGTTTTGATTCCAAGCTTCGAGCAGAACATGGGTATTCTGACCAGTCTCAAACGCCCATGGATCGATATTTTGAACTCTATCCCATCGGTACTTGCCATTGGCTGTCTTACCATTGAATCCAAGACCACTGAGAATACACGCTCCTTCAGATATAGTCCATGCCCCATAATACTTTAATCTGTAAGTGATTCCAAGTACATACAAGTAGAATATTCGAACCAAAAATCCAAATTGGTAGAACTGGGGTGATTGTGCCATTTCTAGAGACACATATCTGGTGATTTGCGTCCAAGCTACAATCCATAAAATGCCCATGACCAGTTTACGCAATGCCACTCGTCCACTTCGGGGGATTTTCCGATTCGCAGCACGCCCTCTCTTTGGGTCCTTTGCAGTCACTTCAAACATGGACAAGTCTAACCATGTGCTGAACTCCATATAATCATATGAAGGTCCAGTCATCAGAGACGGGAAGAAAAACACATAAGTCAAGAAATCCATCAGTGAAGGATACAATTTTGGATCCTGGCTAATTGCCCGAGACTTTTGGAAATCAGACAACGTATCCACAGACCTTGTACCATCATATACATTCCACCCAAACGCAGATAACTTCATACACAAAACCATTTGGGCACCGGTGATGTCAATCACATTGGCATCAAAATCATCCTGAGACTGGGCCTTGATATGGTTGGTGAGAAGATGGATCATTACAAACGCGAAATTGATCCATGGCATCAACGCCGACTTTGCAAATCTCCTACTGAAATAATATGTGAATAGAGACGAGATCAATAGAGTCTGGACTCCAGACCACAGGTTGAAAATGCCCACCAAATACAGAGCTGCCATTGACACCACATAGATCTGTTTGACAAGCTTGTTGTTATCAGGTAATCTCTTTAATATGGCACACAATGGATAAGATAGAACTAAACATGTTGCAATCCTTAGCAGATCCGGTGGCAGACCCGTCGTCTGGGCCAGCGAAGTGAACATAACGTCCATGGTTAGGTAACTTGGAACTTGACTTCTTACTGTACTGTATTCTTATAGCGGCCTCATCTCCTCGGTCACACGACCCAATCCACTTGATCTAACTCTCACATCAATAAAGTTTCGATTGCAAATCAACTACTTTCGAATTTAAAGTGGTTATTTTCTATATTTACTGGTTGAAATCGCCTATTTGCCATTGCTACTGGTAGTTGCTCTCAGGTGGTAGCTATAGTGGGCTAAATTGTACATATAGGACTGCAGGAATTGTCACGAGCCAACAGGACATTGGCAGTCAAGTGGAACAGTATCGGACGTCGATCTATTGGTTTGAGTTATTGTCTCAATTCATCATTTTAATCAGGTGGTTAAGACTCTATTTGAGCCTGTGATTTATTGATTTGTTTTTGAACTTTGTTCGGAAATTTGTCATGGTTGGGTCTAGAACCACATCTGGGCTGATCATGTCTGGTGGATCTGGGTTGAGACGAGCAACTATTGGTGCGTCGTTGAGGGTCAATGTCAGCCTATTGGCACGAGCTAATCAGAGGGCACAATCAACGGCAATTGTGATGATGAATATGGGCGGACCTGCTACTGTCCCGGAGACTCATGACTTTTTGCTTAGATTGTTTTCCGACGGAGACCTCATTCCTCTGGGACCTTTCCAATCGGTGATTGCAAAGTACATTGCTCGAACTCGAACGGCAGGAATCGAAAAAAAGTATGAGGAAATCGGTGGAGGCTCACCAATTCGAAAATGGACAGAATTCCAGGCTACCGAGGCTTGCAAATTGCTCGATACTTTGTCTCCTAGTACTGCTCCCCACAAACCATACATTGCGTTTCGTTATACTCCACCTCTGACCGAAACCATGTATCAGCAGTTGTTAGATGATGGCATTACTAGAGCTGTTGCATTCAGTCAATATCCTCAATACAGCTACTCTACTACTAGAAGCTCTATTAAAGAACTTCAAAAAGTCCAGAAGGAGGTTGATCCCGATGCCAAAATCAAATGGAGTTATATTGAGCGATGGCCCACCCATCCAGGGCTGGTCAAGACATTTGCAAGACATATCCAAGACAAGCTTGATGGTTTTGATAAATCGATTCGTGATCAAGTGGTGATTCTGTTCTCAGCCCATTCAATTCCTATGTCGGTCGTTAACCAAGGAGATCCATATCCTGCCGAAGTCGCAGCCACCGTATTTGCAGTCATGCAGCAGTTGAAATTTTCAAACCCATACCGATTGGTATGGCAGTCCCAAGTGGGTCCAAGGCCCTGGCTCGGTGCACAGACTGCCAAGGTCGTCAAGGCTCTAGAAGCTCGAGAGTCTACTAAAGGTATCATTGCAGTACCAATAGCATTCACAAGTGATCATATCGAGACTCTACATGAGATTGACATTGAGCTCAAAGAGGAGATGAAAAAACCCGAACTTTTGGTAAGGGCAGAGTCTCTAAATGGAGACCCAGAGTTCATTGAGGCCATTGCTGATATGGCTAATGCCCATCTGAATGGAGATCGTCAAAAGCTTATTGAAAGTGGGGCAGCCATCCAACCTTATATCATGAGAATTTAATTATTAGCTCTTTTAAGTTTTGGTTTGGATTTTGTAATTAGTAGTAATGAACGTTTAGTTTGATCCGTTTAGTTTGTGATTTTAAAGAAAGAAATAATCAAATCAAGCACATAAATTTCATGAGACATACAACTATCGACCAAAGTACTTGAGTTCAAGCCATCTTGTGGCATTGTAACCAATAAAAGCAAAAGCAAAAGCAAGTTCAAATCCAACGTCGCCACCAAATGGAGGACCTCCAATTTTGATGGCGATCTTGCCGACATACCAAACCTGGGACATGCCGACTGCTGCACCAGCAACACCACAGCACATGGCAAAAAGAGCAGCCAATCCAATAGGCAAAGCCTTGGAGTCGTTGTATTTGGATACATCATAGTTCTTGATGCCCTTGATGTAAATAAAATGCTCAGACAGAGCAATTGCACTGTAAAATGCAAGCCAGTATCCAATAAGATCCATGAAGTCCGACATAACATCAGCAAAGTGGTAATAAGCAGGGATAGCAATAGCCACCGAAATACCACATCCAAGAATAGACCAAAGGATTCGAGGAACCATTCGGAATCCACTCCACACAGTCTGGGCAGAAAGTCCCAGAGAGTACAGATTTGGCACATTGTTGGACACAGTGGAAAGAGCCAAAACAACTTGGCAGAACTGTCCGAATCCGTGCAACGAGTTCTCGACAAGAACTGCATACAGCAGACCTCCAACACTGTTATTATTGTAATTGGTATAAAAATATGCGAATTGAGGGGCCTGGTTATTGACACCAGTGGCACAAGCAGCACCAAGGATCATGGCAAACATCAATGGGAAGCATAAACCAGCCAATACAAAAGCAAATACCTTTGCTCGGTTGGTAGTGGATGGCATGTAACAAGTGTAGTCAGAAGCATATGAAGACCATCCAGTAGCGAAACCAAAGATAGTTCCACCGAATGACAGCACATCAGCAGCCTCATATGGACCAGTTGGCATAGTACCAGCTTCAAAAGCATGAGACTTGGCCATTCTGACAGCCACAATAATGAAAATCCCCAAAGTGGGCAACCATGAGTACTTTTCAAAGGCATGTACAATCTTGTAACCAAATACAGAAACTGCCAGACTGCCAATAACAAGAATGATAACACCAGCCCAAGGAGGCAGTTGACCTCCGTTGACAGTGTGAAGCATCTGGGCAGAAACCATAGTGTTGACGGCGGTCCATCCTACACAAGCAACACAGTTGAGGAACGCAACCACTCGTACTCCATAGTATCCAAACCAATATCGAGACAGAACCATCTGTCGAAGACCCAACTTGGGACCGAATGTAGAATAAAACGCTACAGGCAAAGCACCCAAAAGATTAAAGAAAATAATTGCCAGAACTGAGTCCCAGAACGTCAGTTCAAAAACCAAGATTCCCAATGTTCCCAGTGAGAAAGTAGGCACCACCATGTTACCTCCAATCCACATTGTGGGAGCGTTCAGATATGAAGTATCAGTTCGCTCCTCATCAGGAACATGCTCGATACCTCTGATTTCAGCATTCCATGATGAGAAAAATCGGTTGACAGCAGAGAACACTGGCACCTCCTTAACGTCTGTGCTGTGGAACTCCTCGTCTGACTCGAAGTTGGGAGTATACGACTGCTTCTCAGTGTCGTTCATTTTTTATTTTGACAACACTGGTTGTTATTGAATTTTTCAGTCCTTTTTTTAAGATTGGCCTTTCGTCCAAAAGTCCTTTCCTCGTTCAACGCAGTACTAATTTTCACGTCCGGTGCCTCGCTTTTATATTAACTCATTGTTCTTATCTCTGTCCAAAGGCTCAACTTCCTAAAACGATAGGTGCATGCTATCTTCATTTGGCCATTGGCAGGAAATTTTTTCCAAGAAAAAGCAACTACTTTGTGGGATACGACTAGTGTAATGCTAAGACAGGCTAGCGTCGGTTATTCTGTTTGTTTAAGGTGCATACATTCATTCTGGGCATATCTAGATACTGGTGTCTTTTGAAAAACAACTTGTTTTTTTTAAAGTTTTGTCTTTTATTTCCTTATATTTGTTCGTGTGGTGGTATTTGTGAACCGATGCCAAGTCAATTTGCATCCTCGTTTACCCAGCCATCTGTACAAGAAAGAGTCGGTCAGACATCTACCTTGCATGTGCAGCAGTCGTTTGCCCGGTTCTGCCCTGACTTGCCTGCCTGCCCTGCCTGCCCTGGTGCATCGTAGTGGCAAGAAACTTTTAGGGGACTCTGGGGAGCCATCGTCGCACAAGGCCGAATAAAACCGCTGGAGGCCGATCAGAAACGGCCATGCCCGCGCGGGGAATTTCAACTAACTTTAGCTAATAAAGTTAAACCGATCGTTAGTGGTTGGATACGCACTTGTAGAATGTTATCTGGCATTAGCTTGCAATTGAACCGACGGTGTGCCGTTGGTAGCGCCGTCGCTAGATGCATTGTACGGCATCTCCGTTGGCTCAACGGCGCTAGCCACTTCCGGAAATAGACTGCTTCTATGCATAGACGATCTTGACAGGACGACGCGATGAGAGTTAGAATCGGAACGGATATGTGTACATGAACCGCTGTCACCACTGCCAACTGTCACTTTAATCAATATTGAAGTTCATATGTGTTTAAAAGTAAGTTTTGTCACAATATGCTGATGATTGATCAGTATTAGGGGTGTCACTAGGACCACTAATTGCATACTTCGGTCCATGTTAAGTTTGACAAAACGATATGAACTTCAACAGGTTCTTCGTATAAAGCTAGATTACCAACTTTGCAGTCTACCACTACGCTGCGGGGTAGATCACGAACTCACCAACAGCGAAGAGATTTCTGTTAACTTATATTAAATAGACTGCATGTCCTGAATAATATCTATGATACCGCGGAAAACGATGGTATCGTCTGCTTTATAAGATTGGTTCGTATTCTGTGAGTGTGTCTCCACCCGGTATAACAATCGCTTCACCAAAGTATTGTATTGGATTGTCTTCGATATAGTGATAAATATCATCATAACCCGGCATTCATGCTTGCTTATTTATTGCCTATTTCCAGTATGGCGGGAATTCCTTGGAGTGGCTGTTCACACTCTACTGGAATACCAGTATCAGCATTCAGATTAAATTTCATTGAATTTCAAATTATATATTTTCTCATATATAACTGTATTAATAGAAACTACACCAACTAAACAAATCAGTTTCTACACTTAAGCTCCTCCTATCCCTAACTTTTATACAACATCACATCACTCTTCACTATACGCCCCATGGATGACGATCTAAGGGATCCCCTGAAAGTAGAGTCGGCGGTGGCAGACTCCGGGTTCTTAGCGTACTTTAAAAGTAATTTTGATTCTGCATTTTCATCTTTGTATCTTCATGGTGATCCCAAGCTGAAATCTATCTCGTCAATTCTACAGAGAGACCAAACAATTGCTCCACGCATCCTTGACAAATGTTTAGTCCTGCTCCGAACTGCATATAAAGATGGCATTGAATCCCGTAACAAAAGCTCTGCTTTACTGAATTGTGTTCTAAGATGCTTGTCAATTGGCATGATTAGAGCTGACAATGATATTCAACGAGTTTTGTCTGTTGTATCCTTGTTCGCAGATAGAAGACTGGATCAAGCCCACATCACGTCACAGGTGGCCCTGATTATCGCCAAATGTCTCAATATTGTTAAAGATTCGTTTGATATTGGTCCTACTTTGGTGACCATTATTGATGACTTGTTTACGGTTGACACTGTTGAGAATTTGGTAACGGCGTTTTCGCTTCTTACCATCCTGTTTCATATAGATGCCGATACTGGAGAAAGGATGTTTAGTCTTGGAGTATTTCAGAAACAATCACTCTCGAAAGGAAAGATACAATCTCAAGATGTGGTTATATCGGCTCTTCAGGCTCTATCTTCAGCCTGTGTAAGTAAGCAAAGTCGTGTTCTGGTCGCGAACAACTTTGGTGGACTAGTTCAAACTGCCCTTGAATCCACTGAGAACACCACAGTACAGTTGTTGGCTGCGTCTATTCTGGTCAAAATTAAAGCAAGCTCGGAGACCACTAAAGAGGAAAAGAAACAGGATGTCAAGATGCTCGACGAGCTATCAACTATTTTTGAGGGTATGGTTGCTGGTTACTATGAGCAATTGGACGAAGGAGTAGTGGCATCTAGCCCTGAAGACTATGAAATTGCCTTGGAAGGTCTGGCATACACATCGCTAATGACAGACGTCAAAATGCGTATAACCATTGACATTGTACAGTCGTTGGCTCGATCTCTCAATAGTCTGGATCACCCTCCATGGGTATACTGTTCGTTATCGATTCTAACCAATATCTCACAATATCGGCCCCGACTATCTGAAGAACAACAAAAGGTTCAAGACCTTAAAAACTATGCCGGTAAAAGTGCTCTCGATAATGAAGATGAGTCTGATTCGGCTGTTGACGCTAGGTGCAAGCTTGTTTTCGATAGTGGAGTGGTAACTAATATAAGTAATAACTGTCCACGATTCACTGGGTCGAGCCGAGCCATGGTAGCAACACTATTTCGCAACATGGTAACCTCCAAGCAATATAGACCAGATTTTGTTAAATGTGGAGGCCTTGCTGTATTGGTTTATTTATTATTACCGGAAAAAACTACACTGGATGCGCGATCCATCAATGTTGCTTCTAGCGCTCTAGCTAAATGCCTGATTACCACAGATCCAACCGTCGCGTTCAGTACTAAAATAAGCCCCCTGGTGGCAATAAAACCATTGGTTGACAACTTGCAGTGTGATGCTTCTAGTATCCCACTTCTTGATTCATTCGAAGCTCTGTTAGCTCTCACAAATCTTGCATCTGTCAATGATGAATGTCGGAATTCAATAGTTCGCCAAGGATGGACAAAGGTGGAAACTCTCTTTGCCAGTTCGAATTTCATGGTTCAGCGTGGTTCTATCGAGCTCGTGTGTAATCTCACGATGGCTCCAGCATGTGCCGAAAAGTTTCTCGATGGATCAAATGCTGCTACTAGTCGACTGGAGATATTGGCTGCTTTTACTGATTCGGATGATAAGGCTACAAGCGTCGCAGCAGCAGGAGCTTTGGCTATGTTGGCAGAATGGGAACCAGCTGGCCCAATTTTTGCAACTAACGGCAAATTATTGGCTGCTTTGAAAAGATTGTTACATAGCAGCGATGGAGATCTGGTGATTCGCAGCCTTGAAACAATCCGGTGCGTTTCTAATTCTGAAGCTTCTATTGTCAAAGATCTACTTCCGGATATAAGGCAAGCAGCACAGACTCACAAAGATCCCGACATAGTGGGTAGCTGTGTACAGCTTTTCAAGCAGACTAATTAGACGATAACAATGATAAAAATAAAAACAATTAAACCAATAATTATATTATGATAATCATTTTGTCAATAATAATAATGAATAGCCGTGATTTTTTTCCAGTTCTTTTACCAGCCTCGAATCTCATTGCTATATCACTTTCCCTTGGAATTAATTAAATTAACCCCTACAAGTCAAGGAATTCACCCTTTGACTTGTATACCTCATACTCATAATCAGGCTGGAATTCCTGGTAAAGAGAGTCGGGATCACTGGCAGCCTTGAAGGTGAAATCAGCATCCATGTCTGGAATAAGCTTCTTCTTCTTGCCGTCGTTTTCAGCAGCATCTGCCAGCAGTTGTGCCTGACAAGTTCGTTCCATCAAGGTAAATAGATAAGCAGCTTCATCAACATTGGAACCCACCGTCAAAAGACCATGGTTTTGGAGAATAATAGCTTTATTGTCTGGACCAAGTGCCTCGGCAATACGGACTCCTTCTTCAGCTTCCAATACAACTCCTCCAAAATCAGTGTACACAGTATGGCAACTGTATAAAGTGCACGCGTCCTGGTTGAGCATTTCAAGAGGTTTAGCAAATGCTGAATATGCCTTTCCATAAATAGAGTGGGTATGACAAGCAGCATTGACATCAGGTCGAGCCTTGTGGATAGCAGAGTGGATCAAGAATCCCGCTCTGTTGACTGCCTTTTTAGACCCACCAATGATATTTCCCTCCTCATCAACATGAACCATATCTGATGCCTTGAGCATGGAAAAGTGAACTCCCAAAGGATTAATCCAAAAGGTGTCAGGTCTCACTGGATCTCTTATCGAGATGTGACCTGCTGCTCCTTCTGTATAATCCTTGGCACCGAACACTCGGAATGCTCCTGCCATATGTTCAAGCATCCACTTTCTCTTGGCCAGCATTCCAGTCTCTGAGTCCTCGAACTTGGGAATCTCGTGTGGGACGTACCCCATGGAGATGTTCTTGGCACCCTCATTAAAAGTAGCGTAACCTCGAGCATTTTTGTCGTCGGCTATGACTTCAGTGGTGCCTACTGATTTAACGTCAGTCTTTGCCTTTGATTTGGCATCTGTTTTCACTTCGGTGGTGGATGGAGACATGATGGAATCTTAGAATATTTGGAAATGACCAGTCCCAATGTCTCTATATATAATAGCTCGGCCTAAGTTAACCGGAGCGGACCCACCGACTATCAGCATGATTACAAGTCTCGGTATAGCGTTACTGATAAGAGATGTCACTGCAGATCGCAGCGAATGCCACATTTCCACCCCGTTATGATGTTGCTGCACATTCCTGTGTTTAAGATATCTACAGCGAGCAAATGTACTGGGGGAATGTCAACCCGAGCAACCCTTAGCTTGCGCAGATTAGCGTCTACAGTAGTGTGATGCAACTTGTTTACACGGTTATTGTGTGATTGGATCGGTATTGGTTTCTATTTTATAACCGACTGCATACAATGATAGTTTGTGTCTTATAGGATCTCTAACGAGAAAATAGTATGTTTTGTAGTTCCTTTAAGGTGTTATCCAACGGAGTCAGATATGCAAAACCGCGGGATTTCAAGCGTCATAATTAGTGACTATCTGAGTCTTCTCCTAAGTTGACTTGTTGTTTCGTCATCCAACTATACAGCGATTCTTGCTCTTTTTTGCTAATACCGTCTCTGCACCGGCTCATGCTGACTGTTTTCAACATCAACTGTACTAATACGCTCTACAATATGTCGTGAAGAGCCTATGTTTAACAAAATTCCGTTTAGTGAATGTTAATAGTAAACATGGCAATTCTCAAGGGTTCGAATCAAGTAATTTCGTGGTGTCACGCTACCCAGTAGTCTCTTGCGATGCCGTTCAGGATCTAAGAGTATCTGTCCTAAACGGCGCTAACGCATGCGCATGCAAGCTTAATTGCCAGACCAAACCTAACTTACGCGTTTGACACTAACTGACTGGACTGTGTAATATGTCGCGGAAAGGACCAGTGTACGTTGATTTCAGCCAGATTGGCCAAAAGGGTCGTCGTGCTGGCTTTTCGGTCAAGTCGGATATTGGGCGCGACGCGTTTGGAATGGAGGATCTAGACGGATACTTTGTTGACGTTCGCAAATCTCTGGCACCGAACCGCAATGTAAACACCTCTGATCCCATAAATGACACCGAAGCGATCGATGGAGATGAAAAAATTCATGAGATTCAGGAGCTCAAAGTCGCAACTGATCTAGACACTGATATAAGTCGAGGAAATAATGAAGAGCTTGTTGATCCAGCTGACCTTGATCATCCGCTTGGAAATGAATCTTTTATGGATGGCGGAGATTACGAACCATTCATGGACGATGGTCCGGAATATAGCCTGAGCAATAGTCCTGGTGACGAGTCCAATGTTGGTGCTAGTGAAGAGCCAGCTCGTAATATAAATGGAAGTGATGTGAAACGTTTTGTGGAGCCATATTTGGCACCTGTCACCGCACCTGCCACCAGCTTCGATGCCAATCCGAAAACTACCAGTGCTCTGTCAGAGCTTGATATAGAAAACTATTGGCCAGAATTTACTGAGCCAGCTGCCCAGACTAGAAACCCGTTTTTCAGGCAGAGATCAACTATTGTGCCCAAGTTTTCATCAACTCCTGCAAGATTACCACCTCCACGACGTGCACTGCAACAACTGTCTCCAAATACTCCTACACCGTCTCTAGCTGCCGATAATGGCACTGGTTATGTTGTGAAACAGCATGCTGAGCTTCGCGAGAAACCAAAAGATTATGAAGAAGAAGAGAAAGAGATAGAAAGGAGAATTGCTCGTTTGATTGGCTCTGGAACATCGTCAACTGTCTCACAAACTTCTTCAAAACCTAAACATCTTGACGGCTCGTTGGATTCAGGAAACTCAAAAGCAGCAAAGAAATCGGCCAAGCCAAGAGTTGTCCAGCCGGTCAGAAAGATCCATCCACCGCCTACAAAGAAAGTCAAGCTCGTTCGGCCCAAGTCAGAGGTCAAAGGCTTGATATACAGGCCAGCTTATCTCCCAGTTATACATGAAAATGAACTGGAGAACGATGAAGATGATGTATCTATCGACGACTTTGAACCCGATGGAGGGAAAGCTCAAAAGACACGCAGTTTCAATCTTGATGATTCTATTATTGGTTCCATTGAGCCAAATGACGCCAGAGCAAAATCTACAGGTAGCAAAGGGGAGAAAAGAAAACCCAATGCAAAATCTACTATAAAACGTAAGGCTAAATCAAAGAGCAAAACTCCTGAAAGTGAAAGCGAGTCAGAAGAAGAAGACGACTTTGCACAAGTGGAAGCATCTGTATATGACTATCCTAGCAAAGACCAGAAAATGAATAGGGTGGTTGGGTGGTCTTCCAAGAATTTACCTTTCAAACATAGTGGTTCATTCAAGCTCGCGACTTTGTTTCAGGAGGATGCTGCTTATCTAGCAGGGGGTATTATAGAATTGGAACCATACGGAACCAAGCCAACCAAGCCTTCAAATCACAACTCGTATATATTTTATGTGATACGAGGAAGAGTCAAAGTCAATATATCTAATACTGAGTTTGAGCTATCAAAAGGAGGCTCATTTGAAGTGCCGCGAGGAAACTCTTATTCGATTTCCAATATCAGTGGGACAGAATCCCAGCTGTTTTTTGTTCAGGCTACTGATACCGAGGATAACAAACATAGGTAATACCACACAAACGTATTTATATGTAACATAATGATCAATGACTTTTACTACTACAACTCATCATCGTCTTCGTCAAGATCGTCAAGATCGTCATCAAACTCCAACTCTTGGAAATCTCCTATTTCTACTAGTTCTGGTTTGATGAACGATCCGTGAGATGGCCGAGCTTCAAAATATTTAGTTCCCTTCAAAGACCCATCATTCTTGCCCAACGGTTCATCGAACTCGACTCCAACCCATATCCGACCCACACTAGTACTTTTATCGGGGATTTCTGTTACTGGTCCAATGTACTTTACAATTCCTCGTCGTTCCCCGTTCTCTACCACCCGACATCGGCTACCAACCTTGATTGATCTGCTTTCAATTTCAGTGTGTGATCTTTGCGCTTCTTCTTCGAGTGCTTGAACTGCATTGGGGTCAAACCGGCCCAATTGGTTTCGTTTCTTCCATGCTAATACCGAGTCTTCTCTAGTGGAATACTCCTCCTTGGGCATCACGTATTTCTCCACTCCTTCTGTGTCATACAGGTTGATCTGACTTCCAGGGGGTCGAGTATCATCGACATGGATTCTTCCATATTGCACCAAATTATAATGAGATAGTAAATTGTTATCTTGACTGTCTGGTATCTCCACGGGTATAGTAGTGGTACTGGATCCATGGATTTTGATCCTCTGACTGCTAGGAGGAATGCCTGTGATGGGTTCAAGACGGACCTTGAGCTGGCCCACGGTCCAAGATGGCGAGATCCGTCTTTCAGACGAGGTCTGCTCAGAAGTCACAAACATAGGAACATCCATTGTGGAAATACCTGAAATATTTAAACTATATTCGCTTTTTTGGACTGATTTTTCAATCCCCTTTTACTTTTGTATATCCACGGATCACTCACTGCTTACACCACACTCTTCTTATATATTGTGAATCTGGTGTGGTTGGAAAGCCTCACTGAAACTTCTACCATGGATCAAGTATGTAGACGATGGTTGGCAGCATCAGGTAGCTAACAAAGTCGAGGCAGCACCGACGAGATAACCATGGAGGCCGAAGAAACGAGGGCCGTGATGGAAGGCATCATGAGGGGCGAAATGACCGAGACCGAGGTCCACGGACTGGAGAGGAGCGGCCCAAGAAGGAAGCGATTCTGGATCTTGGTAAATACCAGGATCAACAAATCAGAGTCAAATTCGCGGGAGGACGTGAGGTTATCGGTATTTTAAAAGGTTATGATCAGCTTATGAATCTGGTTTTGGAGTCAGTTAAAGAAACGCTTCGAGATCCTGAAGATGAGAACACATTGCTCGACACAACTCGTGATTTAGGCACTGTTGTTGTTCGTGGTCCATTACTTCAATCGATCTCCCCATTGGAGGGCAATGAGGTCATTTCGAATCCGTTTCTGACTGAGCAGGCTTAGTGTATCAGCAATAATGATGTAGAGATAGTGCGAACTATGTGGAACTATGTTCGACCTATTGTTCTTGTAGCAGAACCATGCTTTTGCTGCTAAGCTGGCTAGTAGAAATGATGATGATTGATGTATGTTAATTTTATGTTTCTCGTTACAAATAGGGGCATCTTATCAAAATAATCGTATATAATTGTATTTCATGATAGTTGTTTATTTCACTCTTGATTTGCCCACCTCATGTTTGGTAATATAGCGCACCAGATGTCATCGTCGTCATACACCGGTGATAAATGCATGCCCTAACTACATATTGCTACCAGTTAGCCTCTCCTCTCTCTCTCAACAAAATCCGAATTTGAAACCTTGAAATTAGTCTACCCTGAGACTACCCTAATATATCCTACAGTAAAATACATTTTCTCATTTGAAGCTTACTCAAAAGTCTTATAAGAATACTTAATTAACAGATTTCAATATGAGTTCTATCATTTGGCAAACGTTTAGGACATTTTCCATTAAAGTTGCAACTATGGCAATGGTTTAAAACTTGTCAAGTTTAGGTTTATATTAGGGTAGCCTATTTGGGAAACGCAATTCTGCTATGTTTTAAGAAAGTGTACGGCATTTTACCTAAATAGGTAATATATTAAAAATTACTATAATAGACAATACGCAGAAAAGGAGGAATCTAAGGCCACCCTCAAGCTTGATGAAAACCTTAAGAGTGTCCAAAGCCCCCCTTCTTAGCGGACTGTACAAATTAAGGTATCAGTCTATTTAGCGTGCTGTTCTGTCCATCCAAAGATATCAACTGTCTCCACTAGGTCTAATGTGCAACAAGATACTACCTCCCCAAGCAGTATCCACTCGCTAAAGATTTGAACCATTGTCAGCTTGCCAGCACTGACTGTTAGAACATATCAACGTTAGATTACTAGTGAATGTTTGTTAGGATAACGTTTTGGTAGACAGGTTCGCCAGTCTCAGTCGCCTCCCCGTTTCCAGCGTTGGCCCCGGAGAGAAAGTGAGAATGAAGATAGAGAGATAAAAGTGGGAGAGGTACTCATTTTATACCTTTTCGAAGGTGGCAAACAATTATGCGTTACTCGTGGGTGTCTCGTCTTGACACCACTCGAATTGCCGATGAAGATCTTGCCCCAAAACGGCATGGTGAGTTAGAGAAATCTGGCCCTTTTATAGTCAGAACAACAACAGAAACTCCTTTTAAGATATACTATGTTGTAGTTATTAACATTGTAGTCAAATATTTAGTATTTTAAGATACGTTTTGGACCTATTTGAACAGGTTGAAAAAGCCGAAATACCCATAACCACCATCCAGCATGTCGATCCCTGCACCCTTTATGAGCAGAGTGTCCTGCACAGGGTACGATCATGAGCAAATGAGATATATCAAGATGTAAACAAAGGTCGGCCTCTACAGGTAGTGCCTGACTGATTGTACCTGGAAACTGCAGCTATTAAGTATTACTGGGGACTACATGGTATTGCATCAAGCATCAGCTACTTAAGAAACATGTGATAAATTGCTTAGAGCTATCATTTCTTGATGTTAAATCAACTTGATAGCGTCCCATAACTTATGGTAGCAATAGCAACAAATAAACAAAAGAGTAATTACTGTATTATTGATTTAAAAATAGAAAAATGGTTTCCTACCGCTTCTTCGTATTAGCTGAATAATATTTTGTGCATGCACCCAAGGTGGAATTTCTTTTTCAGACCCTCATGTCTGGTGGCAAATGATAAACAAACTATCTGATCACAGCGCTGATGGCACTAGTGGCGCTAAACTAGTATGTTCGGAGCTGTCAAAGTTCCGGTCACAGATTTGTGATCTTTGCCGATTAAACCTAAAACAACAAAGGTATAACTGTAGTGGATAACGTCACCCGTTGGGCTTGAAAACTGAGAGACTTCTACGAATATCAGAGACCTGGCACTCGACCTGAATCATTGGTAAGGATGAGGGTTTGACTGCATACATGACGCAATGACCAATTCGGAGCTGCAGGAAAAAGCAAGCTATCACATGCGTCCAAATGAGCGGAGATTTCTTTTTCTCAAATATTATTCCGTAAATGTTCAGGATCAAACGTAGCAACGAAAAATAGACATATCGCTTTGGATTTTGCTTATAGTATTATTCATATAGCTAGTAATTAATTAACGATCTTTTTCGCCCATTTCCGAGTTTTTTGCAAAGATAAATGACAGTTCATGATCTGGATCTGTCGACTGATCTGGGGGAAAGGGTGATCCTTCACATTCCAATTCGACTAGTCCGCTAGACTAACCTGTTCTGAACTGTTATAAACAATCAACAAATGGGGATAGAAACTTCCGGGTGATCCATAATGGCCGCAAATTTGTTTGCCCCTCTGAAAAGAATATAAATTAACCACGAATCCCTCATCCAACTCTCCATCTTCACTTTCACTTTTCTTCAAAACTCAGATTCTGGGAAATGATTTGAATTATAAGTGAGATCCTTTTGTAATTAACATTGCACTTGATGGGAGCAGAAGGAAGTGACTTGATGGATATGTTGGTTGCACAATATATTTGGACAGTCACATCTTTCGTTTGACTTTTGACTATCAGGACGATTAGTTCTAAGCTCGAGGTCAGCCTGGCAAATCTGATTCTTTGACTTTTGACTATCAGGACGATTAGTTCTAAGCTCGAGGTCAGCCTGGCAAATCTGATTCTTTGGCTTATTGACACCGGGGCCGGAAGATATCCGGGGTTCCTCAGTTCTCAACGGGATTCTTTGGGTTTTAGCGGACTCACTGAAACTTTGAGAGGGCTCATTGGGCCCAAGGCTCTTGCGATAACCCACAAGCGCTAAGAGTAAATGACACCCGTTTGGTTGATCACTTAAGGTCGATACTCAAGTACTAAAAAACAGCATCGATACGCCGATGTAAGGACTGCTTACAGGTTCACTGATAGTCAGGTCAAGTAAACAAAAGGTACAGTGGCAAGAGAATGCAATTCCCGAATAGTCTTTTAAATCTGATTTATCTGGCCGCGAGGGGGATCCGTGAGATTACTGACTTTGCCAGTATTCTTCGTTTCTAGCGAATACTCAATAGACTGATTTATTAGCCCGCTTGGTGTTGAGGGGTTCTTTTCTGCGTTCAGTTGAAATTAGGGTTGGGGTGTCTCTGTATTACGGAAGCAGCCGATGATGCCAAGTGAGAAAGAAGCTCCATTAGTTAACTAATGTAGTTAACTACATCTAATTACAATTGCTCACATACTACATATACCAATGTCTTTGTTCGTATTAATGAGCGGTTGTAGATACAAGTCTCTGATACTGTATGGCCCAGGGCATACAACAGTATTGACTGAACCTGACCACAGTGTAATAAATGTTTTTTTAGTTATATAAAAAACTGAACACGGGACTACCCTGAACCTACCCTAATATTGCATGTCATAAATAACACATTCCATCATCAATTGATCACTAATCAGAATATCAATCATCATTTAGCTTTTTTAAATCTCAGAAGCTATTCCTTGGCAATTATTTGGGACATTTGGGCTTATAGTTGTGTTGTTATAGAGCGTTTAAAGTAATAGTGGTTAGGGGGTTATTAGGGTAGCCATTTTAGGAAGTAGAAATTGGCATTCTCCACTCAGGATTTACTCTCTTCGTCCTAAATAGGCAATTACCGAACCTAGACTCTGAATTATTATTACTTTCAGAAGCCGGTTTAATTTATTCGATTTAGCAGCTCATTTCACTTTCAGACTATTTTATTCCATTTATTACTTTCTTGCGTGGACGATTTTTGTTTTATCTCTTCAGAGTGGTCGTCGTGTGACCGCATACTAAACTGATCTCTTACTAGGTGATGTTCCCCATACTTACCCGGCTCGGTGATAGCTAGCCATCTCCCGCACTTCTACTTAACCTTCATACGAATGTCTGATCAACCGCAACAAGTTGAAGCGGATCAACAGATTCGTAGGTCTTCGCGGGCCACGAAAGGGCGCAACCCTACACGTGAAAGGTTGGAAGAAGATTTGTCAAAAGCTGAAACCAATTCTGGCCCAAAGCCTACCGCAAAGACTGTCTCCAAGCCGAGTCGTGGATCTGCCAAGAGAGCACCAAAGAGTGCAAAATCGACTACCAAAACTAAATCCACCCAATCTAAATCAAAATCTACAAAGTCTAAAAAGCAGGTTGAAGATAAAACTCCTGGACTCGAAAAGGACGAAGAGGACGAAGAGGACGAGGTTGATGAGGATGATGGTGAGGTTTCGTGCATCTGCGGTGCTACTTCTGTAGATGATGGTGACGACCGAGCCATGGCAGAATGTGAAAACTGCCTCAAATGGCAACATGTTGTGTGTATTTTGGGTGTTGAGGACGAAGATGCTGTTCCAGATGGCTATTTATGTCATAATTGTGGCCCTCTCTTGGCCAAGACCAAATCAGCGTCACCAGCACTAGTCATTTCGAATGATGTGGAGCAACCACAACCACACGATGATGGTGAAATTCCCGTCGATGATAATATTGTCGTTGATAATGAGGAAGTGCATGATGACGGAGATGAAGAATATGTTCCAATTGCCCCCGATTCTGATAAACTTCAATCTGAATCAGAACTGGCTATTAAACGATCAAGTCCTGAATTGGCACCAACTGAAGCCGCCAAGAGACGCAGGGTCAGTTCTGAGTCCAGTGGGTCCAGGGCCGGATCAGCAGATCAGCTCAAGGCTGAAACTGTAGAAGAAGTCAACCATCAAAGTACCACTGGGTTTGATGGAATACATGATAAAGTGCGCAAGTCAGTAGCGTTGGCCCTATTAGGTATCTTGAAATCAACTGCAGTCCCAGAGGCTGTTTTCAAGAGGGCCCTCACATTACAAGAAGGCCAGACTATTGAAAGCTTCTCTGAAAAGCTTAGTCTTGATATTGAACAATCGCTTTATCATCACTTGGCGATCAAGCCAAAGTCTAATGTTCATAATAGTAGTAAAAGAGCGGTATCTCATGATGTTGGACCTAAATATAGAGATAAATTCCGATCTCTTTCGTTTAACCTCAAAGACGATAAAAACCCCGACTTACGACTTCGTATAGTGACCGGTCAATTAACTCCAGACCAAATTGTTACATTATCAAGCGAAGAAATGATGAATCCAGAACTTCAAAAGCTTGCCCAGACGGTCCGAAAAGAAAGTATCCGAGATTCTGTCCTCAAAGTTGATGATGGTCCACGGATCCGAAAGACCCATAAAGGTGAAGAGCTTGTAGGTGCTGATGGCTTTGAGGAGTCTGTAGGAGTTGTATCACGACCTCAAAGTGCTGGTCCCGATGAAGAAGATGACGATGAACAAGGTAGCCGTCATGAAGATTATGGTGCTGGTCAAGGGAACGGACAATCGACGTCTAGGTCGGCATCATCTCCTAATGTGAAGAGTAAAACTAATGTCAATAACAGGCCAACTGCTAATGATATGTGGGATTCAGCACCTGAAGCTGAAGAAAGGCGAAAAGACTTTGAAAATTTCGATTCAGGATACCATATGGATGTTGCCGCTTACTCACCGGCCGGATCTCCTAACGAAAGCAACAATGTAGATCTTGACGATGATTTCGATCTTGACAAGATTGTCGGCAGTGATGATGAAACCCCTGGTAAATCCGACCATAACCAGACTCTGTCTCAGCAGAACCCATCTACTGTTTTACCAGAACCTGAGCACAAACCTGCTCAGGTTATTTGGTCTGGACACGTTTCGATGGCTTCAGTAACTGAATTTCCTGGCTCGGCATGTCATGCTGCAGCTGGAACCACTTTTATTCCCCAAAAGCACTGGGGTCAATTATTTAGCTTGACGACACCTATAATTATCGATGGGCGACTTGATAAAGACAAAGCAGTCGGATACCTACGTAATGTTCGATCTACAAAGGACGTGGTTGCATTTATTCTTCGGTCAGATGAGGTTATTGACGGATCGGGGTCAAAGCCTCGGTTTGACCAATTATTTCATTACTTTTATGATCGTTCCAAATATGGTGTAATCAAGCATCGTGAACGAATCGTGAAGGATGCATATATTGTTGCTGTAGGTCCCGACGATGACATCCCAGATTATCTCACTATATCTGATAACGTATTGGAGGTGTTCCATGAACAGAGGAAGGAATATGGCAAAGTGATTCTCGGTGTATTTGTCATTCCTCCATTTCCTGCTGTATCGAGCTCTTCTAGTGCTCCAAAGACCACAGCTGCCGTGCCAGTTCCGTCAGTACCAATTGTAACCTCTCGACCTCGTAGCACAGGGCATGGGCTCCAATCTTCTGGACCAAGTGCTGTGGCTGGCTTGTCAACCAAAGATTTTGAACTCTTGAAGGGTGTGTTGGCAGCGCATCCTGAAGTTGCCAATAACCCAAGCTTGCCAAACAACCCTGAATTACTGTTACAGCTGCTTCAGCAGACTCAGAAACGACCTTATTAGCTATGATGAAACGAATTATGTATATTAATGTATTATGGATCACGCACTTGACTTTCGCTATTCATTTTGTGCAATCATCATCTATGATTAAAATTGTGTACTAATCGGATCATTGGGGGGAGAGGGGTTCAAGCGCAGAATACTAGCCTGAATACTAGCCTAGTTATCAATAGCTCATATTGTCTTTTTTTAACGTTCTTTACTCGAAACTATTTTTTATTTTCTATTCTGAATCATACTGCTATATATTTTATTTTATTATTTACTTTTTATTTAACTTTTATCTATTTCATGTTTTTTTTGTGATAGCCACTTTTTAAGTACGAGATGCCCTGCAGACACACTTGCAGTTGTGACATCTGACACATCCCAGAGATGAGTCGGTTCTTCCAGGGCACTCAGGATCCACTGGATGTCCGGTGGGATAGTAAAGGTGTGATGATGGCTATAGAATCAGAGCACAACCAAGATTTAGCTCTCCATCTGTATAGTGCACATCTGCTAAGGCGAGGCGGAATCAGGCGAGGTGGAAGGGTGTTCCCTTCTAATACTTGGACTGGTTGGCCCGAAGCAGCAGAGACAAAACGAATCTATAGGGATTTTCCTTTCGAGGCTGCTGCCGCCTCTGAACGATTACTAGAAGCTGCAAAGCCCAACTCATCTCGGTATATTGATATCAGTGATCCTCGCGTTGATGTCACTGACTTATACCCGACTTTAGAGCATTTGGATCCACCATGGCTACGTTCCAAAACTGAATTTGAGCAAAGACCTCGAAGAGACAAAGAACCGGGCCATTCAAACGGAAAAGGCGAAAAGTTGCATTTCTCTTTGCAAGAGTGTGCAACCATGATTGAAGAAGGAAGCAATGGGTTGGATGCCAATCTTAGTGAAGAAGAATCAGATAAGTTGGCAGAAAATGATGTATTCAAGCAGAACTTTCAAACAGTACGTCGTGGACTACACAATGCAAGGAAACATCTACTTCTGGAATGTGATGCAAGTTTCGAAAAACTCGTAAATACTCGCAACTTGTCTGAAGGAAGAGTCCCAATTGTTGATCCCCCACCCAGGCTAGGACCACAGGCCATTGAACATCTTGTAAAGTTTGTGGACGGACTTCTTGGTCAGGAATCATACATGCGAGAACGAATCAACCATAAGAATGATACTTTGCGACAATCATCTTGGTTGCAGTGCATGAACCAAAACGTTAATGTTAATGGCGGGAATGCCATGCAGAGATGTATGCGATTGTTTCTGACCGAGCCCCGAGATGATAAAGATCCAAGCTCTTTCAGGCCCAGTCTAATGGGACAATCAGAGCACAACTTGTTGCAAGTGATGCATGATAGCAATGATCCTAAATGTACTTATATGACCGACCATGACATCAAGTTGCAGCGGTACTTTCAATCGCATCGAATGCCTCCAACTACAGACGAGTGGTTGATGTCTAACATCATTAAAATTCCTCTGCCAAAGGAATATAACAAAATCAAGGCAATTCATAAGAAGTCTCGAAAGGAAGCAAGGCGGCTACAAAAGCTGCAGGCTCAGACCGTCCCATTTGGATCCGATAATGTCAAGTTGATTAGCAAAGACTTGGCTCGACTTGGCCACGAGTTCCGGTCTGCTAATATGCTTGTTGACGTATCAAAAAGGAAGTCAGGCTATCAACGTAAAGAGCTGAGGGTATATGGTTCTTCCAGCTCACCTGGTATTGGTACTGATATGTCAGGAACTGCTGCAACAAGTATCACAGCTGAAAACAGCCAGGCTTCAGTTGGTTCTACGGTTGGTTCTTCTGTTGGATCATTTGACACTGACTATGTTGACCAAGTGGTTGACGAAGAGATGTCTGAGGCATGATTGCTTAATTGACGAGTGCTGAAACACACTACTATTTATTGATGATCTGGGCAATTTCATATTTGATCTTGTGCCATTGTTCGTTTACCATTGTTCATTTATCATCGTCATAATTATCTAGATCATTGTTGTTATTATTGTTTTATTATTATTATTTTGTTTGTCAAACAATCAATAACTCATACTAGTACATTGCTACTATTTCTTCATATTCATGCTATACCCTCCTCCATTCGTATTCTGTTGCAGATTAAAGCTGTCTAAACTCAGGCCAAAGTTCTTCAATATGCCATTGCCAACATCCTTCAACTTACCCACCACTTCTTGGGTCTCCTGCTGTTGCCTCTGTCTAATTAACGGTTTGATACGTTGGATACGCTTTGCTATGTCTGCCTTCATGGAGTCGGATACAGAACTGTCAGCACCCAGTTTATCGAGATCATCCAAAGCAGATTCTAGAGATGCCCATTTATCAAGCTTCTCGTTACTAGAAGCTCTTCTTAATCGAGCCTTTGTATGATTTGGATCTAATTCTAATGCCTTTGTACATGAATCTACAGCCTCTTGATACTGTTCAAGTTGAAACTGGCAAGCTGATATGTTTCCCCAGAAGATTGCCAGTTGACTCGTCAAGTATTTGGGACAATCTTCAATGGCTTTCTGATATTTCTCAATTGCCTCTTCAAATTTCTTGGATTTGAATAGGTCATTTCCTTCTTCTTTCAATGCTTGGATGCTACTGATCAGCTTAGCTTCGACATCTGGAGGGAGTTTATCAATATCAGACATGCGGCAGGTGCAGAGGCTGAAGCTGCAAGAGTTAGTAATGAATAAGAGTTAAGGAAGAGTTACAAATGAGTTATGAACGGTTATGGATGATTAACATTGAGAATGAAATGGAGATGAAAATGAGGATAAAAATGAAGATGAAATGGGGATGAAAATGAGGATAAAAATTTAGAATGAAAATAAGAGTTACGAGCGCAAATCACTTTTCAATATGATAAAATAGAGTATATTAGTGTGAGCGTTATATCTACAAAGCACATCACCGGTTATTATTATATATATATATATATCCGAATAAACCAAATCAACGTTAAGATCTTTCCTATCGCATTGGACAAAAGTCAGATAGAGGGCATTTTTTGTAATATTAGTTCCCATTGTTCGTCATCAAGTCTTGGTTGTCATCAGAGGATTGTTTCAGTTGCTCATCGCTTCTTGTCAGTATCTACCAACTCAGTTCCAAACACCCAGTCCCAGAATTTAGAAGAAACCCCAAAACCCAACTCATAATTCTTATAGTGATGGTCGAGATGATGTGTCTTTGTGGATTTCAAGAGTCCTGGTAGCCTGGCATGGTGCAATGAATAATGGATTACATCATAGCATATATAACCCATAAAAGACCCAGCAAATACGCTCATAGCCATATGGTATGGGAATAGCAAATGGGCCAGTCTATATAATGGGGTAGTAATAATGACAAGCATGGCAGGAGGCATCACCAGCCGTAATCCATCCATAGGCAAATAGTGGTGAACTCCATGTAACAAAAAGTGAAGAGCAAATGCAATCTGATTATCCGGCAAATACGCGTCGAGATGAAACAAGAACCGGTGAAGGACATATTCCAGAAGAGTCCAAATAAATAACCCAAGGCAATACAGCAACGCCACTCCTATCGGATGCAGGCCTCGAGCTGCTATGCTAATGACATAAATGTCGGTAGGAATCCATAACAAGGGGATCATCCACCATGGAGTCTTTGATAGAGGCTCTAGAAAGTTACCAAAGATCGGAGCAGAGCCCTTTCCATAATGTCTAGGCTTATGAACTTGCTCCAAATAGAACTCCTTAGTCCATTTGGCCCGAAACACTTGCAGCAATAACGGCTTATTGAGATCGAGAAATTTATTCGCTTGATAATCCTTGCTGAAATCTGTTTGCACAGACATCTCAGCCTCTGAATCCACCTCGCTGGGCTTGCTGAGCATAAACGACTCCCGGTTCGAATCCGTCAACAACTCCCGTTCTTCAACCTCGGTAGCCAAAAGAGCAACAAGATAATCTTCATCAAGCATCTCATAGGCTGCCTCGGAATGAGTGTGTGAAACCTCGTCTGCCATGATTTTCGTTATATCCATTTCCGGATAGTCTTTGATCAAGTCAGCACCTCCTGGATGAGCATCAACAAACTCACTGACATCATACACTTTTCGGCCGTTCAAAGTAACGATAATAGCAGTTTTGCGAGCTTCTGCTAGCTCAGCATTTGTGATCAACGGTAATGATTTAGCCATCTTTTGAAAATTAGGACTTTTTTTAAACCAATCCAAGTCTTTGATTTCCAATAATAACAACGATAACGCGTTACAAGTCCAAGATTTATTTATCAACTGATTTTATAGTCAGACGGGTGAAGGGTAATATTTTGGTCCCGAGCTCGTCCGTCCGCACCGCGCAATTATGCGGGTAGATCTGATAGTTTCTGCCCAATCGAGTCTTTAACATTGGAAAACAAATGGTGGTCGTATTCTAAACGATTGAAACTCTGAAACCAAAAAATTATCATGCGATTTTTCTAGTCGGAATAATTGCCACGGAAAATGATAAAAATTTAGAAAAAATACAAGCTCGCACCCGGGTTCGAACCAGGAACCTCAAGACTTGCAATCCCACGCGCTACCATTGCGCCATACGAGCTCCGCCTGGAAAAAATTGTAGTATGCATAAAACTTGTAAAATAGAGCTGAAAAAACGCTGAAAATGGCCAGAAACACTGTTAAAAAACAAATATTCGCAATAAAAATAAGCACCAGGCCAAACTAACAACATAATTTTACGTATTAGTTCATTTTAAAAGACAAAAGTTCTATTTCTCGATCCCTGATGTCTGCACAACTATGTTTTTATTAACTCATTAGGGACGACATCTTTAGGAAAATCAAGTAATTGAGAAGGTATTTTTTATTTCCAACAGACTAAGAGAAGGAAATTCGATGTAATATACCTATATATAACACTAATTGGAGAGTAGGGATTGAAAAGCAGCCAAAAGTGAAAGCTGGCACAACGACATCAACAGTACGGAAAAGTCTAATTCACAGGAGATAGGAAAAAATATCGGCGTTCATTATAAAAGTTAACGTATTCTTGTTTATTTATCTACATATACAGTTCTTTGAAATATATATATATAACAGAGAAAACATGCTTGTTCTAATAATTGACGACTTGCTGAATACCATGAAATATCCTAGTCACATCCGGAAGCTGGAACTGTTCAAATGCAAGAGACACATGAGTATCCCAGCCTGCAACTCGTTTGACTGGAGACTCTAATCGTAGGAAACAATTCTCCTGTACAGCAGCAGAGACTTCGGCTCCGATTCCATTGGTACGGTTTGCTTCGTGAGCAACCAGACACCGACCAGTTTTATTAACACTGTCAAACACTGTCTGGCGATCCCATGGAGCTATAGTTCGCAAATCAATCAACTCAACGCTAAGCCCTAATTTTTGTTTGGCAAGGTCAGCAGCAACTTGCATATGATATAATTGAGTTCCATAGCCCACCATTGTTAAATCAGTTCCTTCTTGGATAACCTCTGCCTTCCCTAATGGAAGTTCATAATCTTCCATGGGTACATGCTCAACACTGGCACGATACAAGATCTTGGGTTCCATAAAAATAACTGGATTCTTGTTTCTAATGCTCGATAATAACAGGCCTTTTGCTTGGATCGGTGATCGAGGCATTACCACCGTGAGTCCAGGACAATGAGCGAAATACGCTTCTCCACTCTGCGAGTGGTACATTGCACCATGACCAACACCTCCGCAAGGCATTCGAATAGTCAAGCCGCCCACATTGAATGCATCAGATCGATAACGATATTTAGCAGCTTCATTGACTATCTGATCGAATGCTGGGAATACGTAGTCAGCAAATTGAACCTCTGCGATAGCAGTTTGGTCCATAGCAGCATAACCAATTCCAAACCCCACCAATCCTTGCTCGGACAAAGGAGTGTTGAATACTCTTTGCGCACCAAACTGCTCCTGCAGTCCCATGGAGCATCTGAAAACTCCTCCAAATGCAACATCCTCACCAAACAAAATGGCATTTTCATCTGTCTCCAATGCTATACGTAGCGCATCATTGATAGCCTGATATAGATTCATAGATTTAGTGGAACCATTGCGAACGCTATCAGTTAATTCACTATTAGAAAGAGCGCCTTTGCTTGTTCGAGCCAGAAACGAAGCATTGGACAGATTAACGTGGTTCGGAGACTCCACGGAAGACGACGAGTACCAACGGCACAAGCGGTTCGAGCCCGTCAAACAACCCGGAATGGGCTTTTTGGTAAATACACGACTTAACATAGCGAGCTCTATACACACCAGAGTACTTGAACAAACAAAAGTCAAAGGGTGTTATGAAATCAACAAAATTCAACTGGAACGTCTGTAAAACCTCGAAAGGAGGGGTAAGATGCGGGGGGTGTGGGGTCGGATAACAACGGCTTTTGGAGGCGTCGATATAGTGATATAGGCTTGTTGGCTAGTGATATGCCGTAGACCTCTATTTAAGAACTTTTCAGTCTCTGAACCTTTGCCTACTCACAATACCCTCTACAAAGTGTATAATCAACTATTATGTAGAAATCAATAAAATAGTCGAACTCATCTAATCAATTCTTGGTTAGTCAATTCCTCTCGGCTACACTGATTGTCCAGCTGTTGATATACGATACTGGTTAAGTTGATTTGACTTGACAGCTTGACAATCATTTGTTTTTTGTGTCTGTTTTTGTGTTCTTTTTTTGTGTTTTGTTGTTGTTGTTTTTTGTTTTTTCTTTGTTTCTTTTGTTTCATTATTTATATCGGCATATCGAAGACTTATCTGATCGATTTACGACTTAATAGGTTCAAAACTATGCCCAGATCAACGCAGAGTCGCAACTCGGACTGTTCTTATGACATATTCGAAGCGCAGTATGCAACATCTTTTACGATTGAAGTCCTATTTTTTGTGACTTCTTTCAATTTAGCTGTACTGAATAAAACCTATTTGTTTTACGACTGTTATAACATGTTTACAAGTCACTTTGAACTCATTCAAATGCTGTATTCGTATTCTCCAATTTAATAGTTTGATTCATATCTATCTGTTATGTACATAACACTTCAACGACAACCGATTAGTCGCTGACAGCAGAAACCTTCTGTACCAATAGAGTAGTAGCAGCTCCTCCTCCATTGCAAATACCAGCAACTCCATACTCGCCCTCTTTCAAGTTATTAATAAGAGTAACAAGAATTCGTGCTCCAGATGCTCCAATGGGATGTCCAAGGGCAACAGCACCACCCTTTACGTTCACTTTAGAAGCATCAAGTCCAAGGAGCTTGTTGTTGGCCAAAGACACACCAGCAAATGCTTCGTTGAGCTCCCATTTGGCAATATCACTGACAGTGAGTCCAGCCTTCTTTAACAGAATTGGTATAGCCTTACTGGGAGCAACAGTAAAGTCAATTGGTGCAACAGCAGCATCAGCTGAAGCAATAACCTTGGCAACAACATTAGCACCAAGCTCTTTGGCCTTAGATCCAGATGCAACGACCAAGGCAGCAGCTCCATCGTTCAATGCTGAAGCATTAGCAGCAGTCACAGTTCCTTCCTTCTCAAAAGCGGGACGCAGTTTGGGAATATTATCAAACTTGACACCCTTGGGGGCCTCGTCCTCGCTTACAACCACATCTCCTTTTCTAGTTTTGATAGTAACTGGAACGATTTCGTTGACAAAACCTCCGTTCTTTTGGGTCTCCAAAGCTCGTCGATAAGATTCAATTGCATAGGTATCCTGGGCCTCTCGAGTAATTCCCTCCCGTCGGTTGGTATTCTCACAGCAAGAACCCATATGGATGTTGTTGTAGATATCCCACAGACCATCTCCAACAATTGAATCCTTGAGGGTCTGATGGCCAAAACCTGGGGTTCGTGGAACATAGAATGGCGCATTAGACATGGACTCCATACCACCAGCCAAAATGACATCCCGGTCTCCAACCTGAATGGCCTGAGTAGCTAATGCCACAGACTTGAGACCAGAAGCACATACCTTGTTGATAGTTGTAGCCTCGGTACCTTCAGGGAATCCACCCTTGATCACCACCTGCCGAGCAGGAGCCTGGCCGGAGTTTGCTTGAAGAACCTGGCCATAGTAGACCTCTTCTACGTCTGATTTTTTGATTCCTGCTCGCTCAACTGCTGCGGTGGCAGCAATGATCCCGAGTTCTGTAGCAGGGACTGTCTTCAAAGCACCTTGAAAGTTACCGATAGGGGTTCTGGCACTTGATAGAATGTACACTGATCTCAACGCAGCTGATCCTGTACTGTGAAATGCTCTAGTATTGATTCTCATAGTTGCAAAATAAAATGTTAAGATGTTAAGTTACAGATCTCTTCACATTAGAAATATAAGTTCCGCTACGTGGTGCGATCTTTTCCTAAATAGGCTATCCGCGGGGCCTCTCCACGAATTCGGCACTTCACATGTCCGAGGAAACGATGTCGTCGGCGCGGGGTCGGTCTGGCAATCCTGGCGTGGGGCATCACTTATCAACCACGACATATCATATCAACAAAAATATCATATTATGGACCTGATTTTCTTTCTATATGTTCTGTATTTGCATTAATATTAATGAATAATTCGTTATTGCCAGTTGAACTCGGAACTGACTCAGTTCCGCACTGGATTTTTACTAGAAAGTTTCAACCGATCATCCATGTGCAGCTCATTATGCAAGGTAACTAATAGCCACACTGTGCGGAACGACCCGAATGGAAATCATATTACAAAATTGCATCTATAAGCTAGCATGAAACATAATCCAGATCTCAGATCGGGTCCGCAGCATATTTCTATGTAGCGACAGAAGTACAGCTCGGTCATTACTGAACAATCGAGAATGTTAAGCAGCTATGCTTTAAAGTACTATAATTATACAATTTACAGAAACAATACGGTTTCAAACGGAACGCTGTGTTTTCTGAACTTTTCTCCATTCACTCCTCGGCTATTTGATAATGGAACGTTTCTCAATACTACTTCATGCTATGCGCCAATATATCCCATTCAAAAAAGAGGAACAGCCGGAATGGCATGGGCCATATTCCTTATTGTGATGATCCCGTTTTCTCTGTTTTGCTTAAGAAAGCACGGCCGAGCTTTTACTTTTGAGAAAAAGCAGTTTAGAATATTCAGTAGGAAGTGGCCCTGGTACTGGTTGCTGATTGTCCAGACAATATGTGCAGTATCTGGATTTTTCTCTATAGATATGGACAGAAATTATATACAGGGACCATCTTTGAATGCATACGGTGCTCTGTACTGCGCAGCTCTTCCTGCCATTCTAGCAGCAAGCTGGGAGTCAGTTCGTCATTTTGGAAGCTTCCAGGCAAGAAAGCTTTATCATATGGATCCATGCAGAACCACCAAGAGTGTTAGTGAATTTCATGACAATGTGAACCTTATTATGCCGGGGATATTTTATGCTTGTGATGGATTGGCATTTTTTTTGTCTGTGCTGAGAAATTGGAATAAAGCCAGGTATCAGAATTTTGCTATAGATACCAGATGGAAAGTAGGAATAGTATTTGCAATTATAGCATGGCTACAAATTTGGGCAGAATTGTGGGTTATAAGAATATTTTATGGTATAAAGCGAATCCCACGTTCTTTGGCACTCTTCCAGTTTATGATTTTAACTCTCCTTGTGCAACACACAATATTTTGCTTCACGAGAGGCATGACACCATTTGATCCCGACTCGAGTTTGAGCTTTGTGATTCTGTTGGGCTATTTGCCAATTTTGTGCTGTGTCCTTATTGTAAATGTAAGTGGATTGAGAAGAGAAAATGAAGATTTCATTGTTCTTGCAGTTGAGCAAGCTCGACAAGACATTCCATTGACAAGTGAATTGATGGATGTAAGTTCCTACGACGATAGTAAAGAGCAAATTCCTCCACTATCTCACAACTACAAGTATCTACCATGTGTTCGAGACCTCGATAACCGTGGCAGAACCTGAGTCAATACCGGATATATGAAATGAGTATAATAAATTATAAATAACAAAAATATGATGCTAATGGGAAATTAAAAGCTTCTCTCGCTCTATTCGCATCCGAACAGCATGTCGAGATTGCTCCATTATTTCCCTTTGAACAGCTGGCGGTACTTCATCGAACTTCACTACTGCTGAGATCTCTGGTAAAGCATGCTTTGCAAATGATTCAGACTTTAGTTCCCGGCGCACATCAGGTCGCAAAGGCTCTGGCTTCAAATTTGGCACCGATGCCTTCGTCCTCAGCTTTAAGGGACTATGTTGTGGAGAAGACATCCGTCCTCTTTCTGGCGACATTGATCTATTTCTAGCAGACACATTAGTAGAAATGTTATTCAGTGATGGGTAGGTACTCAGCTTCTTTGGCTTAACACCTTCAACACTTGCTTGGTAATATGCTCTGCCATGATCGTTACGTTCTGGCGACCTTGAGGACAATCGTGTTCTATCTCTGTCGTGTGGATCTACTCGCTCTCGCGGCAATCTGTCCGAACTCAATCTAGTCGGACTTCTGTCAGGACTTCTGTCAGGACTTCTGTCATATCCCCTTTCCGGGCTTGACCCCCGGATAGGACTATGTTCTGGAGACTGCCGCTGCCTGGTTCGCAAGGTCGCTTTGTATAACCGATCTACCTGAACCTCTGTAGCCACAGTTATCAAGTATTTATGTATAATAGCAGCTCTTTCTTCCTTTGTGAATGATGAATCTTTAGAAGACCTATTGGATCGGAATGAGAACAAAATCTCTTTGGCAATCTTCTGACGCTGAGACGGACTCAGTGTGTGTTCGGTATACAAGTCAGATCTGGAAAGGGTGGTGATATAGTCCGAGTCTTCAGCATTGGGTTTGAGCACAACAAATTGGTAATTGAGGCATTCAAAACTTGGAAGGCTATCCATCTCCTTCGGATCATCACTCAGAATACACAATGATCTGAACATGTTCTTGGTCCAATCAATGAGAACCCGATGCTCATCATTAGCCAATACCCTCTCAAAGAGACTCTTGCTATACATGACATCGAGCTTCTGCTTGTCAAGCTCCGACATACCGCGAAGCCCGTCTGGAGCATACTTGTTTAAAGCGTTCTTATTGGCCTCCTGAAGTGCCTTGATGTCGGCTACAGACCTCTTCTTGCTGAGACCTCGCGAAGCAGACGATACCTTCTGATCACCAGTACGAAACTGCTCGGAATTGGCGATGTTACAGCGCTTGAACATATACATCAGCGATTTGATTTGTAGATCTATAGGATCCTCATTTTCTCCCTGTTCATAGGTCGGGATGTCAATAGATGGCTGTTTGAGACTGCTCATTGGCCATAGTAGCTTGATAAGGCCCTCCATATCTCAAACACTCTTTACCAACTAGTAGAAAACCAGTCTATTTTAATTTGCAAATCACAATTATGTCTAGTAAAATGTACGAGATAAACTATGATAAGGTGTTTATTGATGGCCTAATGAAGCGCCTTACGTGGTTGCCAGGGTGATGTGAGATCTCTATGCAGATCTGACAGTAGCCGCGACCGATGGCATGACGCGGGTCACTTGTGAAGCAAATAGCTGGGGTAAGAAATCGCAGCGATAATCGACCAGTAAAAGAATTTGCAAGCAAATAGTGAAATATAGCGAAAAAAATAATGAATGAAAATCGAAAATTCAACACACAGTCGTTGACTGGTGGAAGAAAAGGTTAAAAAATGCAATAAATATACAGCTAGCGACCTACACTCAATCTATCGACTTGGTCCTGTAGAGCTCTTAGATCCGAAAGTAGGTCAGGCGAAGATGCTGGGTGCTGTTGGCCAAGATATCCGTTTAATGGAGGATGAGGGGGCAAAGCAGGGGGAGCACCACGACGAGAGGGAGGAGGGGGAGGTGGTGGTGCAAGTCCACCCTGGGGTTGGTAGCCATAGTCGTACTGCCCTTGATTGAACTGGCCCTGAGTCTGTCCATTGTAGTGATTCTGGCTATATTGGCCGTCATTCTGTGGGTTGTATTGATTACCACCACCATTCTGAGGATTGTATTGATTACCACCGTTCTGGGGGTTATACTGGCCAACACCATTCTGTGGGTTAAACTGACCACCACCACCATTCTGTGGGTACTGACCACCACCATTCTGAGGAATGTACTGACCAGCAGATTGATCCTGACCATACTGACCACCACTGGTCTGTCCATATTGACCACCATACTGGCCTCCATATTGGCTGCCACCAGACTGACCACCGCCATACTGATCACCATACGGTTGCTGTTCTTGGTAATGCTGGCCTCCAGGTTGTTGACCAGATGGATCAGCATTGTACTGTCCACCAAACTGTTGCTGTTGCTGACCAGAAGAGCCCTGGCTGTATTGTCCATTAGATTGCCCCAATTGAGAAGGAGGTGGTGGAGGCGGGGGTGTGGTCGATGCTTGTAATGCATTGAGAAATTGCTGGCCAGGAAGTATACCTTGTGGCTGCGAAGTTGGAGCCATGTGCATGGAATTGATACTCGAGATCGAACTGTTACTCGTGAGTCGACGTTGCGGGGGAGGGGGTGCAATCACTGGTAACTCTGATTGAGTGATCGGACGAGGCGGAGGAGGCACAGGTCTTGAATAAGAATTTTGTCGGATTGGCGGGGTCGATGATAAAGATGGAGGTGCAGACTGCAAGACAGGTGAGCTCACCAGAGGAGATGGAGTATGACTTGAAGAACCCATCGAAAAACTGTTAATGCCGTTGTCAAATGGATATCCAGGAGGTCTTAAAGAATCCAAAGTTGAAGATCTAGGTCTGGGAGGTGGCGGGGGTCCTCCTCTACCGATTACCGGTTGAGTGAACTCGTATCCCGTAGATTGTGGGGCCAAACCAATATGATGTGGAGGGATGAGGCCAGTGCCTTGGGGAGCCAGGCCACCAGTATTATGAGGTGCGAGACCACCAGTATTATGAGGTGCGAGACCACCAGTATTATGAGGTGCGAGACCATCGGTAGTTTGAGGAGCAACACCACCGGTACTCTGAGGGGCCAAGATTTGTGAGTAGCCAGAATATCCCTGTGGTTGTGATCCAGCACTAGGATATCCCCCTGTAACTTGAGGAGAAAGACCCTGAGGTGACACAACTTGAGGAGATAATCGAGGAGAGCCGCCAAACACCTGTGGAGGAGGGGATGGAGAAGGTGACAAGGAATCACCAAAATTTAGAGTCGGAGGCTGATGCATAGTGTTAGATACTCCGTGATGCAAAATACTGTCGATATTGACATTTTTGAATGCATTATCAATTTCCACATCTTCATCGTCATTTTCGTCATATGTGGATTGTTGAATAGTTGGGGGATTGAACTGGTTCAATACTAGTTGAGGTTGCTGAGGTAGTGCACTCGAATAGTATGATGACTGGGATGACTGGCCCTGAGACACCGGCGGTGCTTGATGCTGCTGCTGCCGCTGCTGATACAACTGCTGTTGCTGTTGCTGTTGGGCCTGTTGGGCTTGATTCTGAGCTTGTTGCACCTGCTCCTGCTGTCTTTGTCGAAGTAGCTCATCCATACTTCTCGCTGCTGCTTCAGCTACCTCTGGAGGATCACTATTGAACCTAACTCGCTTCTTCATTCGAGCCTTCGGCCGCGGAGCCCCTTCCTCATTGGCACTACTATCATCACTATCTGCAGGAGGCATAGTACCTGTCAATATAAATGTTTTGAAAGAATCAATATCAATCCGCTGTTGTGGCTTGGAATTGTCTTGAGCCGGGGATGGTTGATTCCGACGAAATGGGTTTCCAGACGCTTGGCTGGAAAGGTTGGGACTTCGCTCAATATCATTCTTGCGTTTACGTGCCTGCAGGATACTTCGTGGCCGTGGAACCGGAGCCTGGACAAACATCAACGATGGGCTTATCTGCTCGCCTTGTAAAACATGAGACACCAATCTCAAAAAAATGTAGAATTGAGGAGGATCCAGTGTGGAGATATCTTCACCAAACATCGCCAATACTTGGTTCTTATCGGTCTCAGTAACTCCAAAGTTCTCTACAAACGAAAGAGTATCTCCGACCACCACTGCCTGTTTGCCCTTTCGTAGCAACAGGTCCGTATACCACCGGGGATATGATCTCATTTCGTCTACCGAAAGGTTAAGATCATCCACCGAAATCGATTCTATACTCATTGTGGGCTTGTTTCAATATACCATCCAATTTGAGATCAACCGCACTGAAATGGTTGAGTTGAAGATTTCACGAGATGTCACACGACAACGTACGTCTCTCAAATCAGTTGTACTTAAAAACAAAAGAACTGGAAACGAACCCACACGATCCGTTGGAGACACAACACACTGCTTTCAGCGCGTCTAGCAACAATTCAACTCCAAGATCCAATCAGTTATTCTCCTTGCAAATGGCCCACACAAAATAGACGGTCAATGTCAAGTTTGAAACGATTCAAGGTTGATAAGTTGCGGAAACCGCTCGAACCGCTCTGGGCCCTCTTTCCCCCCAAACAGTCTCAGCCTCTTATAGAGAGGCGCGCCTCACCAACCAAGTTCCTCAGCCCCCTATGTCTATCTATGAATTGTAAACACACTAGTCCTTTCATTATTCCAGGACGCGTCGTGAGAAGATTTGTTCCAAATTGGCTGATTCAGTGGCTGGTTTTGGTTTGAAGAGTATAAGATGCAGTCGTTTTCTCGCAAGTCGAAATACGACTCTGAGTCGGCGGAGGACGTGAGGGAGTGGATCCACACTATTACTGGCGACAAGCTGGGATCAGGGGATGTTGTACAAGCTCTAAAAGATGGAATTGTTCTATGCCAATTGGTCAATTGTATTGTGCCAGGAATTGCCAAGTTTAAGAAATCAGCCATGCCTTTTGTCCAAATGGAGAATATTGCAGCATTTCTGAGGGCAGCTGAGCGCATTGGAGTTCCTCACGAAGAACTATTTGAAACTGTGGATCTATTTGAATTACGGGATCCGATCCAGGTGCTAATCACCATCCGATCGTTATCACGCCATGCTCACAAAAATGACCATTCTATTCCTGTTCTTGGTCCTAAGCTTTTGGAATCTCCCGGCAAAGGTACAAATACTAGTTCACCTGCCAACAGACCAGAGATCCCTGTATTCAAACCGTCCCCTTCTTCAAATATTATGGTTGGTAAATTAGGCTCTAGTTCTTCTAGAACTACACGAGCTCAACCAGAGGAACCAAAGGAGCCTCCACAGCCACAACAGCCACAACAGCCAGTGAAATTCAGTTTCCAGATGAAAAAGCCTGCTGCACCACTGGAGCGGGTGAAAAGACCTGAAAGATTCGAAACAGAGCCGTATCAAGAGCCTGAGCCAGTGTGGAAACCGAAACCAGTGTCTGAGCAAATGCAGAAATCAATACAAAAGCCGGTGGAAGTACAAGTACCAGAACCATTACAGGAACCATTACAGGAACCATTACAGGAACCATTACAAGAACCAGTGCGGGAACCAGATCAGTTATCGGAGCCAGTGACAAAGTCTGAACAAATCCATACCCCGGTACCAGAACAGCCACGAAAACAGCCAGTACCACCGCGACAAGTACAAATAGTAGAACCAAGTCTTCCATCTAGGTCACGTCCTGTCCCGGCAGCTTTCAGTTCGGTAAATTATAAACGAGAGCCAGAACAGGAACAAGCACCAGTCAAGCCTCCTCGACCCACAAAACCCGTTCAACCAGAACCCAAGACTCAATTTGCATTCTCCATGAAATCTGCACCTATTCCAGGTCCCAAGCCTCCAGGAATACGCATTCGTGGACCCCGTGGACCTCGACCTCTAAACAGTGCCCCATTCTCTGTTGTCGATGATGATGATGATGATGGTAAGATTCCTGAAAAGAAGCCTCTGATTTCCAGCTCCCAGACTGCCCAGACGACCTTAGATTCCTCTTTGGACCCGTCCGTGTATGCCTATGATGAAGTTTACGACAACTTGAAAAAAGCCGAGTCTCAACTCAAAGTTCAAGAAACAGATCGTGCGGTAAGTATTATAATATTTTCAATGATTGAGCGAGTCTAACATAGCCCAAATATATCGACAGTCTTCTTCAGTCGAAAGCTCAGCGAGAAAAGGATCGACTGCGTGCAAGAGACGTACTTTTACAACGAGAGCGTGCTGCTGAAGGTGATGAATATGCTGATAAGGAGATGTTTGTAACTTCGGCCTACAAAGCCCAACAGGAAGAGGTACGCCGTCAAGCTGAAGAGGAAAAAAACCAGACTGCTAAAGCAGACAAATCCCGTGATATGAAAACATTCTTCAAAAACGTTTTAGATGATAATGAGAGAAGACATGATTTGATCGTTAATAGTAGTAGCATCATGCAGGACAATGTTGTCAAAGAGTCGGACAATGAAGAGCCAGATGATTCGTTACTATCAAAGGCAAAGGAGCTCAACGCAAAGGCAGGATACAATAAAGTCATGATAAATGATAATGATGAGCTGGTAGACGATCGTCAGCTGCTGAGTGCTGGTCTAAATGTTGTTTCCAACAAAAGATCGGCCTCTCATATTGAGCCAAGACCAATCAAATTTATTCCGAAAAGTTCACGAAAACCCGTTGATAGGCGAAGGGAGTCTCATCAAATAGAACAGCAGCTTCTTGAAAGTGAGAAGAATAGGCTTGAACAGCAACGGAAAGAACGAGATGCTATTGTAGGGCAGTTGAAGCAACGAAAAGATCTCGATGCAATTACGCAAGCGCGACAGCGTTATCTGGCTAGAAAACAACAGACTAATAATGACTAATGATTGAATGAAATTTGGAAAATAATAAAATGAAAAAAAAAAACCAAGTGTAATTAAAATACATATCTCATAATTCGTAATATTCGTAAAAACCCGACCCATTATTAATAATATAAATACTCTGATTTAGAGTCCTGTTCTGTAGAAGAAGCTTCTAAAGTTTCATCAAATGTCATGGGCACCATGAATGGCTCCCTAGAAAGTATTTGCATCTTTGGCCGTCCTTTGACACCCTTACGTCTCAAAGCACTGGGAGTTGTAGTAGTACTCTTTGCTCTTGGTCGTTTTGGAGGCTTTTCTTGACGAGTTGCCGGATTAGATCCAGCTTCTTTTTCAGCTGCTTTTTCGGCCCTTTTAATTTTAGACCTCAATGTTTTCGTAATCGCCTTAAGCTCTTCGCTGTCTTGTGCAACCTGCGCTTGTACATACTCTAGCAAGTTTGGCTCTCGCACAGCTAACTCGCCGATAACTGGCTTAGACGGCGAATATTCCAGGCCACTTGGGTCATTTCCGGACCTGGAATTAGGAAGGCTAGCACACTTTTCAAGTAAAGCTTTCATATCAAGAGCTTCTCCAGGTGGTATAGCATCTGGGTTGGAAGGAGTGACGCATGACAAATCGACCTCCTTTCGTAAAACGTGATCAATATCAATCAATGAAAAGAAAGCCACTGATTGTGGTACATTCGAAATACCTAGTTGCTGACAGAACATTGAACGCGTCCATAGGTTACTGACTTGTAGAGCCAAAGCTGCCTTGTAGCAATCCTTTTCTTTGACAAGATATCGAATTTCATCATGTACTGTGAGAGAAAGTCGTGCGTCAATTTTGCACTTTTTAATCAAATAATCCATAGATGCAATCAGTAAATGCAAATAATCAACACCAGACGACTGGATGGTCCAATTAATACGAGATGTCAAAAAATTGGATTTCCCAAGGTATTGCTTTGTCAATGCTTTGGTAACTGCCGCGCCCAAAACAGGAGTTCGAGGAATATCTGATTCTGCCATTTCTTCAAGACGATTAAATACAATACTCTCAGTGCCTCCTCTCCAAAATGACTTGGCAGTGAATGCAGAAGTCCTGGATTTTGTTCCCTTGGTAGCCTCATACAATTTTGTAGCTGCGGTTTCTGCATCGGCATCGGATATCAGAGGATTGAACTGTTTGAGAAGGTGAATTGCAAAATTGAGGCCTGCACCATAGATACGACCATAGTTGAAAACTTTGGCATCGTTACGAGAGATTCCCAAAATAGAAGCAGTCTTTGAATGCAAGTCAGTGCCATCTGCTTTGTTTCCCTCCAAAGTCATCCACCCCAAGGGAGTGCTGCCATGGCATCCGAATAATGAATCACCCAACAAACTGGCAATCCATAATTCTTCAGAATCTACATCGGCACCCACAAATTTATATCCAGGTGGTGCACGTACCATTGCCTTGACCTCAGAACCAATCCGGTTCTTTTTGCTATTACTAGCAGTCAGCCATAAATCTTCTACAGCCCGCCGAGTGACAGTGCCCATAGGTATTATCTTTGGGATGATCACTCCAAATCCGTCCGGTGAAGATTTCTTTGACAGTTTGAACCCCATATCTGTATCTTCACTATATACAGGCATTTGATGAGAGATTCTCTCCCGTGAAGAAATCCAATATGTACATTGCGAGTTAAGCTCAACTGCAGATTTAGCATAGTCATACTCTGATGTCAAAACATTCTGATCAAAATAAGCGACATATGTCTTCGCCATAGGATTGGTACAGCGAGCATCTTGGCCATCTTTGTGGGGCAGTTTGAAATAAGCATGTGCTCTGTCTGCTCTTTGAAGAGGTTCCAATTCTTTCGCATCACATACAGCATAGTTGAGATCGATATATTTTGATGAAGATGTTCTTGGAACCTGAAATGCCCACCCATATTTGTTTGACCAAATTAATGGATTGCCATCCCATTGTAACCGCAGCAATAACGGAGCAATCCTGGTACGAAGGGAAATACTCATTGACTTTGTGGCTGTAGGGAATAATCCTCTATACCACTCAGGTTTTCCTGGAAGCTTTGAGTTTTTGGGGTATCTATCAGGCTCATCCTTCTTCTTTGATTTGACCATGCGTACTGGTTTGACAGTCCAATCCAATTGAGATAACCAAGGATCATTTAAATATTCAGATTCAGTCATTTTCATAGCCTCATTAGCGAGATACTGTAATCGGTCATATATTTGCAGCTGGACAGCTTGATATTTTGTTTCCGCCTTGTCCACAAATCTGTCCCAAGATTTGTCGATAGGCAAAAACGAGCTCGACAAATGTCGCAGAGCCCCAAAACTCACAGGATGAGGGCAAACTTCAAGGAAACCGGGAAGCACTTTTTGAAGGACATTGAAAGTAGCTACCACATCGCCTGCACAATAGCTCATCATCCGCTCAAATTGGTCAACAATTTCGGATTTGTCTGTAGTCGCAAATATATCCCTATCAGATTTATCAAGCGATATTCCACAATGGAAAGCAGCTACATCTGCCAGATTATTCAATGCACTCTTATTAAACCATGGGTTCTCCTCGGGATCGAACTCATCATCGGGCGTGACAGGCGCGATGATCTTTGGTACTGTAGCATTCGCATTAGGATCTAACAACAACCGCTGTTGTTCATCCTCTTCAATTTGACTATCGTCCGACAATTTCTTTCGCATTTTCAACCAGGCTGGGCGTTGTCGAGAACACATGCCACTAATAGCAACATGCAACGACATAGTGTCCAAAAAAAACGCCTTTGACTCGTTGATATTATATTCGTCTTTGACTCTCTTGCGATCATAGCCCACATTATGGCCAACAATAACTTTTGCAGAGTCGTGGGTGCCAAGTGGAATGAGCTGACGGGGATTATCAGTCTCATCTAAAAGCCAAGGAGATACCCATCCATACCAGGCTGTTGGAGATACTGCAGTAGCAAGAACCGCAAATTCTGATACCTTGTACATTACCTCAGTATCAAAAACCAAAGCATTGTCCGGTGGACAATCCACTTTTTGTGGAGCTTGGCCTGGCATATATTTGGTCCACCCAGACTGCTTTATCCAAGACTGTGGTGGACTTGGGATATCCCCGGACACGAAATCTCGAGAAATATCCAAATAGGGCTGGCACATTGCAGAACCAATCCGAAAAAAATGCTCATCCAGACTTTTGCCTTTGATTTTGGGTAATGGAAATACAATCGGATCTGTGATGTTTGTAGATTTTCCCAGTAGGTTATGATCTGCCAAATGCTTCTTGGCGATCTCCATAAGCTGTCCATTGTAACCTGAATCGTTGTCATTCCCAAACACTTTGGCTCGCATTTCTGGTGCGATATGCTGGATGCCGAACGGGTTGATAGAAAGACGATCCTGTGTGTTTATTGGGCTTTTGCTTTTGATATCGACGGGATCATCATTACACTGGCTAGGGCTATTATGAAACCCTCGCAAAGCCCACGAGCTCCGATCATTTAAACATTTTATTCGTGTCAACGGTCTGTGCCACCTTCTGGCTAATAATAACGACATTTTAAATTCGATCCGCGACATACAATTAGCATTAGAAATACGCTTATTGTCTAAGATCGATGAGATTAGTCCCTGGGGAAAACAAGTTATCGAAAAACACAAAAACAATCGGGGAAAACTTTCAAAGAAAACCAATGTCCGAACGATTAATATTATCCAATAAAAAACACCCTTTTGTGTAGAAAAAAGTCCCGTTTCAACCGCTGAAAGTCCACCAAAATTTAGGTAACAATAAATAATCCTGCCCCCAAGCGGCAGATATCGACGTCGGTGCGTCGTACGGCTCAGATATCGTTCATTACATATGGGGCCTCAATTACCCTGAGGCTGGTCCTTGTACTTCACACGTTCACAAGTGAGTAGGGGCAGTAGAGAGGGGGGAGGAAAGTGGGATTGTACTGGCAGTAAAAGAGGACAATTCGGCTAGCTGATTGGTGCCTTTGTCATTCCAGTTGTTGGTTAGCTGATTGGTCGATGGATAGTGGTATCTGACAGGCCTGGGTTGTGCTTTTGGCGAGTGGTTGGTTCAGCTACACCGGCGGTTGCACCAGTCGTTTACAGCCAATCCTGTGGTAGGTCGATATCAATGGGTCCAGTAAATGCCATCAATTAACCATCAATTTTTGTCGGCCAATGATAATAAGCAGTTGCTGTATTTATGAGAGTTTTACAGTTGCTTTCTTATTGATATTGGGGGTCGGACATTACCACTCAGGAGTGTATGGGTGTAATTTATACTAACATAGTGTCGATTAGTGATGATCAGGTCGCTGGCGAGCTCCAGAAAATGGTCGAGTTCATCAAGAAGGAGGCCGATGAAAAGGCCAAGGAGATTGAGCTCAAGGCTAACGAGGAGTACGAGATTGACAAGGCTAATGTGGTGAGGTCGGAGACTGCATCCATTGACCAACAATATGAACGTAAATACAAGCAAGCTGAACTTGCTCAGCAGATTGCTAAGTCCACTGTGGCCAACCAGGTCCGACTCAAGGTTTTGGGTGCCAAGGAAGATGCTCTGTCGTCTATTTTGGAGGACGCTGATAACCAGCTTAAGTCTATTTCCACCGACAAGGCCAAGTACGAGACCATTTTCGCTGGTCTGATAGAAGAGGGTCTGTTTTCACTCATGGACTCAACGGTGTCTATCAGAGTGCGAGAGGCCGATTTGGCTATTGCTGACAAGGCCATTGAGGTGGCAGCCAAGGAGTTTGAAGCCAAGACTTCAAAGCCTGTGTCTATTACTGTTGATAAATCCTCATATCTCGATGCATCCAGTGCTGGTGGTGTCATTGTTGTGAACGGGTCTGGAAAGATCGATGTTAATAACACTCTTGAGGAGCGATTGAAGCTGCTTGCTGAGACTTCGCTTCCTCAGATTCGTCTGGCGCTATTTGGACCTTCTGCTTCTCGAAAGTTTTTTGATTAGAGTGATTAATGTCATAGTTGAATTGAGTGATAATCTCACAGTTTGATTCGATGCTTCTAATGTTGGAGTTGTATAGATACTGGTGTCTGTTAATGAACCTGTAATCGTTTTGAACTGTAGTTGAATCGTTTTGACCTGTAGTTGAATCGTTTTGAACTGTCCTTTGATCTTTTTTGAAATTATCCTTGAATCGTTTTTGAAATTATCCTTGAATCGTTTATGAACTGTCCTTGAATCATCCCTGACTGTATTCCTTTGCCTATCATTATATACCTATATATACATAGTAGATATGTCTCAATATCAATTCAGTACCCCGCTGATTATATTCACTATCTCATACAATCACATTTATCATTATAGTATATATTAGATGTAGAAAGTGTTTGTTTAGTCCCTGTTATAGCTTAGTGTATTTATGTACACTCTAATTTAGCCACAATTCCGTACATCGCATCTTGACGTACGTACCTGCCGCATGTTTGGGGGATTCAGAGTGCGTGGGTTGGCCCGGATAAGACCAGCTAAATCGCTGTTTGCAGCGATTAGGTATAGATACGGTGGATACCAAGGAGGAGTTCGTAATTTCCAAGGGTTTAATGACTTTCGCTGGAACGAACACGGCCAAGAGCATGACCAGTTTGAACGCCATCGTCAGGGACTAAGTGAAGATGAGGTAGTCAGTTGCACTGTACTAGACAGTCATGGCAAAGTACAAGCGATTTCCAAGAAATACGCAACAAAGCAATTTCTAGATGAAAATGGTCTACACCCTCGAGACCTTCGAAATATTGATGGTGCCAAAGTACGGTTGATTCCTTCAATTCTTGTTCGAGATCAATGCATCCTTGTCAGTCTACTAGATTATAGAGCAGTTATTCGACACGACAAGGTGATGATATTTGATGCTGACAAGCCTTCGGCCATTTCAAAGTTGAGTATTCTTATCTATGATTTGGAGAATAAGCTGCAGCATCATGGTAAGCAGGATGAACGATCAGCTGGTGCTAGTGCTGGTGCTGGTTCTGGTGCTGGTTCTGGTGCTGACACAGCTGAAGCTGACACTGTTGACAGTTCTCAGATTGGTGCTCAAGGTGGCCCACAGACTAGTGCAGATACTCAAGCTGGTTCTAAATCCTATACCGATTCTCCAGGCAATATCAGTCATTTCGCTGCTACTCAGCCTTATGAATTGCGAGCACTCGAATCAATTCTCATGAATGCAGTGTCAAGCTTGGGCGTTGATCTAAAGGCACAATTATCAGTACTCAACGACATTCTAGTCGATTTAGAAGACCATGTGGATCGACATTTGCTTCAGGAATTACTAGTTCGAAACAAGGCTATGGCGCAATTTTATCAGAAAGCAGTTCTTATTCGAAATATCATCAATGAACTTTTAGACACTGACGAAGACTTGGTGGGAATGTATCTAACCGAAAAGGCTATGGGAATTGAACGAGACTTGCAAGACCACGAAGAAGCCGAATTACTATTGGAAGCATATTATAAACAGGTTGATGAACTTGTACAACAGTCGGAACAGGTCATTTCTAATGTCAAGAGTACCGAGGAGATTATCAACATTATTCTCGACTCGAATCGTAATGCATTGATGTTGCTGGAACTCAAAGTCACTATTGGTACATTGGGATTTACTGTGGGCATGTTCTTTGCTGCCTTGTACGGAATGAACCTGAAAAACTATCTAGAACAATCTCCAATTGGATTTGCTACTATATGTGGAGGCATTGTAGCCTTTTCAATGCTAATAAGTTGGTACAATATGCGAAAGTTGGCAGTTCTCCGTCGGGTTACTCTGCTGGATCGTGGATCTTCTGTACGCAAGAAATGGGGGAAACCCCATCACAACGGCAGCGATAACCGAGAACATAATGCCGTAATGTGGAAATGGCTAGTCGATAAGTGAAACCTGGCTAAAACAAGAAAAGATCCTTCAATTCCACATTGGCCTTTTCAATATCGCTACTCAGAACAGTTATGGACCCGACAAACCGCTCAATGTCCGATGGTACAGTCTGGGCAATGTCGCTAGGTAGTACCACCAAATCCGATCTAAGGTGTTTAAGAACATGGACAATACCCACCTGTGTCTCGCAAGGAATAACCCTGTACTTTTGATCACTAGGGATTTGGGCTTTTAACTGTTGACATCCACCATTTGGTGTCACTACAATTACCAGTTCCGCAAACTTGGCCAACAGAGGCGCCAGAGGAACTCCACTTTCAATCAAAGATCTAGACACCACCAGCGAAATTCTGTTGGGACGGCCCTTTACAGGCTCATTGGCTGTTTCCTTCAGTAATGGTGCCAATTTATTGTAAATATAAACCCCCGCAGCTCCTGCTGATACTGCTAACGCTACAGGCATCAACCATTTTGACCTTCTCGACATGTTAAGATCCCAACAAATTTCATGCGGCAAGATCATCATATGATTGCCCTAGATTTGTCATGGCCTTATGAATAGTGCGGATATTTATGTTGAGTATGAAAATTTTGTGCTGAATTCGAATTAATTCTGTTATATATTGGTATTGGAATTCTACAGCTCATTTTGACCTTGATCGTGTTTAATTTAGACCTTCTATGTTGACTCTGTCGCTCTGGACGAAATGCACTCTCAGTAAGCGTCCGGGGTTTGTCTCTGTAGACATAATACACTCATGCCGTTATTTGTGTGACATATTGATATATTATTTACGCGTTTTATTATCTAAAGGTTATCTTTATATCATGTTTATTCGTAAAGTTTACCAGGTTTCGTTTTTGTACCCCACTTTTGCCAGCAAAAGAAAAGCAACCAACAGAATTGTTAGTGTGGGATTGCGGGTATGGGCGTCTCAATGTGGTTAGCTTATGCAAGATAAGATAAGATCGTGTCAGGAGAATTATGTCACTATGTTGAGAGAACTAACATGGGAGATGTGTGGCTGTGTGGTAATTAAGCAGAGAAATCACTTGGCCTGTCTTTCAAAAGTCAAGCTTGATATAGTTGGAACAGGCGGTTGTTGCCCTGAACTCTATAGCTGTCAATTTACCGTCTCACTTACTCATTGCCTCACGACATGCCTTTCGTAGCGTCGACGCTATCGGTGTCGCACATGTTTCGGATGCTGAAGACACTCAGCACCGTCTCAAAAGAAGCGAGCGTATTTATCACAGAGCAGGGTCTCAAATTCTCGGTTGATACTCCGTCACATACATGCCAGGCGCATTTGTTCCTTTCTTCATCGCTGTTCACTTCATACTCTTTCGAACCAAGTGACGGTGAAACATCCCCGTATTCCATGTTTAACATTTCTCTCAAGTCACTTATAGGGTGTCTTCAGATGTTTTCTGTATCAGATATTGCATCCAAAAAGACTGGAGACGATATCGAAGCACCTTCGGCTGATATAGGTACCTGTCAATTGATCTATCAGGGCCATGGTTATCCGTTCATCGTTGATTTCACGCTCGAAAATGTTACTACTTCGTGCAAATTAGTGACATATGAATCCAATGACACAGATGATCAAGATCTGATTCAATTGGGTGTTAATGATATTGTTCAAAAAGTCATCTTCAAAGGTGAAACAATGTTATATGCATTACGAGAGTTGGTTGCCATTGATACCAATCTTGTCACTATTCGATCATCATCGCGAATTGCCCCTCATTTCACTTTTGTCAGCTTTGGCGAGGTAGGAGTGTCGGAGCTAGTTTTTCCAAATGAAAAAGATGTATTGGAAACTTTTGTGGTCACCATGCCTGGCAAGAGCTACGAAGATTCAATGGCAGATAATACTAACATTATAGTGGAAAACAGCTATCTATTTGAGAATCTCACACTGATGAGAGACGCAGTGAGTCAGGCTGTACGGGTCAGTTTACGATGTGATTCGAATGGTATTATGAGTGTTCAGAGCATGTGTGAAGACCATAGGGGCCATCAAAGTTTTATTGATTTTCGTATAATGGCAGTAGAGTGATGTGTGCTCGCTGTCCATGACTGCCATCAGCAACCAGCCACCAGCCACTAGTCATGGATTGAACATTATTTATTTGACTAAATACTTGACTGAATTCTTGTCTAAAATGTCATTGATAAGAATGAAATATCATTGATATGATCAATATCGTTATTGGAATGGTATTAACGGCTGTACATAGTTGCATTCGTCGGTTTCGGGATGCAGAGGTTTACTAGCTGCATATAGGATAAGCCCTGCCTTAACTTTTTCAGCCTCAAATTTGACATCAAAAATTATTTATTATGGACACCAAGAAACGAAAATTGGCCAAATCCGACGGCCCAGAAGACCTAGGTGCGCCCAAAAAGCAGCGTCAGCTGGCTAAGCTTGAACACAGTGCTGTTTCCAACTGTTTTCACAAAGTTTCAGCATCCTTATATGTATCATTATCACCGTTTTACTTGCACCGTGCAACTGACGGCATTCGAGCACAGCATTTAGATCCTCTTTTATTGACTTATTTTGGTCAAGTAGGAGGGGTTGTATTGGCATATGACAATGTGAAAATCCAGGGCCAAGATTTGTCATCGCCTGACGATGAGAACCAGCACCAGGGTGGAGTGGTTGCTAAAGTAATGTATGATAGCCCACTGTCGTTCTTATGGATATCGGTTGATCTATTAATATGGAAACCAAAGCCAAGTGATGTAGTTGAGGGATGGATTAACATGCAGTCGCCTTCTCATATTGGATTATTGATTTTCGATACTTTCAATGCCAGTATTAAAAGAGATGCTATTCCCAAGGACTGGACTTTTGTACCATTTGATGAGGATGAAAAGGCTGCTCCTGATACTACACCCGACACTACTCCAGAGACTGCACCAGGAGAGGGAGAAGAGGTTAACGGTGACGACAATAACGACAAGGATGCTGACGATTCTGTCCCAGTGGTAACTTCAAAGTCTTCTGAGAAGGACTTTGCTCCAAGGTCTCTTGGATATTGGGTAGACAGTAATGGCACAAGAGTTGATGAGAAGTTGGTATTCACTATCAAATCTTTCAACGTAACAGGACGAATGATTTCCGTCCAAGGGTCGTTACTAAAAGGCTCTGAAGAGGTCACTATGACTAAAACAAAGTCCAAGCATGTTAAATTTGATGAGCAGCCACTACCAGCATCTGTACCAGAACCAGACAGTGCCGAAACCATTGAACACAAAGCTAGTGCACAAACCACTGCTGCCTACGATGCATCTTCAGACTTGAGCGACTCATCATAGACTTGTATTTACTCGCACTAACTCATGTTGAGTTTTGTAGACTTTTGTTGGACTCATGAGATTGTAATTAGATTATTGTAATGATAATAAACCAATTTTGGCTATTGTATTGTATTATTTTGGATCTTTGGTTTCTTTTTGGTTTCTTTTTGGTTTCTTGTTGTTTTCTACGTAGTTTTTGGATCATTGGATATTCGTGCAACTCTTTCAGAACTGATCTAAATCAAGAAAATCTCTACAATTATTTTAAGAACACTTAATTTACATTAAATGAATCTACATCTACTGAGAAGCAAAGTAGTTAAGGAGGACGTTTCGCTCCTCAGAGTCCACACCCCAGTCCTTGACAACAACACAAGAGCATCCAACAACCTTTCTGGCATTACCCTCTCGGTCGAGCTGGCAGAGACCAGCCCACTCTCCGAGCTTCTTGGCGTCAGAAACCTTGATCAAAGGAACCTTGACCTCAGACTCCTTGCAGAGAGCCTCAACAAGTCGAATGTAGGACTCCTCGGTGACAGAGTCGCACAGAACGGCCATGTGGGCCTGACCAGCAGAGAGAGCCTTGGAGGCCTCTCGGAGACCTCGAGCAAGACCATCGTGGATCAAAGCCTTTCGGAGAACACCTCGAACGGCATCCTCAATGGAGATTCCTCCAGGAGCAGCAGCCTCAACGGCAACTTCAACCTCCTCAACAGCGTTAACTTCTTCGACGTCAGACTTATGTTAGAGCTGTCTTTTTCAATGAAAAATGTGCTATGCCTGCTTAAATTACTCACCATTTTTATTTTTTAGTTTCTCTTCGGGACTTCCTCGACAGTGGAATGAGTTCGATCTGCTCAGTCCTTTGGGATGAAGAGTGCAAGAGTGAAATTTCATACGAAAATAGCCCTAGGGCTCAGCCCTAGTGACTGTGTAGTCTTTTGGGTAGGGGAACTGTAATTCACGTTATAGTGATATATTCAAGATATCACTATTACCAGTATTCCTGATCAAATTTGATGCGGCAACAGATAGGTTATGCTGGAGTACAACATGTGAAGGTGAACTAACAAAATAAGAACAAAATAAGAACAAAACAAGAACAAAACAAATAGGTGTGACCCGATTCGAAATCAGAATTTATCTGTTTGCTGGAATTTGTTTAGAGAGCTGTGAAGTATACAAAAGATATTTCCGTTGGGATATAGCTACCTGGTAACTCGGCTAAATAAACCTGCATGCTCATGCATCCTGCATCCACTTGTACACAGGCGATACAAGCAAATGAATTGACGAAATGACTTTTCACAACTTTCTATCTTTATCATCCTATGTCACCTTTTCAGTGCTAATAATCGGCCAATTAATTGAATTAACTGTGATTCTAACAGCCTTGCACACTGGTTGTTTGATCATGCCAACCACAGTTGGAGAAAAACTAGTTCGTATCTATCACCTGTATAAAAATGCGGAGTACGATATTTAGTAGGACGTGTTTCACAGGGCTCTTGAAACACGCTAGTGGAATGCAACGGGGAGCACACGCCCAGCCCTCTTATAATATTTTTAGAACAATGTATCTAGCGCTGCACTTACTTCGAGCTGCAGTGATCGACATACGTACTAGCTTAGACTGGGACGTCCAAAAAAGGGGGTTAAAATGACAACAAATAATCAGATATTCCCGTATGTCTGCGGGGTTGCAAGTATTATGAGCTGTTTGCTATAGCTGCTACTATTGATAAGATTGTCGCTAATTGAGTGGATCCATTTATAGGCTGATCATATGTAGGCTGGCCGTTTACCGCAGATTTCATTCTGGAAATTTAGCCCCATTTGACGTTAAGCCACATCTGCGAAGATGCTGCGGGGGCGGACAGCTGGGAGCAGGGGGGCAGGCCGTCTCATATATAAAAAGGGGACTCCCTTATCAGTAATGCAAGTTTCAATGACCGATGATCATACTGATATCATTCCTGAAATGTCTACAGATAATTCTTGTCCGAGCGACCCAGCTGAACAACCAGACGAGGAACTAGATGAGGAAACAGACGAAGATCCCGAACCCCGTGACCTTGTAACACATGAGCGACCGGGTGGGCCGTCTAATCATCAAATGCCACCCCCTACTACTACATCGTCTGCAACTTCTGGTGGTCAAAATGAAGTTGAAGAAAACATTCTGCCGGAAGTCTCCACTGTTCCTCGTCCTGTGGCCGAACTGCTAAGCGCTGCAGAATACTTGGAATGGGCTAACATCCCTGAAGAGAGGCAATACCACTATACTTCTAGGAGATCGCTCATCCAGCAGATGAATCACTGGCGTTCTGATTCAAATTGGGATGTTGAATCTATGGACAGCGTTTTTGCTATCATAGATATTACGGAATCTCAGTATTCCAAGCCTGCAGAAGAATTGCGATGGAAATCTAGGATCCACATAATCACATCCCTTAAAATCGTGATTGTAACCATTCCACTTCAACCTCATGAGATATTAATTTATGATCTTGTTGCCATCATTCACCGTCGCTTAGGGAACTTTCCCGCAATCCAGGATCAACTTAAGGGAACAGGCGCCACAACGTTCACACATGCCAATGGAGAACGAGGTGAGCCTGACTTCAGCCATTCGCCAATTGATGGACCAACATTCAATGACGGTCAGCTTATTCCCTCTTTTATGGGCGAGGTTGGCTATAGTCAGCAGCGGCACCATCTCAGACGAATAGGTGCTTTGTGGCTAGCCAGACAGGATGGCTTGACACGGTTGGTATTGTTGGCCCATATCAATGGACGCTTTGGGTACATCCAATATGAGTTAATGCAGGCCACCCGTGACGGAAGAGGAACTCCAATGATTCGGGTGGTCAACAGCATAAGGATCAATCGAAATAGAAATAATCAAATCTTTCATCGAAATGCAGATCAACTAGTTGGTGAACGAATTGAACGTGTCCACGCAGTCCATCCAGTTGTTCATGTTATTGGTGGCAATAATATCATCATGATGCACAGAGATTTCACCCGAGGAAATCAGACCACACTTTCAAGATTCTCCATAGCGAATCTCATTACTTTAACTATGGAACCTTTGCAGAGACATCTTGCTATGCGCCCGAATCATGTTGACAGTGACAGAATTGATCGAAATGATTTATATAGCGATGATGCATATCCAACACGGTTAGCAAGGTTGACTCCACTCCAACGAGCACTACGCGACCGTATCCGGGCTGGCGGGTCTTTCACTTTCAATGAATATGAAGATTTATTATTTGCATTTCACAGAAGAAGACGTAACGGAGATGATGAAAATTAATCTGCGATTTTTGTATCTGCCCGATGCGTGGCATTATCTTATTCTTCTAAACTATTACATTATCTTATTTTATCTTTATATGGATTGTACGTCAGCAGATTTCATTTTGTCTAGAATTAAATCTTTGTATGTCTAGAATTAAATCTTCGTAGATGCTCTATAACGCTGAATAGAGAATCCCGAAACCTGTTTTGACTTATATCATGGCACTTCGAACTGCTGCAGAATACTTGGAATGGGCTAATATTCCTAACGAGAGACAATACCATTACACTTCTAGGAGATCGCTCATCCAGCAAATGAATCACTGGCGTTCTGATTCAAATTGGGATGTTGACAGTATGGACAGCGTTTTTGCTATCATAGATGTTACAGAATCTCAGTATTCCAAGCCTGCAGAAGAGTTGCGATGGAAATCTAGGATCCACATAATCACATCTCTTAAAATCGTTATTATTACCATTTCCTATGGACCTCGTGAAGTATTAATTCGACGTATTGACAGGGTCATCCTTAATCGTTTAGATAGCTTTCCCGCAATCCAGGATCAACTTAAGGGAACAGGCGCCACAACGTTCACACATGCCAATGGAGAACGAGGTGAGCCTGACTTCAGCCATTCGCCAATTGATGGACCAACATTCAATGACGGTCAGCTTATTCCCTCTTTTATGGGCGAGGTTGGCTATAGTCAGCAGCGGCACCATCTCAGACGAATAGGTGCTTTGTGGCTAGCCAGACAGGATGGCTTGACACGGTTGGTATTGTTGGCCCATATCAATGGACGCTTTGGGTACATCCAATATGAGTTAATGCAGGCCACTCGCGATGAAATCGAGGGAATCCCTATGATTCGGGTGGTCAACAGCATAAGGATCAATCGAAATAGAAATAATCAAATCTTTCATCGAAATGCATATCAACTAGTTGGTGAACGAATTGAACGTGTACACGCAGTCCATCCAGTTGTTCATGTTATAGGTGGCAATAATATCACCATGATGCACAGAGATTTTATTCGAGGAAATCAGACTACATCTTCAAAGTTCTCCACAGCGGATCTCATTACTTTCACTATGCGACCTTTGCAAGTACACCTTCGAATGTACCCGAATCATGTTGACAGTGGCACACTTGATCGAAATGATTTATACTGCGATGATGCAGATCCAGCACAGCTGGCAGTATTGACTCCAGCTGAACTAACACTACGCGACCGTATCAGAGCTGGTGGGTCTTTCACTTTCGATGAATTTGAAGAATTATTATTTTCATTCCACCATACGGCATGAGTCTAGAAATTTTGCTGGCCTGAAACACTAAATTAAATATTCAAAAGGACAATTAAAATCTTCAATTAAAAGTACATTATGCAATCCAGAACCATATTCTCTCCGCAATATTGCGTGCAACTCTCTCTGGATATGACCTCTCCATCTCTTCGCACTCGGCTAGGCCAGTAGTAACATCCACATCATATATAGGTCTGAAAAGTTTCCAATTTTTAGTGTACAACTTATGGCCCACGTATAACACAACAAAAATAGGCAGTGTTATATAGGCAGCAACAAAATCAGCACCTGTGAAGGATCCGCCTACAAATACCGTGAACCCATTAGTTAAGGTAACAAGCGAAACGAACCCAAGTGTGAAGTAGGTAGCGTATGGCTGCAAAGCTGTGGTGAAGGGCATCGTCTCCCACAGATGTTTCTCGTGCATGGCCTTTCTGAATCGCAAATATCCAATCAAGACACAAATCCATGCAATAAACCCTGAAATTGTAGACAAATTAGTTAACCAGGTGAAGACATTGGCTGACGAAGAAGAAACATTCAAAAAGGCTAGACAAGCCACAGCAGCGGTGGTCAATACAGCAATCCATGGAACTCCTCCTTTGTTACAGTATCTGAATACTTTAGGTGCAGATCCCTCCACGGCAAGCGAATACAAAGTTCGAGAGCCAGCAAACAAGAAAGAGTTCGCAGATGACCATGCAGACGTTAGAATAGCAGCATTGATTATATGATTGAGTACAGGGACACCAGCGTTCTGGATACCAATGACAAAAGGTGAAGCAGCAGCACCACTTTCACCGCTGGAGATGGCGCTTAAAAGTCGAGGATCGTGAGCAGATACAATGACGCCAATAATCAACGATCCAATGATGTAGAAAAACAACAGTCGGTAGATGAATCTATTGGTGGCTTTGGGGATATTCCGTCGAGGAGCTTCAGTTTCACCAGCAGAAATGGTAACAAGCTCTGGAGACAAAATGAACGAAAATCCCGATCTTACTATGGCATTCCAGAATCCACAGAATCTACCGGAAGACCCTCCCACTATGTATTCTTGGAATGCCTCACCATGTTTCCAATAACGGAAACCTAGTCGATCATGTGTCGGAGTGCCTCCAAAGAAAATGACGATTCCGACTATAATTAGGCCCATAATTGCAATAAGTTTTATTGATGCAAACCAGAACTCAGTTTCTCCATAAAGACGGACAACAAACACGTTTAGCAATATGATGGTGACCAAAACAATTGCGATCCACGCAGCAGTAGGAACTTTATCAGTCCAGTACTCAACAACGATAGCAGCAGCGGTAATCTCTGACGGAACCAGAAAGGCATAGGCATACCAATAGTTCCAACCAGCAGCAAAACCAAGTGATTGATCAGCAAATCGATCAACCATCAGAGGAGCTGAGATACCATCAATGGGCAAGTATGTGGTCATCTCGCCCAACACATTCATTACAGTCCAGATCACAAACGACATTATCAAGTATGCTAGTAAAAGCGAAGCTGGACCCGAGTTGGACAAGATTGCTCCTGATCCAACGAAAAGTCCAGTACCAATACAACCTCCCAGAGCAATAAGCTGGACATGACGAGATTTTAGTGCTCTTTTAGTACCACCGTATTTTGCTGGAGAATCCCCAGTACTGGGGTACTCTGATTTGTACAATACACTAGGTTGCTCTTTCATATCCTAGTGTGTGTAGTAGCTCAACAAAAGTCCCAAGGAAGTACGAGGTGAAGAAAAATTCTTCCAATGTTGGTTGGCTGCGAGTATTTATGGTCCGTTATCAGTGATCGTCGTCGTTATGCGCTTGTCCGAGTGTACCTCTCAGCTAAATCCAAGAAGCGGCAGCTTGATCCATTTCATCATGTGGATTCGGGTACGAAGCGTATGCATCCAGATTAGGCAACTGCAGGAGGAAACCCACACCCGGGACAGGTTGGGCCTGAAGCGACGCCGTCAAATCCCATCGCGAGGCCAAACCTTAAATGGACCGAACCCATGTAACTTAAAACGGCGTGCAGCTACTCGGGGCTGATAATGTCTCTCCAGATATGATCCAAGCGGGGGATAGCTGATGACATGTTTTCAGGTTTATCAGCTTTCCCACATTTTCGCTAGTGTGAATGATGTCAATTTGCGAGGTTTATGCCCGCAGGGCGGTGCATCGGGAGTGGATTCCCGTCATGCGCCCACACTATTCACCTTAAGTGCTGTAGATAACATAAGATATCACGTCAGATAGTGTGATCTGCAAACGGTTTTACCGTCAACTCCATTATATGATATGCATAACTCCTGAGCTTGCATGAGGTGTATGAGCTATTTCCTGACTATAATAGGGCCATTAGTGGGCTATAGCTATTGCTATATCTACAAGCACTAGTTCTAGTAGGCAGCCGTGCGGCAAGGCAAGGCAAGCAGCGAGGCAAGTTAGTAGGCAGCGACCAAAGGAGGTGAATACCTAGCAATGATGACAGGTTTACATGGAAGAAACTTAACAGACCGACTTTAGAAATATTCCAATTCAATTTTTTGCTTTGCAAGATGCCTAATGTACTGTACTGTGCCACATTTGATGATTTACGATCAAAATCAGTTTCCAGTCTGGAAATTCCAGATCAGACAGCACAGCCGTGCCTAGACAGAAATCTCTTAAATGCAATGCCAACTCATATCACATGACCGGATTCCAACATGTCTGACAAGACCAAAGGCCATAAAGTGCCTGAAATTCCAGCTTATCCGGACCAAGCGGTGCTGAAACTTCTTGATAAGTCATCAAGAGAGACGGCAATAACGTCTTTCACCACCCTTTTAAATTATTACACCCAGATCAACCGGTTTCCTGCCAGTGTTACTACTTTTGTTCAGTCCTATGTGAGAGAAACTGTGAAATTGAAATCCATTGCTGATCCTATACGGGACCAATCTCTAAGAGCTTCAGTATTTGATTTGGTGATAAACCATCATGTTATTGACTTGCCCAGTCCTGAGTTTGTGTGGGATTTTGTGAATCTGTATGGTGCCAAGAATGTAAAGCAGACTGCTTCATATGTTGCACATATCAAGAACTTTACCGCTACGATCCCGCGATTGAGTCGGCTGGCTATGCATTATATCGGATCTTGCAAGACATCAGATGATGAAGCTTCTATAATTCGAGTGTTGGCAGTTTTGCTCAGTGAAAGGTCCCTGCTATCGGTTCTGGTTACTGACAAGATTCTAAGTGATTTATATACCAAGGGATCGCCAATTGCCATCAAGGTTGCAAATCTGTATCAATATAGCTTGAATCCTCGGAATAGTACTTTAACTTCGAATCCAGGATCATCACAAACTTTGTCTCGTGACGTTGGTGTTCTTCAAGAACTATTTCCGTCTATTACTGCACCCCGTGCTGCTCAATTATTAGAATCGCATAACGGATCGTTGGACACGACGACTGCATATCTTTTAGAAAATCCAGATGAAATTGATGATACTTCTGATGTGGATACTTCAACACCCAATCTGGTGTCGGGCCAGAGTTCCAAATCTAGGACTGGCACCCGTGATAACTCTGCATACCAAAGACTTGACAACAAGAGCAATAGAACGTCTAAACTTTCCAAAGATGATACCACTTTACAAGCTACTCTGCGACTGATTTATGAAGCTGAAGAGGATGAACGAGATGATACTTATGACGATGTTTCGCATTCCAGTGAAGACCCTGCCAGTGCTTCTGCATTGAACAAGGTTGAGCAATATTTATGGGACTTGTTTTCCAAGACTCCTGATATGTTTGATAGAAGTGCAAGAAAAGCTAAAGTTCGTGCAGAGATGAAGAAAATAAGTGGATGGTCTGATGAACAGATAGAAGGATGGGCCCGGATCATCCAAAGAAACCCGCGAAGACGAGCATTTATGGAAGATAAGTTTTTGTTCAAGGGTAATTTGCCACATCTAAGGCACGCTTTTGGTCAACAGACTCCTGAGTCAGGTGCTAGTACTCCTTCAATGTCGGATAATGAGTCTGAATTCCCTGGTAATGATGCCAAGCATGGCATAGATGCGACAGAGTCGGCAACAGCCGAATCGTCTTCCCAATCGAGTCCAAGTGGTTCTGGAACTAAAACAGCTAATCCCTCTAGTAATGGCAAGCCAACTGGTAAACCAGGTGACAAGCCAAGACAGAGCGAGCGATACAAAGCTATTGGTCGCAAACGACAAAAAGATAAGCATGCTAAGAAAATGGGCCTATAGGAAATATTCAGGATATATATTATAGATCTATCTAATTTACAGTGCGGGGCTTTTTGGAAGCAGATTCAATCTCGGCCCATAATTCGTCATCATCAGTTTTCCTCTTAAGTCCTTCATCGCTGGCGTCTAGTAGCAATACCGCGGAGATTTCTGCTCCTACATAGACATTAGCCACAAGATCTTTTGTTTTGATATCAAATACTTTGACATATCGATCAAGACTTCCTGTGACAACCAGATCTTCTGTTATTCGTAGATCTCGAACTGTAGCAGACGACTTGCCGCTAAAGCTTCCGAGATTACGTCCAGTTGTAACATCCACCAATGCAGTTAATCCATGTACATCTGACACAACAGCAGATGTTATCTTTATACCTTTTTCATTGTCTTCTTGGCAGCATAATGCCCTCAATTCATGATTAGAAATTTTCACATCAGTTCGGGGTCGACGAGGCCCAGTATAGTTGTATTTTCGAAGTTGTCCATACTTGGTCGCTGTCACTACTTCATCCTTAGCAATGAATGTGATATTCGTAATATGAATAGGGACCCTTAAATCTAGCTTGTCATTTTTCACATTCTTAGCCTTCCATTTGCTCTCAGCGGTTTGATTTTCAATATCAATTGTGAATATCTCTAAATCAACTTCATCTCCTCCAATAGCCACTTCAGATGTATCGAATGGATTCACTCGAAATGCATTTAGTTTGTCCCGACCCAACGATATATCGAAATGATCAAACGTATTTGTATCATAAATATGTAAAGTACCATTACTAGTACACATCAATAAATATTTCCCTGCTGATTCGAGGCCAACAGGTTGTGATGTTGACTCCTGATCTGGCTTGGTCCATTGGTGGACACACTCATGGTCTGTAATTCGGTACAATTCCACAGTAGAATCTTTACGAGCAACACAAATAACTTGGCTATCTTTTTTTGTATCCTTTAGTATCATTTTCACTACAGGATTAGTCCTTCCCTGAGATGCAAAAGTATCTACTTTTTCGATTTCATTGTCCTTAACGGTAGTATTTGTTCCACGAGAGAAATGCAACTCTATATTAGCTTTTCTTGTACTCTTCAACCTTTAAAATCTTTAACAAACCAACCTTTTAGACTGCCCGAATCATCGGCTGCCACCAATACTTTCATATTTTTCAGACGATACAGTGTAGATCTCCTGAAAAAAAGAATATAATAAATTGAGCCACTGCATGTGAGGCTTCTTCCCGATTCACAATGCTTTTTTCCGGTGGTTAGGGACTTAGTAACCATAAAAAATCGCACGGCTCGGCTGCAGTCAGAGATGAGCCAGATGCAGTCAAGTCCGCGGACCTGGGGCTATCGACAATATATTACGTAGTTCCTTAGTGTTTACTCACGTATATATATATATTTGGTCGGTGTGGGGCCAGCCAATTCACCTCAACCCCTGTCTGTAGACCTTGTCAAGTTCCTAGATATAATCGAAATTATCCTGGATCTTTTTACGGCTTTAGAAACTCCTTCACTTCTGCTTCCACATATCGTCAAAAGTGCCAAAACAATATCTGCTGTGGACAGTCTTGTTATTAGTTTATTAGTGTCGCTGCCAGAACATGTCGTCGTTATCTTTGTCGTCAAGGAATGTCACATCATGTGAGTCGTGCCGCAAACTTAAACGAAAGTGCGATTTAATGACAGTTGAAAATGGGCCATGTTCAAACTGTGTAATGCGGAATATTGGCCATCTTTGTACGCTTCCGAGTAAGAAAATTACAGATTCCAAATCCAATCATCTGGTTATTATTTCACAGAATGCTGCAGCTTCACGGAAACCGCGACAAACAATGCTGAGTAGCACTGTCAACGATATGTGCCGGCGGATGCCACCTAAGTTCCTCTCGTCTAGCTTGGTTTCGTTTTTCCGTGCTCCTGAGCTTTCATTTTTTTTGGAGCAGAAGACTATGGTTGATACATTGTTTGATATCGAACGCCCCGGGTTTGACGACTTTAATAATTTGAGCTTGTTGTATATTCTTTGTGCAGACATGTTGGTTCGAAGGGGTGCTCGTCTTGGTGCCAGTTTCCGATTTTCGGGAAATAGAATTGATTTAGCAAATGAGCTACTTGACGTCCACTTGAAATGTTTCGCAGTGAATGAATCTAAGCCCTCACTTACTCAATGTCAAGCGCTAGTTATGAGGGGCCAGTATTACTCTGATGTTGACGACATCTCTCTTGCATGGCAGACTCTTGACAAGGCAGTGACTGTATATGATCAGCTTGAGGACCATAGTCCCGAGATGGTGAAAACTGTATTTGTTGCCATGTGTATGTTGGAATCAATCCTGTGCTCGAGATCAAACAAGAAACCACAGATGACTGGGGATGCCGATATGCAATTTGAAGACTTTAAAATGCAGCGTCGGTGGAAGGTACTTTTACTGAAAAGGGAAGTTTCAGGGGCTCTTTGGGATTATGATAAGGAAGGTGATGGCCAGGTGTTTGAAAAGTGCGAGCCATTGCTGGGTGTGATACAACAATATGTCGAAGCCATTGACACGGTCGAGGGCCGTCTACAACCGTATGGGCAATTAGAATTAACGTGCTGTTTGCTTAAATTGCATACGCAGAGAGTCTTGTCTATGAGCTCTCGTCCAGACCTTTTGCAACAACAGATGGACTCAATCGGGGTTATAAACGATATAGGTATCTCCCTTTATGAACGACTTGATATATATGTCAGACTAGTGCCTCCAGCAGCAATGGGTATGTCATATTTAGGATCTTCTCCTAGTGTTGGCCATGCATTATTTCAAGGGCTAACATGTTTATGGATCATGGCCGCTTTAACTACTCGAATGAATGGAGTCAATGTTGATTTTGAAGGAACAAAGATAAAGATCTTTCAAGTTTTACAAATTTTAGGGACTCAGGTCAGTGTATGTCGAAACACTCATCATCTGTTTCGAGGTATTGATATGCTGGAAAAGGCAGAAGTCCAAGAAGGGTCTGCAAATGTGCTTATCCCTGTAGAGCTAGAGCCTGGTATGGAAGGGATTATTCAACAGTGGAATGCTCGTACTCGACTGTACAGGTCTGAGAATGGAATGACCAATATCCAACCCTCCGTTGAAGACGGTGTGTTATGGAACGTGCTGATGGCTAATGACGACTTTGACCTGACAGTTGGCTCGCTGAATCCTGGTCAAGAGGGCATTGTTCTCAACTAGGTACCTGACAGGTGCTTGTTATTATATTTATGAAAATAACTCAGGCACATGTTATATATATTATTAATATTCATTTTCATTTTCATTCACAAACTAGTTTACAGAGGAAAAAACAGGCATTACCATGGCACCTATCATCACTTAGTCAGTTTCGTCCATAAGTACTTCTTCTCGTCTTTGTTCGGCTGATACCACCGCCATACACTGAAATTCATTCGAGTATGCAGATTTCCAGAATCGTACTTTACCATCGTCCCCTGCAGATGCTAGAATTGTGCCAGTCAGATTCCAAGATACCCTCCAAACCTCACCATTATGGTCATCAAACTCGGACAATAACTCGACTTCCAGCTCACTTACATGAGGAGCAGTATCTTCGTCGTCATGTCGCAATGAAACTTGGCCATTATTATTACTAGCTCCATTGGCAGATGATGATGAAGCACCGCTCGTCTTTGATATCTTGAATATTCGCACATATCCATCTTTACATGCAGTAGCGATCAATTGATAGCCACGTCCCATGGAAGGAGCCCATGCCACATCTCTAATCAAACTATTATGGATACCTAGCTTGCCCACAGTTTGATATTTGCCGAATTGATCACGCTGATAGATGACTGCATCATCCAAAGCGCATGCAACTACATATTCTTTGAAAAACATCGATGGGCACCACGATAATGCAAAGCTCGATTGTAAATGCCGTTCTGCGGGACTAGGAAGCATTGGAACTTCAGCAACCAGGTTCCAATATGTCATGGTATTGGGATCCAGAGCTTCATGAACTCGAAACACTCCATCTGACCCCAGTGATGCAATTTTTAGCCCCAAATGACTGGGTGCAAACTCGATATCGTACAATGGACCTCGGAATTCAGAAATGGTATGTTTCTTTTTCCATCGTCGTCCTGAATTGGCGGGTTCCCGAGGGTCTTCTTCAAAGATCCGAACCGTGGCATCGTGCGAGCATGAAGCTAGAATCTGTCCAAACTCGGGGACCGCCCAACTGAGCTTAACAATGGCAGAGTCATGAGCTTTCCATGAGTCGCACAGCTCCCATCCATTCGGTCCTTTATCAAATACTTTGATATGTTGGTCCGACGAACACGTCGCTAATCGTCTTCCATAGAAGTCTACAAGTTAGAACAAAAATACCCCCCTTGCCATTTATCAACTAGCAAAAATCTCGCAAACCAACTTACCATACGCAATGTCGTGGACCAGGTCTTGATGACCGGCAATAAATGGTTTCATAGGATGTGTAGGATGCAACAGAGAATCCCACATACACACACACTAACTGATGGAATTGGTGCTCAGCCGTGCCATGGTATCAGCCGTGCTCTTCACAACTTTATAAACCCAACAGCCGTGCACCGGTCGAGGTGCATCGGGACAGCTGTCAACTGACGGAACAATATGAGCCAGAACATTAAAGTTGGAGAATCTGGAGCTAAACCCGGGGCCAATGGGGTGGCAGTTGGTACACCAACCGCAATCTCTGGAAAAATTGCCCAAACTGATGCCTCTGGTTCTGCCAAGGCCGAGAGTAGCACAACAGTTAATGCTAGTGTAGGAGCAGCAGGTGTAGTTGGTTTGGGTCTGGTGCTGATGTTTAACCAGGACAGCCCATTATTGACAAGTTGTGGATTCTCATTAGTAGGAGCAGCAGCGACGTTTGTGATGGTACCGCGATTGGCGCCATCATTTATAAATATCGGCCTAAGTGGACGAGATATTGGCAAGAGGGATAGACCACTGGTAGCTGAGTCTTTGGGTGCAGTTTCATCGATGGTTTATCTATTTTGTATGCTCTTTTTCATTCCATTTATGTTTTATAAATATTTGGTAACTTCGACGTCTGGAGGAGGAAATCGTGAAGAAGGAGTTGATCTGTCTATCAATTCGACTGACGAGATGACGACTCTCAAACATCTGTTTCCTCATAATAAGTTGGCGGAGTACCTAGGAGCATTGTTATGTCTCCAAAGCATGCTGGTATTAGGAATGGCCGACGATTTGTTTGATATCCGATGGAGAAACAAATTCTTTCTGCCAGCTATTTCTGCCATTCCTCTGCTGATTGTATATTATGTGGATTTTGGAGTCACCAAAGTAGTGTTACCGCCATTCCTACAGCTCGGCGAATCGGTTGATCTGGGAGTGTTGTATTACGGTTATATGGCAGCAGTGGCAATCTTTTGCCCCAATGCCATCAATATCTATGCTGGAGTCAATGGCCTAGAAGTCGGACAGTCTGTTGTCATTGCAGTGTGTATCCTCATTAACGATTTCCTGTACATTTTTGGAACTCCTGGTCATCCGGCAGTCGACTCTCATTTGTTTTCTGCTTACTTTTTAATGCCTTTAATTGGAGTATCAAGTGCGCTTCTATACCACAATTGGTTTCCCTCGTCGGTTTTTGTTGGTGATACTTATTGCTATTTTGCAGGAATGGTATTTGCAGTAGTTGGTATTCTTGGGCATTTTTCCAAGACTTTGCTATTGTTCTTTGTGCCCCAGATATTTAACTTTTTGTACAGTGTACCGCAGCTGGTCAAGGTAATTGAGTGTCCCCGACACCGACTTCCCAAGTTCAATGCAGACACCGGGCTTCGAGAGCCATCCCGTGCAGTGCTCAAGAATCCTAATAGCGTGCTGTTGATGGCTTTGAAGGTACTCGATAAGACGTATTTGGTAAGTCTGATTGAAACCGATGGGCACTACGAAGTATCGAATCTGACGCTTATAAACTTAGTTCTAGTGTGGACTGGCCCTATCCGAGAGGATACATTAGCAACAGTTCTGTTGGCTATTCAGCTAGGATGTGGATTGATTGCAATTCTGGTTCGACATTCAGCAGCAACTCTTGTATTTGGTCGCGACAACTTTTAAAATCTTTTCCCCATATTACACAGATTTGTACACAAGATTATGAAGAGCAAAAAAACAAGACTTATTTTTCAGGAGATGGGATGCGTTGCGTAACAGGCTTGGTCTTACCATCCCAAAACTGATCTCGATCCGCTAATAACGCATCTGCCCATTTAGATACTTCGTCTGTCTTTATGGCCTTTCTCACATGAGTGAACTCACCCAGATCCTTGGCTCCTTGGTGCTGTCGTTCGTATTCAAGAGTCTGCACCAAAAGCTCAAACTTGTCAACATCTTTGACAAATCTTGCCTCTGGACTAGAAATGTTTTCATATTCATTCCACAGCTCTAATAGCAGATCAGCAGCCTTTTCGTTGAACGGTTTGAGCAGCTTGTTAAGATATTGCATTGTTTCCAACTCTCGTCTATGTTTTTCCTCCTTTGGGATCCCGTCTACTGGGGTTATATCTCCAACTAGAGCTTCTGCCATGTCGTGAACTAGTGCAATTTGAACACATCGGCCCACATTTAGATCGTTATTGTCGGTGAGCATGCAAATTATAGCCATCCTATACATATGAGAGGCGATGGATTCCGGATCATCCACCCCAAAAGTAACCCAACCGGTTCGCTTGGTGTGTTTCAGCAGATCGATGATATGAAGAAACACCAGCATGGACTTTTGTCCATCTGGTCTTGTTTGCAGGCTTTCTATATATTGTTTAATGTCTTCGGGGACAGCATCTTCTGGAGACCACATGTCCTAGTAGGAAGTTTTGTTTTGATGTTCCTTGACATGCGTCATTAGGTCTGGCCAGATATGCATGCAGTCGGGCATACCCTAAGCAGACTACTATAATGGAGCTTGCATTGACATGACCAGTTAATCCATTGCAATTGCTAATAACAATATATAAAATGGATGATTCAAATGATAATTTACAAGATTTAAAGCCAAATCACGATTAAATTATGAGTAAAGCTGATTCAAGCTGAGTGAAAGCAGCAATCATTAGTCGTAGTGCTATTCATCGCCCTAATATTATATAACCTTACTGCATCTGGCTTGTTACCTGTCACGAATCGGATTTTGTAATGAATTGAATATAATGGATTGATTCCGTGGTTTGATCTCATTCATATGCTATTTGTATCTTATTTGTATCTTATTTGTATCTTATTTGTATCTTTTTTATATCTTATTTTCATTTATACATTACAATACTGCTTTGGTCAGAGGTAGAGAATTAAGAGCAGTCTATGCATAAATAGGAAGTGTACAATTTTTAAGAAAGATCGGAAACAGAGTTTGTCCTAACTTCTTGTATAGCTAATGAAAGAAACATAAAGTTACTCCAAATGATTTATATGTTAACTTCTTTTTTGTATGATTGATCGACATTGTTATGTGATTTTTAAGTAATTTGTTATGTCATTCGTTTAACATTTTGTCTGGTTACTTCAAAATCAATTTGCACACTACCAAATAGGAAATTGTATCAAACTTTAACTGGATTTTTCGAATTTTTAGCAACCCAATAAAGCAAAAGCCACAGTAAAATCAAACAAATCAAAACCAAAATCGAAAACATGATAAAATTTTCATCCTATCAGCGTATACAACCCCCAAATATTTACATTCTACAAAGGTTCAAATCTACAAGTACAATAGACAAACGTCCAGGATCAAATATTATTCCTAGATGCATTTTTCGTCGGTAAAAATGATTCCATTAAAGGGATTTTATACATTAAGCAATGAGCTCAACGGCTCCTCCAGCAGCCTTGATCTTCTCTTCGGCGAGCTTGGAAACGTATCGAGCCTTGACAATGACGGGTACAGATGGGAGCTTTCCCTTTCCGAGAACCTTTCCGTATCCAGCAGCAAGAGTATCAATAACAGGAACAACCGAGGCTGAGGCAGCGGAGAGGTACTTCTCTCGCTTCTGCTCATCAACAAGGGTCCACAGCTTGTCGAGGTTGAGTGTAGGAGCCCAGGTGTGGTTCTTGAGCAAATGGAAGTGTCGCATACCGACCTTTCCAAAGTAACCAGGATGGTACTTATCAAGATTGGTTCGGTGGTGGTGCTGACCACCGGCCATACCTCGTCCACCGGGATGCTTTCTGTGCTTTCCAATTCGACCGTGACCGGCGGAAACGTGTCCTCTGAGCTTTCTAGTCTTGGTATGTCTGGTAGGCATTGTATGCTGGTAAGACTTGGAGTGTGTGATATTTCAGATCTTGAGTGATATGGATTGCATTGCTTACGGGTGCTTGCGTATTTATGAGACTTGTGACTGCTATCCCAATCCGGTATGATCCCAGCCCAAGGTGTCAGGGTATGGAACCAAACGGGGATTTTTTTCCTGCCGCATCATTAGCGTCTACCAGCCGTGCGATAGTCCATCCAAACTTTCCGCCAAAAAAGCCGCCTCGTTATCAAAAGGTTAAGTTGCCTGAGAGATAGCTAGATAGCTGGTAGTTTGACATCAAAAGGTTGGTTATTAGAAACATGCATTTAACTATATAACTTGGAGAAAATCAAAATTTTAGTCACCAAAATGATGGATGGTATTCACTCTTCACGTATTTTATCGCACTAAACGCAAATTCTTGTGCAGTAGCTGCCCACGTTGCCTGGCCTGGCATATCCTGAGTTACATATATGTATACTGTACACTGTGGTACAGCTAACTTGACATCTTAACATGAAATGCAACTTGTAGATATAAGTGGGTTCAACATTACGACGTCTTGTCTAGGAGGCTTTACAGTATTGTTTTGTGCTATTTCTTATGTTCTTCGAGAATCTTTATACATATCGGAACCGCTTCCGTGCGTGATATTTGGGATTATCTTCAAAGAGATAGGGTGGATTAATACCGGGGATAATGAGCGGGAGATTTCCAGGCAACTCACTAGATTAGTTCTAGGAATCCAGCTTATGGTGGTTGGAGTTCAGCTGCCTGGCAAATATTTAAAACATAGTTGGCAGAGTATTTCGGTGCTACTGGTTGGAGTTATGACTATTATGTGGATAGCATCCAGTGTTATCATGTATCTTTGTATTCCTTCCATCACATTTTTGGAATCTTTGATTATAGCCGCGTGTATTACTCCAACTGACCCAGTACTCAGTAATTCATTAGTGAGTGGTCCGTTTGCCGAGAAGTATGTTTCACTTAGCTTACGACGTATTATCGTTGCCGAGTCTGGGGCCAATGACGGATTTGGCTACCCATTTCTTTTCTTGGCACTGTGTATATACCGATACAATGGTACCGATATTGCCAAGTATTGGATAGTAGATACTATAGTGTACGAGATAGTGCTTGGCGTGGTATATGGTGCGTTGGTCGGATACATTGGACAGGAGCTTATCAAGCATGCTGATAAACGAGGTCTTGTTGATAAAGAGGCTTATCTTCTGTCAATGTTTGGGCTGGCTATTTTCATTATTGGAACTGCTGGTTTGATTGGAACTGATGATCTGTTGGCATGTTTTGTCGCCGGTAATACTTTTACATGGAATGACGAATATCGAGTGCGAACTGCTGACGACTCCATTCAGCCCACGGTGGATTTGGCCCTCAATCTTGTGATTTTTGGTTGGATTGGTGCTACTATGCCCTGGGATCTGTTTAGGACTACTTTTGCCGCATGGAGATATATTGTCATGGGTATTGCTGTTCTAATCTTTCGCAGAGTGCCTGCCGTGGTTGCTATGTATAGAATCGTCCCAGACATAAAGGACATGAGAGAGGCGCTATTTTCAGGATTTTTTGGCCCCATTGGAGTGGGAGCGTTGTTTTACTTGGCAGTTTGCATGGACGAATTAGAGGCTGCGGGTTTAACCGAATCCAGTTACCTGATGCAGGTCATCCAGCCGACTGTATACTTGTGTATTCTCAGCTCGGTTGTTATTCATGGAGTCTCGGTGCCAATCCTTCAGATTGCATTACACTTTATTAAGAGATATACGAAGAGGACTTTTGATATTACCACACCAATATAGATTATGATACACATCGGATGATAAAACTTCACAACCGGGATACACTATAGACTATACTAACCGGGACTGGCCGTATATATATATATAGATAGATAGATATATAGATATATAATGTTATGAAATTTGGCATTGATACCAGAGTGATCAACACCGACTAGTCAACCAAGTTGTTTTTGTTCATTTTGGCAAGTCTTGAGCCAGGACAATGCATGGCTCAATTAACCCCTGCATATAACTTCCCCATGCGACTGCCAGCAATAATCACATTCGATGCGTTCGGGACTCTATATAATCCCTATCCTCCTGTCCATGTTCAGTATAGTGAACTCGCAAAGCGTCACGGATTGTTAGTGGAACCAGATGCTGTCAAAATTCAATTCAAACAGGCATTCAAAGCGATCAGCGGACAGTATCCAAACTACGGAAAGCAACATGGTATATCTGTAGAGCAATGGTGGATGAAGATTATCGAAGAAACATTTGCTTCTAGTGATCTCCCCGAACCTGTAGCTAGTCAATTGTTTCATCATTTCAATACTGGTAAAGCTTATCGAGTATTTCCTGATGCTCATCTAGCAATTAGCGAACTAAGCTCTAAGAAATTCAATCTAGGTATACTTTCCAACTCGGACCCATCAATGAGAATGGTCCTACAAAGTATTGGTATCACCAGTCATATCCCAAAGGTGTTTTTATCGTATGAAATGGGAGTTTCCAAACCGTCTGTTGATGCATTTCGTTATGTGACAACCAGTATAAGCGCCGAGCCAAACCAATGTTGGCATGTGGGAGATGAACGTGAAAAGGACTACCAGGGAGCAATTGACTCGGGCTGGAATGCTGTTCTTGTCGATAGAGATAATTCCATGTCGGAAGTTTTGAATCAGCTACAGAAAGAGCCTAATGTCTCTGTTATCGGTTCTATGACTGTAGCATGGGATAGTCCAGTACGAGTCTATACACGAGACTTGTCCAATTTATGTCAACTTTGGATCCCTCGTTGATCTTAATCAATTGCATTCTGATTACAACCAAGTCATCCGAATTTATGTATAATATATATATGTGTATAATTTTTTTAAGATATGTTTGTTTTCTAACAATCGTTGTCTTGGTTTGCCTGGCCTTTCGTTGTCTGCCTAAGGTTATATTGCATATTTCACCTACATATACATCTTGGAAACCTCATGTTCACTTTGTCATGAAAAAAGACTCGGAACGAAGTGTGATTCACCTTCACAATCCAAGGACTGTCACTGTCTTCCAACAGTGGATGGAATCGACTTTGGATGCCGATGATATCATTGTGCCTCCTGATCACCAACCGCCAGATGAAGACAGCTCAGATGATGATGTTCCAGAGCTACGGAATTTGGCGTTTGGAACCGTGAGATCCAAGAAGTCTATCAAACATCAATGGAAGGACCTTGGCTTGCAAGACCTAGTTAATAGGGGGCCAGGCCAATTCGATAAAACAATGGTTGCCACGCCTAGCTACAAAGTCGACCACTCTCAACCTCCTGGAGCTCACAGAGCACCCCGTTAAAGGTTGAAAGTTTGGTCTTTACATGACCACACCACGTCAAGTGCTATTCGTGTTTGTTACTCAATTGGTCTACAATACTTGTAATTTTTGTAATCAGTTGCACTATTCGATTACGCGTTCAATTATGTATGCTATCTGGTACGATCTCTAGTCTGATCTCTGATCTGATTATGGATCTCCTATGGCTCCGATTGATCCTTGACTGACATTTACTGCTGACCAAGTAATTCAGTCAAGACTTTGCAGATAGCGCTACCAATCTCGATGGTACCTGCATTACCTCCCAAATCCTTGGTACGGATCTCAAGTCCCCCATCAGCCTTATCGTCGAGCACCTTTCTCACTGCCCGTTCAATAGAGTCTGCAATGTCATCTCGGCCAAACGTATATCTGAACATCAAAGCTGTACTTAGAATTGTGGCAATGGGGTTGACCGCTCCCTTGGGCAAATCTGGTGCAGAGCCATGACTAGGTTCGTATAGCGCTGGCAACCGCTTTGCATTTGGATCAGAACTGGGAACTTCTGCTAATGAGGCTGAAGGAAGTAATCCCAATGAGCCGACAATTACAGCTGCTTCGTCAGACAGAATGTCGCCAAAAGTGTTATCACACAGCAGAACTCCATTAAGAGATCGAGGCTTTTGCATCATTATTACTGTCGCGCTATCAGCCAATTGATGGACAAGCTTGGTTTCTGGAAACTCTTTATCATGAGTCTCTTGGACGACTCTTCTCCATAATCGAGACACTGCTAGCACATTGGCCTTGTCACAACTGACAATTTTCTGTCCGTCGTCTTGTTCTGGTTGCTTTGATGCCAAGTATGCTGCCATTCGACTGATTCGTTCAATCTCTGGTCGACTATACTCCCAGCTATCAGATGCGAAATCGGTCTCCTCAACCTTGGTTCCAAAATATGCCCCTCCACAATTCTCTCGAAGCACTACGAAGTTAGTTCCTTTAATAACTTCAGGCTTGAGAACCGACCGATGAATCAAACTATCGGATGGGAACTTGCAGGGACGAATATTTGCCCAGCAATTGAGCTCTTTCCTCAATGCCAATACTCCACTTTCTGCCCTCAGTCCTTTAGGATGGTTCTCCCACTCAGGACCACCAACTGCTCCAAAAAGGACTGCATCGGAATTTTTGGCCTTTTGCAACACTTCTTGTGTAATGGGTGTTCCGTGCTTATCAATTGAACATCCTCCAAACAAATCATAATCAAGTTCAATTGAAATAGATCCTTTGATGGATGGATGGTTCTGTATAGTGTTGATCAATTTTACAGCTTCATCAATCACTTCAGGACCAACATGATCTCCCGGCAGAATCAGAACCTTATACATTTGAATTGAGTCTATTTTAATTCTTTTTCTTGGCTATTTATTTATTATTTCTGGTCTATTACGTCGTAATTGATCAGATCTGACGAACTTCGCACTTCAGTCTTTCTATGCCTTTATACATAGATAGCCGCCCCCCGCATTTCCGGTATCGGCGTTTCCTAATTGGGAAGGCTATCTAAACCCCACGTCTGTACCACCGGAGTTTGATGGTGGCTCCGACTATATATAAAAGCTAGTCTAAGTGCGATACGTGCCGATTGGAAAAGAGCAAAAAGGATAACCTTAAAGATGGTTGCAAGATTAGATGGAAAAGTTGCCATTGTGACTGGCGGTGCGTCAGGTTTCGGATTAGGAATTGTCGAGAAGTTTGTGTCTGAGGGTTCTAAAGTGGTGGTACTCGACATCAATGAAGAGAATGGAGCCATTCTAAAAACAAAATTTCCTGAAGATAAAGTCAAATTTGTAAAAGCAGATGTTACAAGCGAAAAGGATTGGCAGATTGCATTGGATGCGACTCTTTCTACTTGGTCCAAGGTGGATATCGTTGTCAACAATGCAGGATGGACATATCCGAACAAACCATCCTTGACAGTTTCCGAAAACGAATTTGATAGAGTATTTGCTATTAATGTCAAGAGTATTTTCCACTCTTTTGCGGTTATTTTGCCTCAATTGATCAAGCAAAATGCTGGAGGAACATTCATTCAGATCTCTTCTACAGCTGCTTTAAGACCTCGACCAGGACTCACTTGGTATAATGCTACCAAAGGTGCAGTTTCCACTGCATCTAAATCCATGGCTGTAGAATATGGACCCAAAAATATCCGATTCAATTGCGTTTGTCCAGTTGCTGGCGAAACTCCATTGCTGAAGAGTTTTATGGGAGAGGATACTCCCGAGCGACGAGCAGCATTTAAGGCAACTATCCCATTGGGCCGGTTCTCACAGCTCTCAGATATCGCCAATACAGTTGCATTTTTGGCTAGTGATGAAGCTCAATTCTTGACTGGACTTGATATGGAAGTTGATGGAGGTAGATGCATTTGAAAGACCTTTAGTCTTTTTAGTTTTCAGGATTTAGTTGGAGCTGTTTGTTACGAAGTCTACAAAGTCATAACAATGGCTATAGATATATATTTCACAGTATAAACAAAACTTAAATATGTTATTTGGGACTAATCAAAGTTACTTTTTAGTGACAAACTTCTGGAGTCGATTGAGTCCGTCTTGTAGCTCTTCGCTAACATTTGCAAATCCAATTCTCACATATCCTGGGGAATCAAAAGTCTCTCCAGGTACCAAAAGAGTGTCATATTCGTCCATGAAATCCTTACAGAACTTTCTAGTATCAGTGACCCCCTCAATCTTCAAAAACATAGTTGTACCTCCCTGAGGTCGGAACAGAGAAACTGCTCCATTACAGTCCTTGACAAACTCATCAACGATCTTCAAATTCTTCTCACAAAGGGCTGAGTTGTACTCAAGCAACTTCTTTCGTCCTGAAAGAGCCCATGCAGCAATGAAATCATCTAAAATGCCCACCGAAATAGTGTTATAATCACGTCGCTTGAGACATTCATCAATTACTGAGCTATCAGATGCTACAACCCATCCCAGTCTCAGACCAGCCATTGCAAATGCCTTGGATGTACTTCCAGTAGAGATACCCTTGTCGTATAAGCTAACTACAGAGCTTGGGAGTTCAATAGACCTATCGTGCACCATAGGTCGGTATACTTCATCACAAACCAAATAGGCATCAGCATCTTTGGCGATTTCGACAATCTCCTTGAGCATTTCCTCGGGGATCACAGATCCAGATGGATTGTGAGGGGAGTTGATATTAATAAGCTTTGTCTTGCCTTTCTTGATCAGATTTCGCAATTGGTTGAGATCTGGCAAGAAATTGTTCTCCTGCAACAATGGCAATGGATCCACTTCGGCTCCAAACATCACTGGTACAGACTTGAGCTGCTGGTACACAGGGTTCACGCAAATAACATGGTCTCCTGGTCCTACCAAGCTGTAGTACAGTAGGAAGTTGGCACCGATAGCTCCATTGGTGATCAGAACATCTTCCTCGGTCACTTTAATAGCACCTTTGGAAGATTCATTGTACATTTCAGCGACAGTGCTTCTCAGCAAAGAAGAACCTGGAATATCTCCATATAATAGTCGCTGATCAAAGAATTTCTCCTTGGGAAATGGCTGCTCAATGATCTTTTCAAGCTCATTAATAGACAGAGAAGCACAACATGTCTCGGAGATATTTAGTCCCACTGTTGTCTCGTAAGTGCCCATCCATCGCTCAACTTCAAAATCCTCCTGGTTAACCATTGTATCGCTTTTCTGGTGATTATAGAATATATCAACTCAAGTCAATCAGATTCCCTTTTATATTGGTTTGATCTATCGAATAGATTTCAAATATAAATCAATCAAATATGTCTCTTTGCAAGTTACAGCGAACGCATGCAAGCTATCTCCGGCAGACAACACTGCATTGTGACGATCCTTACTAACGGGCCTGCATGCGGGTGAATTGGCAAGTAACACCGAGCCTAAATCAAGATGACATCTGGTGATAGAAGATAATAAGCTTCTAGAAATTCTACGAATATTCCATGCGCAAAAAACCCGTGCGCAAAGTTTTCCATAATAGGCATACCAAAAGCAAAAAAAAAAAAAATTGATTAATAATTAACAACTGTTATGCGTCGGAGAGTCAGCTCCGATGTCATTGGTAGTAGCGAGTCCTTTGGAATCCAGAAGCGAGCAATCATAGTGAAACCTCTCGTAATCCAAAAATCCAATGACCTATAGGAAATGAGCACAGCGCGTATCTATCCCCGCAAAAACAACTGGTATGCAATATTGTCAGTGACCTCAACATATGGATACTCCAAAGTTTTCAAGTAATCGTCGAATTTAGCAGAATCCTCGGGCGAAACTGCTAACCCTGCAAGTACTTTGCCAACATCAGATCCATTATGACGATAGTGGAATAAGGTGATATTCCATTCTGGTCGCAACAAATTCAAGAATCGTGCCAAAGTTCCTGGTCGTTCGGGGAACTCAAATTCAACCACTCGCTCATGTGGTACTACTGCCTTTCCACCAACCAAATATCTAGCATGGGTTTTTGCAAATTCATTATCGCTGATATCGTAAGAGTGGTATCCCAGATCTTCAATGATCTTTCGAACTTCAGGGACCTCAGTTTCTCTATCCGTGACAGAGAATGACATATATACATTAGCTCCACCATTGTCCTTTTCGTATTCTCCATTACTGTATCTATAAGAGAACTCTGTAACCAAACGGGGCTGGATAGCAGAAATAAGTTTTCTAAACGATCCTGGTCGTTCTGGGATTGTTACAATCAAAAACACCTCCTTGCCTTCACCAAGCTGGGCCCGTTCAGCAACAAATCGTAGTCGGTCAAAGTTCATGTTTGCTCCTGACAAAACTGCAACATAAGAACTCTGAGAGTGATCCATCTCAGGGTGCTCAGCAATATACTTTTTAATTCCTGCCAAAGGAAGTGCTCCTGATGGCTCTACAATGGCCCTCGTCTCCTGGAACACATCCTTTATGGCAGCACAGATTTCGTCGGTGTTTGTCAACACCACTTCATCCACATATTCCTTACATAGCCTGAACGTCTCTGTACCAGGGATTTTGACTGCTGTTCCATCAGCAAACATTCCAATGGATTTCAACTCTACAAGGTTGCCCTTTTTTAACGATTTGTCCATAGCATCTGCATCATATGTCTCAACACCAATGATTTTCACATGAGGAGCAATTCGTTTTATGTATGCTCCAATTCCAGCAATAAGTCCTCCTCCTCCAATGGCACAAAATACGGCCGACAGATTCTGAAGGTTGACTTGTCTGACCAACTCTAATCCAATTGTGCCTTGGCCAGCAATAACATAAGGATCATCGAATGGCGGAATGTTGGTGATCCCATGCTTGTCAGAGAGTCTAGCACATTCAGACTTTGCAGAATCAAAGTCATCGCCATGAAGAACCACTTTGGCACCCATTCGAGCAACATTGGTGAACTTGATGCTGGGAGTTGGCGTGGGCATGACAATAGTGGCAGGAATATCCAAATGTCTAGCCGAAAACGCTACTCCCTGAGCATGATTCCCCGCTGAACAAGCAATAACACCCTTCCACCTATCTTCTTCAGGAATCTGTGCAATCATATTGTAAGCACCTCGCAATTTGAAGCTGAACACAGGCTGTAAATCTTCTCTCTTGAGCAAGATCGTGGTGCCAAGTCGAGTGCTCAGGCCCACAGCATTGGATACAGGGGTTTCTTTACAAACATCGTAAACTCGAGAAGTCAGGATCAGACGTAGATAATCTGGGGTTCCATCTTGCAAAAGGAATGATGGATCCACTGAGGGATATGACATAATTTTTCACTTGGGTTTAAAAGTATTGAATGAAACCAAAGACTCACCTTACATAGTAATGTATCAGGGTTGAGGTTATTGCCTGAAACGGGATCTGATAGATATGATTTTGCAGGAGATAAGTTCTGATAACAAACCGAAAAAAAAAAAGATAATTTGAGTTAAGTTATTGTTAGATATTTCAGAATTTAAATTTAATTTAATTTAATTCACTTCCAGTTATCTGATAATATCAAGATAAATATTATTTTTTATAAATATATATTTGTATTAGCGTCATTAACATTACTTCTTGCCAGCTGCCCTTCGTACTGCCTCCTTACGACCAATAAGCATACTCTCCAATTTCAGCAATGGAAAAATGTCACCTCTAGAAAATCCTGTCTGATGCACCGAAAACTTAATTATCTTTTGGGTGTAATCGATGGCCTCATCTATGGTTGGAAGATCTTCTGGTACAGTTGGATGTTCATCAAAGATAGCCATCTCAGACTGGCTGCCTATAATTCCATCTGGTCCCAATCTGCGCTCTACCAAAGCGTCCAGCAAATCGCTCTCAGTCTGCTCAGGAATGTCTGCATCCTCGTAGGCAGGGCTTAGAAACTCATCTAGGCCCACCATATCAGGGATCTTGCCAAGCTCACGAATATCCTCGTAAATAGGTTGTAAATGAGGTAAAGCATTAGGCTCCTCTGGAGGTGGCTGGACTTGGTTGCGCACTAACGCACTGGTTCTGAATGCATTAAAAACAGATGAAGACAAAACTTCATGGAACCATGCACTCACAGCCCATCGAATGGCTCGATAAATATTGACAGTATTTTGAGGGTCTTCGCCCTTGGACGTTTCATCCACTATGAATTTCAGCCACTGGTTATGGTAGAACATCTTCCATCTCTGGAGAACACCTTGGTCCAACGGCATGCCCCCCAACTCACGACCTTTAGTCGGTAATAGTTCAATGCGGACATTTTGAGGAGGCGGTGCTAACTTGATGGAATGAGTGTTGACTGAATTCTCCTCAAGTATTAACAACAATCGGCGCCCTTTTGAATATTCATAAAATTCTGACAACCATTTTCGCATTGTAAAAATATCTACTCCTGGGCTTCGACGTGTAGTCCATCGAGCATCAAGTATATCAAGATTGATGCCATTCAACGAAGTTGGTCTCTCAGTACCAATAAACCATAAGGGTAATCTATCAGTTCCCGTGCTGTTGGAACACAAAATTATATTGAACTTTCCTGGGAGGTAAGGAGCAGTAGAGAGCTCCAATAATGATGGGTGTGTCAGACCAAGCGCATTGCGGGCAACGTCCTGTACAGACGAAATATCTGATAAATCGCCATGCATAGCATTATGGTGCTTGAGTTGATCAATAGCATCTGCTGATAATGCAGAGCTTAATGTTTGTCTGGCATCCAAAGAACTTCCTATTTCTCTGGAGGACGGGCTGCGACGCCAAAACAGCCCAGTCTGAGATACACTATAAATACACTCTTCAGGATAATCGCTTACAAGCTTTTGGACAACACGAATCTGCTCACTGGGAGACAAGGCTGCTGTAGCCAGTGCGTGCGATTCAATATCGTCAATATCATTCATGTCGACGTCTTCGTCATCGTCTTCATCATCACCGTCATCGTCATCTTCCTCGTCATCTTCCTCATTGCCAACAGAGCCCTGGTTTACAGCGGCTGCAAAGATGCTGTTTACAACATCATTATTATCATCAGCATCAACACTTGTCAAACCAGGATCAGTAGGTACATCTGCGTTTGCAACTGCCGCTGCTGCTGCTGCTGCTGCCATTGATACTGCGGCCGCTGCTTCTTCTGAAGTTGCAGGCAGATGTACTGATTTAAGCAAAGGGTGCTGCGAATCGTCATCATGATGGTGCATATGATGGTCAAGGTGGTCATGATCATGATGGTGCTGACCTGGAGAAGAGCTGAGCTGTCGATTGGGAACACCTGATGACACCGTATAAACAATATTGTGACGTTTCTTGAATCGGTCGAGCCATCGGTAATTGAAATCTGCTTGAGTTCCTCGATATTCGGGGATTCTTGCCCAAAGCTCGTGGGCCTTTTTGAGCAGAATAGCCGCGCTTATGGGACCACCATTCTTGACTTGGAATCGCTGCCAATCAACGAGGATATCCTCGAGAATGGGATATTTACCATATCTATTTCGGATAGATAGTCCATTTACATGATCGCCATCCAAGTGGCTGTTTCGTTTGCTGAGACATCGCGACACACCAGACTGGCTGATTCGTCGACCAAACTCCTGGTAGAACCATTCAATGCATTCCTTCTGGCTGGGCTTAGCAGGCTGGGAATTTACCCAGTCACGTAGCGACTTTTTTTCACGGTTGGTGAACCCCGCGCGTTTGGAGCTGTTGTTTGCATTCTCCAATTTTATAGACTCATCATGGTCCCGTAATGACGGAGCAATAGCGTCCGAATTGAGCGACATGGCTACTTCACCAAACTCCCTAAACGGTAACACTCAGTCTGTAAACAGATCTTCGAGACGATGGCACGTAAATAACCAGTCGTTAAACGGTGAATGTCAGTCTGTAAACAGAGTGTGGAGATACAATCGTTAAACGGTGGTTGAGCAGTCGGTAAACGGTGGTTGGTTGATGTAGTCGGGTAAACGGGTACAGGTAGTCGGTAAAACGGGCGTGGCTGTATTCTGTGTGTGATACCTGTTGGTGACACCCGGTCCGAAATATTCGCACGTCACATTCAACTTCCGTTTTAGGAATCCACTCAGTTCCCCTTTTGGGCCTCACATTTACAGTGACAAATTCAAACTTTGATTTCACCACCTTACAATGCCAGTATGTGAAATGAAATAGACATGTTGAAACGACCAACAATACTAACAATAGTCCCAAAAGAGTTTCAAGACCAAGGTCAAGCTTGCCAAGGCTGCTAAGCAGAACCGACCTATTCCTCAGTGGTTCCGATTCAAGACCGGCAACACCATCAGGTGAGTGGACATTTGATATGATTATTTGACATGTAACGACCCGTTTCTAACATAAGATACAACTCTAAGCGACGACACTGGAGACGAACAAAGTTGAACATCTAATGGATATATGTACTGAGTGTAATTATATCATTGGATTGATCATCATGACTATGTTATTGACATGTGCTTGACGTCTTGCGACTTTTCATTATAATCAAAAAATAACATCCGTTTGGCTGCATCCAATATTATTCTTTAACTGTGACTGGATCTGTAATGTTTCTTGTCACTCGGCACTTTTCTGTATTAGTATTTGTCCTTTCTAGTGGGTTTGATTGTTTTTGTGGGTTTTGGTTAGATGCATTTCCGATGCTGTTTTATTGAAGTGCAAGTTATTGTGCATTGTTATCCCTTGCAAGAACTTTTAAACTCCTACATTACACATGGAAACGTACGGTGCTCGCACTGAGCAAAGCCGTATGTTCCACATGCTCGTATATGAGACAATCCAAAAGATCCCCCATGGCCATGTAACTTCGTATGGTAAGCGTTCGTAGTTGTAGAAATGTTGTGTAACTATTGTTGCTGACTAGGGTCACATAGCCCGTCTTTTAGGAACGCCAGAAAAGTCCCGGCAGGTTGGGTATGCATTGAGGCATCTGCCTAATAGTGGAGTAGGCGAGTTCAACAGTGATACGGTTCCGTGGTGGAGAGTTATAAATTCACAAGGCAAAGTATCATTAGCACAGCACCGCCAGCATCAGATCGTCCGACTTCGACAGGAAATTGAATTGTCTGACACGGGCGTAGTAGACTTGGATGAGTACGGATGGTTTCCAGACGAGGTCGATCTGTAATCCCACACCATGACAAAGTCAATGAATCATTTATTGTGTCTACATAGTCATAGGTCATTTTGCATTTCAATTGAAAAATTTGTTTGATAGTTACCTGATGGTTTTCACCTGATGATTTTTTACCTGCTTGCTTTTGACTGATGGCTTTTGCCAGATGGTTTTGCTGCTCTGTCGCTTATTAACATTCAGTCGTCGCGAGCGAATTGGCCCAATCCGGTGTCATGCATTAGTGCATTCTTCACCTCATTAGTGGATGCATGATTAGTCCCAGTGCGAATAATGGCCCTGAGAGATTATGTCCCGTGGGTATTTACTATTTTATTGTTTACGTTGACGGCATTCATATGAGCAATTCATGATTGTGTTGTAATTATTAGTCTTTGATATGTATTAATCTCTTTTACCATCAGTTTAACAATCTCTATGTAGTTTGCGGTACTTGTGGAAACACACTTAAGTTCATTTGATGTAAGGCTCATAAAACGCATCCTCTTGACTCCACGTGCATTCATGGACCTATGACCACTGTGTCTACGGATGAAAATGGCTATGTCTCGTCTCCAGCTATCTCAAGACCGAGTACACCTCGCCCCAATGTAGGTGAGCGCATTGCTGCCCTGCCAAAGTCCCAGATCAATAACCGCGATATCTTTGGCAGGACGTTGCTTCACTTGGCAGCATCTGGAGGTCTCAATAAACCACTCACAAATCTTGTAAGCAATTATTCTATAGACATCTCTATTGGCGACTTGGAAAGTGGCTGGACTGCTCTTCATCGCGCTCTTGCCAATGCCAATATCACTTGTGCACAGACCATTATAGGCAAGAATCGCGATTCTATTCGTACAAAGGACCGTTCCAATGAGACTGCCTTTGAGACAATGAATGCCGTATTAAATGGTGATGACGGTTGTATGGATGAGAACTGCAAAGTTTCGTCATCGCGATTGTTTATGTTTGGATCGAATGCCAACAATACTCTGGGGTTTGCCGACTCTGATAATCGAACCAATCCTGAAATGGCCAAATTGAGTCGAAATCATAATCATTTGGAAAATCCTAATAGCATCACCCCAAGGGAAAAATTCAAATCATTTATAATCGCTGATGTGGCGGTATCAAAGCTTCATACTGTGGTTATTACTGATGACTCTACTAACAATGTATACGTTTGCGGAATCCCACGAAATGGCCGGCTGGGACTTGGATCAGATTCTATGTCAACTCAATTCACATTTGTGCAGGTCCCTGAATTTAGTGGTCTTCATGTCTCTGCTATTGCAATTGGTATGGATCACAGTGTATTTGTTACAGATTCCAACGATTGCTATACCACCGGGTCCAACAAATGGGGCCAGCTTGGCTATGGTGTTGGTAAAACCAAACTGGAGGCTTCTACAGTGCCTCGCAAAGTCGCTGGCGAACTCAAACGTAAACGTGTTATCGGTTGTGCAGCATCTAATATCCACACTGTTGCCTATACAAGCGACGAAATATACTGCTGGGGAAAGAATGTGGGTCAGATGGGATTCACTTCTGATACCTCTTCTGGTGGAATAGTTGTTGACGGACATATAGTCGAACTATCACCACGAAAGACTTTATTAGAGATCGCTGATCCGATTAAGATGGTGTGTGCCACCGATGTAGCCACTATCATTCTGGCTCACCAGAAGCAGGATGTATTTGTGTTTATGAATTCTGTGTTTTTCCGTCTCCAGATACCCATTGAGCCTATCACAAAGACAGATAACTTTAATGCATACGTTGCAAGCTCTTCTCGACGAGGTCCTCCCGTTGTTATATCAAGGATTGTTGCAAGTCCCGGAGGCTTTGTATGTGCTTTGGCTAGCAATGGATCTGTATATGGGTTTGCTCTCGACAAGCATTATGTCGCACCAGGTTCTGCCTCGTCGGAATTTTTGAGACCGAGTCAGTTGGCTAAACAGATCCGTATTTTCACTATCTGGGTTGCTCGTAAAAGGCATTTGGCAGTTCAGGATATTGATGTTTCTGATGATGGTTCTGTGATTCTGTGCACTAAAGATGGAGGAGTTTGGAGATCCACAACTAAAAAGTCTACTAAACCGAAAGGACAAGGGGCACGACGAAGTGAGTACAAATTCAGTCGGGTTCCTTACATTACCAGAGTATCTCAAGTACGTTGTGACTCTAACTTTGGTTCTTTTGCTGCCATTTCGGATGATGTATATACACCGGGGTTGACAATAGATAAAACAAGTCTGAGCGATGATTTGCATTTCCTAGTACCATTTGTGGAATCCAATGAGGAGCGGGTCACTTCTAGGATTCTTCATAACGGCTCCAAATCACAACAAAAAGCCTATAATTTTGATCAAGACAATAATATGCTATCCAAAGGTGAAACTTCTCTTGGACCATTAGATCCTGATGCGTCTGATAGTTTTGAAGGGTTGAGTTCGTGGCTTGCGCTCTGTACAGAAGAGGGCTTCGATTTAAGTATGAAGGATGTTGAAGTCAATGGCCCTAGGGGATATGATATAGTAATTCACTGTGGTGACAAACAGATCCCCATACATAAGTTCATCTTGGCTAGGAGATGTCCTCGGCTATTTGAAGTTTTGCAGAGTGGTTCTCCTATTCAATTACCTGGAGGCAAATCTATCACAAGGAAGTCCAAGTCATCGCTGGTTTTCAACGGGTTTGGGCTGGCTTCACTTGTTATAGTTGTCTACTATTTATACACAGACTATTCTTTGAAGCCATGGGGAAAGTACCCACGAGCTGTTCCCAAGCATATTTTGAATGCAAAGCAAGACATGCTCGATCTCAAGATTGCTATTGGCCTCATTAATTACTGGGTTGAGATTTATCGTGAAGAGCAACCTCGACGAAATTTAGCTTATGATTTATCATACAATGGATCTCTTTCCGCGGTAACAGACGTGTTGATTCAAATCAAGGGTGGTAAAGAGTACCAGGCTCACAGCTATATCCTTGCTGCTAGATCAGCTTACTTTTCTGTGGTTCTTTCCAATAGATGGTTTGAAGTACGGAAGCATGATAAGGATGGACGATTATTTATCAGTTTGGAGCACATTGAGCAAGACGCTTTCGAAGTAGTTATTGATCATATCTATTATGATAAAGAGTTTGATACATTCGACAACATCAAGATCGATTCTGCCAAGGAGTTTCTACGTTTTGTATTAGACGTCATGGCAGTAGCTGATGAGTTATTGCTGCCAAAGTTACGACAGATCTGTGAATGCACAGTACGTCATTTCAGTATGTTTGTTTTTCTTCTTATTTTCTTTTTTTTTATTCTAACAAAGTTACTGTAAAAAATGTTGGTTGGATATTATCTGAAGCTTTTTCGTATCCTAATTCACAACTTTTGCATTGTTTATTATACTTCATCCGATATAACATGGAATGTCTGCTTGAGAACGGGTTTTTGTTGGATCTTGAGTGGGATGTCATGGCAAAGATAGAGAGTTATATGAAAGACGCGATAGGTACAAATGGTGAACGATTGGCAGATATGTTTTATCAGTTTTTGGAGGATTCTTGCCTACACAATGATACAACCAGTGATTTTGTGCCAATTTTTGGCTCAAGCTCATTAAATACATTTATATCCGTCAAGCCAAAGTGGGATACAAAAGAAGAATCCAGGGCAGACGGAGATGTATTTGAATTTGAGCCAGACGCAAGTTCTAATTCGAAGGCTGTTGCAAGTCCTGCGTTGAGCTATGTCTCGGATAGTAATGTTGGGGGAGTTAGTACTGGAAGCCCTGCTTCGGCAGTAAAAGGATGGCAAGTCAAAGGATCTCCGAGAGTATCTTCTTCCCCTGGGAATTTCTCTCCTGGTCCGCTGTTTACAGCCGCGACTGGCAGATTCTCTCCTGGTCCGGGACCTTCTCCTATTGGAAATGGACAAATTTTTAATACTAGTGTGGTATCTGTATCGTCAAGTCCAACTAGCGCTTGGCAGACACCTCAAAGAACTAGGCGACAATCGTCATTTTCATCATCACCCTCTGCCAAACCGGACTTAAGACGCTCATCCACAAATGGTGTTGCAACAAGCTCACCAATTGTGGTTACCAAACAGCCAGTGAAGACACCTAGTGGTCGCAGTAATTTGAGTCCTTCGATCTCAACATCACCGCCTACTTTGGTTACTCCACCTATTGTGACTGTCAAGATGTCCCAGAAAGAGCGAAAGAGATTGAATCGAGAACAAAATCATCATCAACAGCAATTGCACCAGGTACAAGGACAATCACAAAGTCAATCACCATCTTCTTCTATTCCCTGGAATATTCCCAAGACACCTAATAAGGACAATATTAATACAAGTATGGGTGATAATGACCCGCCCATTCCTGCCAAAGGCAAAGAAAAGGAAATGGAAATGGAAAAGGGCATGATGAAATTGAGTCTAGGTGATATCATTGAGCAGCAAGAACGTGATCTACGACTCAAAGCAGAACGGAATTCAAAGACTTTGAAAGAAATCCAACAAGAGGAAGAGTTTGAGAAATGGTGGAAAGAAGAATCTCAAAAAGTTCAATCACAGAAAGTTCAAGCTGAAGCTGAAGACAAACGACCTAAACGCAATGGACGACGACCTCGTCTTGTAAATACATAATACATAATTATACATAGACGTTAACAATATTGACATTATACATTTTTGTATTTTTTTTTTTTGGGCTTCTATTTTTTTTCACTTACGCTTTTCGCTTCTGTTTTTGCTTCTATATATTTTTTTTGCTTCTATGTTTTTCGACTGCTGTGGTTTCATTGCGACAACAATAGTAGGACTGTCTGTCTCCCACCATCCCCTGACTTCTCTTTTTGTGTAGGGCACGGGTTACACCTATTATAAATAAGTTTGCAGATTTTTCACTTGTTCTCTTAACCTTCACTTTGGTTATAGAGTTATCGGGTTCCAAATAATATTTGTTGTTTTGTCTCGTGGGGTCACTCAATGCCGGTTGGTATATTAATATCAATCAATGGCGAGTATACCATTAGACCGTTCGAGATATAAACAAATTATTATTTGGAACTCGACATATTTTATTAGTGTAAGTTGAGAAAGAAAACACGCTGATGATCCAACCAAATTTTTCAAACTAGAGTTTGTGAAACACTAATGATCACAATTTGTTTCTGAGTTTTCATTTTGATATCGAATTGAGCTAATATTAGAAGGTAAATAACATCGATGAAAAAAAAAAAGAGATCCCAAGAAAATAAATTTAGAAGCGATCACACTAATGTGATGACTTTAAAAACAAAGCTGGAATTACTGGCAGACTTTTACTGTTGAGAATGTTTTTGCTGTAAGCCTGATATTTGTGTTTCTCTTCTAAATTTTTATTTTTTTGGTTTCCTTTTTTATGCCATTGGTTGAACTTAATTAACTTTAGTTGTTGACAGTGACGAGTCGTAGCACTGGGCACTGAATACCATGAGTGATATGCTTTGGGCCTAGAAAACCCATTACCGAGTTGACGGCTTCTAACAAGATCCGTTTAAAAGTAACGATTGACGATGTAATGAAGTAATGACTCAATTTGTAAGTTAGCTGGGATGATTCTTGATGACGAGTCGTATTCAGGCTTCCTGATGACGAAGCTTTATATTTTTTACCATTCATGCCAATCTGAGCTAACTAAGATGCCTTATTAAAGAAATTTTTTCCTGCTTTTTTCCCCACGTGTATCCCTCCGTAGAAGTACCGATGATGATTTTTTACGAAATTGACAAGCATATGTCTGATTTTAGTGATGCTATTCTTCGTGTCTGAGGTACTCATTTTGGAATCGAATTGTAAGTATGCCGAAGATGATCCACAACTCACGACGGTCGACTGTGCCCGATATACGTGGCTTTGATGAGAGTCGCCTTTGACAAGGCGTGGACTGAGGTATGCTAACCCAGGTATTTGTTACAGTTTTATATCATCTAAACTAATCTAAATTGTTTCCAAGAATATCTCATTATCAGTTGTAGTTGTAATCCTAGTTTTGATTGTATTGCGTTATAAACGTAGTTTGGTTGTATTGCGTTGTAAACGTAGTTTGGTTGTATTGCAGCTGTAATCCTAGTTTGATTGTATTGCAGTTGTAATCTTAGTTTGATTGTATCGCAGTTGTAATCGTAGTTTGATTATATTATACTAGTAGTCATGAAGTTGTGTGGCAGCATTATAGTAGACAAGCAGATCCACAGGTTCAAAGCATTAACGCTGCTAATACTTAATTCATTCAGATGTATCGACTAAGTCGTTTAGATGTTCTGGTTGCCCATTAAACCTGATCTTCACCAAACGCACTCTCAATAGGCTTCTCCATGAAAGCAGCATGGCCCAAAATAGTGATTCCTGACGCGCCAATGAGCCAGAAGACGGTGGACACAAATGACGAAAAGAACAATAGCATTGGAATGGCGATAATGAATAGACCAGTATACAACGTAGACACAGGTACTGTACCAAATGGAGTGACTAAATCTTGTCCATTTAACAATCCAATTCCAAACATTCCTCCTACTACAAATACAATGACAAACAGGAGTAACCAATTGGTGAATAGAGCATACACCAACAGCATGCCAAACACGATCGCATAGTTGGTGGAAAAGTATCCAATGTTGAATTGGATTCTGCTCTGAGCATCAAGCCATCCTTGAGGCTTTGACATTCGTCGAAAGTCAAAAAAGTCCGTGATTGATCGCAGGTTGGCGAACCTGGACCGGATCATCGCTCCCTCAGACTAACAGTTAGAACTATACGCGCAACAACCAATACACGCCCCTCTATGGCAGTTCATTGGCTTGATCTTGTTACTTACCGATATACGTTCATAGCTCCATCGTTCACGAAGTGAAGACAGTTGGATCGAAGCAAAAGCCGATGTGATCGCGTTCATAGTAGGTGCTTAACTTGTGTGGTGGTATGAAATTTGCCAGCTGTCATGGTGGCGCGGCTGTGTAGCGAGTTTATAATTAACCCGACAGAGGTGGCTTAGTCGAGAGCTACAGGAATGACGTGTCTGGCAGTCTTAATTGGGTCGAACGGTGGCGGTTTTTGGTTTTGTTGTTTGAGTTCCGAGCGTTGGATAGAGGCGGTGTTTGTGGCAGTGTTTGTGGTGAATTCGTTGTCTGTGACATGTAACCAACAATGCTATTTACCGTTGCCTATTGTTATTTTTGCACCCAATTCAAATGTGCATATCATATAAGGTTCACATAGGTGATTTACGAATGGTAATTAGTTCAGTACAGAAAATCATAACAAGTCTCAAAAACAAAAGAAAACACATTACCATCATATAATACCCAATAAGAATACACATACCAGATATATACAACATATTTATACCACAACTCTGACAGGAATACCAATATTTACCAAGGCATTCTTTAGGTCGATCCCTGTGCAATGCTGCTGTTTAAGGATATTCAGGGGTAACCAAATGTCATTCTCATCTGGGAGGACTAAAGTACGAAAAAGACTAGAGAACAGTACTAAAGACGAAAGCAACGACAAGATTAATGATATTATTAATGATAATATTAGTGATAGTAACCGACGTTCAGAAAAATGAGATAAAACTAAAGCCTGATTGCTTTCACATTGGATACAAAATCATGTATTATTGAAACAGATTATTCTCTTAGAGGACGCGTCAGACTCGACGCTATTAACTCATTTAACATCTATAAACACCAAGAGTGTCACAGTTTATTGTGGCTTGATATTGTCATTATATTCATCAGATTCTATTGTTATATACTTGCGTGATTCTTGAACAGTCTGGCAATTGATATACACAATTGATAGCAGCCGGATCGTATCTACGCAAGTGTTCAATATGAGCACGAGCTCAGTAGGAGAGATCCTGTCACTGGTGCACGCTGACCAGAGTCCATCCAATACAGATATCTTGCGGGATCTACCATTCGCACTACAAGGAATCAAAAACAACTCGCTGGCATGGAAAGTTGACCCAGAAACCAATAAGATTACTCTGGAGATCCCTCGTACCATTCCATTCCCTCTAATGGGACTTTTGTACCAGCTTCTGGAGCCGGCTGTTCTGTACAAACAGCTGAAACTATGGAACCTATCGACATCTAAACAAAGTCTAGTTGGTCAATCGCTCAAGAGCAGTATACATGATGAACTGCAAAACTACCTGGCGTTGGTTGGGAAGATAGAAAACGAAGCACGTAAACAAGACTTGGAGCTAACGCTGCGAAGATGTTTGGTGTTGCTTCATGACGCGATCCTGGGATTAAGGTTGTTGCATGATATTGCTGAAGGATCAGAAAACCTCGTAGGAGGTCAGATCGTTTCATTGCTATATGATTATACTCACAATGGCGACGAATTCATCAGTCGATTCGCTTCACGGCTGCTCGACACAATATCAAAGCCCTTTTATGAGATGCTAAATCAATGGATATCTGGAGGAGCAGTGACAGATCCGTTTGAGGAATTCTTTGTCAAAATAACCGACAATTCTACTGCAGCATGGAATGACCGATTCTCACTCGACAAGGATCTCGTACCAAGTTTCATGTCTACAAAAGTCGTTCGACAAGTGTTTGAGACTGGTAAAACATTATATTTCATAAGAGTGGCATGCGAAGATCACCAGTGGATTGACACGCGAAGAACTACATATAAACCAATAGATGATTATGACAATCTCGAAACGACCATATTCACAGGATATGACGAGGTTGTTGATCACCTAAATAAGCTATTACGCGACAAGTTCCATATGTTGGCACATCTCCAGGGACTGAAAGATTATTTATTACTAGGAAAAGGAGACTTTATCCAACTACTAGTCGAAGAGGCAGCAAGTACTCTTGATAAGCCAGCGTCTTCTTTATTACGGCATCACTTGACATCAATGTTAGAGACAGCTATAAGAGGGTCCAATGCACGATACGACAATCCAAATGTTCTTCAAAGTCTTGATGCTAGGATGCTCGAATTAGGTCATGGTGATATTGGTTGGGAGGTATTCACTCTGGAATATAGAGCAGAACAACCTCTCGATATTGTACTATTAGACAAGAGATCATCGCGAGAGTACCTACAAGTATTTAACTTTTTGTGGAGAATCAAGAGAGCGAGCTACGCATTATCTCAGGTATGGAGGATGATTGCCGGCATGCGACGTCAGCTAGGACCAAACTGGACTGAAATCAGACAAACGTGCCAGGAGATGATGCACTTTATCAGTGAATTACAATATTATATTAATTATGAGGTTGTTGAAATGGCATGGACCAAATTGCAGCAACAGCTGTCGAAAAGCACCCTGACAGTTGAAGAGATAGTGAATGAGCACCGTAAATATCTCAAACAAATCACCTACAAGGGACTACTAGGGGGAGGGCTATTGATAGGAGAGTTACACGAGATTCTCAAGAACGTGCTAAAGTATCATCGACTAGTACAAGGTCTGTTTGAAGTCGATGACGATATAGTGCGGTTCGACAACTTGCATTCGGGAATCGTGGATATCAAAAGCGCGTTCCAGCAACATATACAAGAACTTCTTTACCGACTCGAAAGAGAAGATGACGGGGAAATGCGATTCCTTGGAGTACGACTCGACTTCAATGGGTTCTATAGATAGATATCAAGGGGTTATGCGGAATTCATTCATTAGTAGGTCTAATCTATCAGTAAGTTTGATTTTAGTTTTGTTTGGGAGGTGATTAGACGCCCAAACTGGTGAAAAAGTTGTGAGCAAGTTCAACACCAACAAAAGTAGCAGCATTGGCAGGGAAAGATCGCAACAACGCAGGTCCCAAGCCAGGGAAGAATGCCTTGAAACCACCGCTCTTGTAGATTTTGCTAGTAACCTGACCAATGGATTGAGGAACCTGAGAAGACTGGAGGTTGGACTTGATTGTATCAATTGGGAACACGGGAACCCACATAGCAACACCAGCCATACCTCCTGCAAAAGAAATAGCTCCCAGAGACATGGTAGAGCCTTCAGGAGTGAGTCTCTTCTTCAAGTACTCGTAAGTAGCAAAGTATAAAGCAGAACCAGGACCGTCTCGAGCCAAAGTAGCCACAGATCCCTTGAAAACAGATCGCAATCCTCCCTCCTTGTAAAGATGCGATACAACATCAATGGCTCCATTGTACTGCTTAGCACCAGGATTCTGGCCCTGCAGCTGCAGGATTACCTTGACACGCTCGAACGGAGCAGCCACTGCAGTAGTGGGGATGGCAGACAGAAACCCCGCAGCCGAAATCTGCGAAATGGTGAGTTTTTCACCCTCCTTGAGAGGTGGAGACATGGAAGCGACAATTCGCTGGCCAATATCATAACCCCAGAAAGAAATTGCAAACATGGGGGTGACTCCAACTAATGGAGCCACCACTCCTCTATACAACCCTCGAGCACCATCTTTCGCGATTGTTTTCTTAACCACGTCCAACGTGCCGCTGTATGTTCCTGGAGGAGACGTCTGGAGTCGCACTTTGATGAGATCAAAAGGGTGTCCAACAGCCACTGCGCACACTCCACCGAATCCACCTGCCACAAAAGACTTGAGCTGACCCATAAGGGCGTTCTCCTTGACGGCTTCTACTTCTTCAGCCATTAATGTTTTTTAAAAAGTAAGAATGCAAAATACAACTGATCTGGGGAAGCCTGCTATTTATCACCGAATTATCATATGCATATTTACCGAGGTTTCCCCGTAGCCGTACCGCCGACCACCGTACGGAACAAATTAAGCTGCATAGTAAAGCCGTGAAAGCAGCGAACCGTGAAAAACGGTGAAAACGGTGGAAAACAGTGAAAAATCAATACAAAAATCGTAGAATTGCAACACAAGAATTGCACAGGAATTGCACAGGAATTGCAATAGACCGGATCAAAGGTACAAAATATAAGGTATACAACAATAGTACGAGATATATCATAAATTAGAGCTATACAAATATAGCAAAATCATATATACAGTAATCAAGGATCATTTGCAGCATTTTGCAGAGTCAGGATTAATTGTCAGTCAGTAAGCACACATCAGGGACATCACTCATACCAGTACATCAGTTCGCGACATTACGAACCGACGGTTTACTATAAATCTCCATCATATGGCTACCCTTGCGTAACAAGAACTCTACAGTGTTGACATCTCGCTTGCTGACTTGTCGATGTTGTTCGAAATTGCTTCGTACAAACCGGTGGAAGTTGGGCTGATTTGGAGCAGGTTTTTTATGGACTTCCCGTATGCACTGTCTGTAAAACTTCAGCACTTGTTAGATAGTTACCAATGGAACACACTCACCATCTTTTTGTAGTCCGGTGAGCTTTTTCATGATGAATCCACCTCAACTCGGATGATTCGCAATTCGTCAAGAGGCCGGTCGTCCGAGTCAGTTTGGACATTTCCCATCCGGTCCACTACTGCCAGACCAGCCCGAACCCTGCCAAAGATCGAATGCTTTCCATCCAGCCAAGGTGTAGGAGCCAAAGTGATAAAAAACTGCGATCCATTAGTATTGGGCCCAGTATTAGCCATTGAAAGGATCCCTGCTCCAGTGTGTTTGAGCCCAGCATGGATTTCGTCTTCAAAAGTCGGTCCATAGATACTCTCCCCTCCATACCCAGTGCCTGAAGGGTCTCCAGCCTGGATCACAAAGTCTTTAACAACCCTATGGATCACTGTATTATTGTAGTATCCAGATTGCGCTAGTTTGAGGAAATTGTTGGCAGTCTTGGGAGCGTGGTCGTTATAAAGTTCCACGCCAATAGGGCCCATAGAAGTGATGATTGTAGCCATTTTCTATACTATGAGTTACGAGTATCAGTGTGGCTTTGGAGAAAAAATAGAGAGAGAGAGATAACTCTGAGAGATAATTCTGATAGACTCGCTTTGCTGCTTCTTCAAACTTTTAATATAAACAATTGCAACATGAAAATCTATAACCAAATCCAATTAATTGGATCGATAGGTTATTATTCAAAAAAATTGTTGTCAGATCAAACATCAAATGGCATCTGTAGTGATCCTGCACTGTACGTCTTGACGTTGACAACTGCCGCATGGGAATCACTGAAAAAATCCAGCAGATCCAAGAGGAGCTTGCTAGGACCCAGAAGAATAAGGCTACCGAGTACCATATTGGTCTTCTCAAGGGTAAGCTAGCCAGATATAGACAGCAGCTTTTAGAACCTCCTCCTGGAGCATCATCAGGCGGAGGCCAAGGCTTTGAAGTATCAAAGAGTGGAGACGCTCGTGTAGCATTAATTGGATTTCCGTCGGTGGGAAAATCATCTTTACTTGGCAAAATCACCAAGACCAAGTCTGAGGTAGCTCAGTATGCATTCACAACGTTGACCAGTGTGCCAGGAGTACTGGAATATAATGGTAGTGAGATCCAGATCTTGGATTTACCAGGAATCATCCAAGGTGCGTCCGAAGGTAAAGGACGAGGTCGGCAAGTGGTGTCTACTGCCAAGACAGCCGATCTGATTTTGATGGTACTGGATGCTACTAAATCAGAGGAACAGAGGGAGGTTCTCGAGAGAGAATTGGAGGCAGTAGGAATCCGTCTCAACAAGCAGCCTCCTAATGTATACTTCAAGGTCAAGAAAACTGGAGGTCTAAAGTTTAATGCTACAAGTCCTCCGAAGCATTTGGATGAGAAAATGGTTGCAAGCATTCTTCGTGATTACAAGATCCATAATGCTGATGTGCTTGTGCGAGATCCAGAAGTATCAGTAGAGGATTTCATCGACGTCATTAACTCGACTCATCGTTCATATATCCCATGTCTGTACTGCTACAACAAGATAGATGCAGTTTCTTTGGAGGAAACTGATAGGCTGGCTCGTCAACCTAATACTGTGGTGATTTCTGTCAATATGGCACTGGGACTTGATGATTTATTGGAGAGGATCTGGGCAGATCTGTCTTTGTTGCGAATCTTTACCAAACGAAAGGGAGTAGCACCAAATTTTGGTGATCCCATGGTGGTTCGAAAGGCCCACAATTCTATAGAGGATGTGTGTGATTCCATCCATAGGGACTTTAAGTCCAAGTTCCGCTATGCATTGGTGTGGGGAGCATCAGCCAAGCACAGTCCTCAAAAGTGTGGACTACAGCATCGAATCGATGACGAAGATGTAGTGTCGATATTCACAAAGTAGTTTGGTATAAGACAGAACTTCTATGCAAAACCACCTGTACTATTAGCAGCCTACTGAACACTCTAACAGCTAATGATATAGTGCTTTCTATTGTCATGTAGCCTTTCTAGTTGTCTAATGTAGCTGTCACATGTAGCTGTCAGCTGTCTCATCTGGCTATGGCATATGACATATTGTTTCTGTCTTTTTGAATGTCATGATAATACAACAATTTACAACAAATCATATACACATATAATACATTAATGAGCTTATATACACTAGCGGAGCCCTCCTCGCTTTTCTAAAATATCCTTGGCTTCGTTGATCTTGGTTGCCAAGTATGGAGATCCTCCTCTATCAGGATGGTTAAGTAACATGATTCGTCGGTGGGTATCCTTGAGCTTGGTTTTATTCAGAGTCGATTCTCGCAAATTGAGGATCTGGAGTGCTTCCTTTGGAGTCATTTTAGCGTCGAACCCTCCAGTGAAGAACTTCTTGCTGCTAGCACCTGGTCCCGATTTCCTGAACAGTGACCTCAGTACTAAAGCACCAGCCACTGCGCCTGCTCCAGATATGACAGGATGTTCCTGAATTAACTCCGACCACTCCAAATCAACAAGTTTTACTTACCGATACATATTGGTGTACCGAATCAAACGTCTTTTCAGCAAAGCTTTTTTCAGACATGAGATGAGCCGTAGTGAAGAGTCTAACAGCAGCCTTACCTTGGGAGGTGAGTAAGGTAGGGAAGGACATGTGAAGTGAGATAGGGAGGTGAGATGGGAGGTGAGATGGGAGGTGAGAGACGTTGCCCTGAGAAGGAAGTGAGAAGGAAGTGAGGAGATCAAACACTGCATTTTATAAATCTATAATTTAAATTTGGGTTAGAGTTAAGAATTGTTGAACTGATCGATTCGCTGGGTTGATTAGTACCAGTGGTTAAGCTGGGACTTATGCAGCAGTAGCTACAATAGTTATAATGGTTACATGTAGTTACACTTAGTTAAAATAGTTACATCAGTCAAATTATAGTGGTTACGTCTGTAAAATTATAGTGGTTGCGTCTGTAAAATTATAGTAGTTACGTCAGTCAAATTATAGTGGTTACAGTAGTTTTCAGTGTGCTTATGGTAGGTAAAGTAATTACTGTAGTATATGATTCAAGAGTAAGAGTACTTCTCCACCCTACAGCAGCAGAGTTGCAACCAGAACTAAGTACTATTGACATCATCCTATCACAGCTCCAATTCAATTGTCAATTACGCCACTGAAATTCTGCAATTGACCATCTCAAAATGTGACACGACGTCTACTTGAACTCTTTCTAACTCTTTCAACATTACTGTCTACATTCAACTCAATTCAATTCAATCAATCAATTTCTTTCATAACTAGTATTTAGTTTCAACATAGCTTAGTTGTAGTTGACAGAAGGAGGCTGGTCAGGGCTCCACTGGTCAGACTGACCGTAGTGGTTGTCATATCCCTGCTGGACGTTCTGGGTAGCCTGCTTCTTGACCTTCTCCTTGTCAATGTAGTCAAGACCCTTGGTCTCAACAAGCTTGTCAACCTCACCACCAGCAATTCCGGCAAGGAGCTCCTTGGCGAAAGCGTGAGAGACGGGCTTGCCCTCCTTTCGCTGTCGGTTCTCAAAGACCCTGGCAGCAGCGAAAGAAGCAGCGCCAGCAAGCAACTCGTGAGAGAACTTTCCCTCGTTGTCGGGCTGGTTGTTGTTAACTTGGTTGTGATTCTCCTCAAAAAGTCCAAACATTATGTCAAGTGGGTAACTAACAATGGCCGGAACCGAGCGTATTTATACATTTCTAGATTGGGCCCGACTTCCACCGTGTACTTTTTGTGGGGTTCGCTAATTTGGTAACCAGGGGGCGTGCAGGAACAAAGGATCGACCGAGGCGTGTGGATCGGGATACGTCACTAGACCGCTCACCATTTGAAACAATTGCCTGCTAATACAACCCAATCGCCGCCTGTTTCCAATTACTGCTAACTATTGCTAGTCAAATATGGGCGCACAATTGGCATAACCACAACAATAGAACAATTGCATGCGAGTCCATACGAACTTCATGCGAGTCCGATTCACTCACCACTAGCGATTGCTGGCATTGCGGTAAAGGTCCCGGGCTATTGACTATCAAATAACCTCATCCACACCCGATTGCGCCACTTGCTGCAATGTGCTGTGCCTGGTAACTCAATGGTCTACCCAAATCGGCCAAAAACCGTCCTGATGCCTCGCCATTTTTTACGTGGTTATATTTATCCACGTCACCTGAAACAAACCACGCTAATGCACACTAATGTACAGCACCGTACATTTGAAACTTAGCTTGCAGGCGTAGTACATGAGGCGATGCCTAGTGATAGCGCATCGATGTTTGATCATGGGCATGTTTGTTTGAAAAGCTGTCCCTTTGATGGCTGTGTAGCAGTAGAGTGGCAATTGGAGGCATATTTGGCATAGCCTCCAATTTTGTTGTACCAATATGGATTGGACTCTGCTATTTTTAGTCTAGTGTTAATCTCCTGTGTGAATCTTGTGGGAATCCCCACGAGGCTTGGCTTATTCACTGCTGCAGCGCCTGTTCCGCCTGACTGTGTACATTGGAATGCTAATACTGCGCTGCAGTTGCCATTGCCATTGCTGTTGCATTGAGAGTTCAATACTATTTCCATCGAGTGTGCCATTGCCACTGCACCGGACAAAAAGGGATCCTCAGGCACCACCTGGGCAACTCATCCGCATTGGCCGCCTCTTCAAAAACACTTAGCTCGTTCCCGTTCTTTCTCTGCTGCACTATACCCTGACAAAAGTGGTTAAGTTACAGTAATCTTTTTAATTAATTTATACAGCCTCATCTTGTTGATGGCGGACGTTAACTGTAACTATTAGAACAACCAACAGTAATGGGATCACTGGACATAGTAAGATCAATATTAAGGAATTATCCATAATTGGAAAAAAAAGAATGAAGTAAAACGATAACAAACAAATAACACTCTGAAATCTTCATTTTATACACACCATAAAGTTATGCTATAATTAAATATATGAAACAGACTCTAAAACATTGATTAGCCACAAGGCCGAGTCTAATCAATGTCCATTCGAGCTTTCTTGGACTTTTTGGACTTGGACATGTTCTTAACAAGAACCTCCAACTGCTCAGGCTCCTCAACCTCGACCTGGCTATCGTATTCTTCTTCCGAGTAGTCCATGGTGTTTTCTTGGTCTTCCTGCTTGGCAGCCAATCTGGAAAGCTCCACCTCTCGCTCTCGCAACAGCTCTGGGTTGGCCTCCACCAATTTGCGGTCCAAAGTTCGCTGTCTCTCCTTGTTTCCACGCATTCGGTTCTTGTAAAATGCTCGTTCTCTTCGTTGTCTGATCTCCTCGACTCTGGTCATGGCCCGTAATGTATCGGCCACAAGCTCTCGGTTGTATCGAACAGGCACATGACGACGGGCGTTGAATGCAAGAGTAGAATCCACAGCCATCTCTTTTCCAGCGGCCTTTCGGAAAGCCTTTGTCCATCGCAGCTTTCGAGGATTTCGCTTCAGCTTGAAGTTTTTGTGACATTTGGATCGGCAAAATCGAAACTCTTTGGCATCGTTTCTGACAAACATAATACCGTGAGCCGGCTAATGTTAGATTCTATTTCTATCCACCATGTCATATTTAATGTTTGGCACTTACGTAAACCGGTGACGAGCAAAAATGGCAATTATACACTCTCATTGTGAGGTTGGAGACTGCAGTTAGGGTGGAGATGAAATTTTAGGGGAGGGAAGAAAAAAAAAATATGACAAATATATGCACTGATGTTTGTCATCACCCTAACCTGGAAGATTACCAGCAGCTTAGCACTTTCGTACTTTGTGTGCTACAAGACAAGAACAAGAACAAGAACAAGAACAAGAACAAGAACAAGAACAAAAACAAAAACGAAAACAAAAACAAAAACAAAAGTCGTACTCCGACCTATTCCCACTATATAAATAACCAGAATCTAAATATATATGTATCGTCTAAAATGTCACAGGCGTTCCTCCAAAGTATTGATCCCAAATAAGCTTCATGTAAGGCAAATCTTGGGTGCCAGGCATCCAATCTATATCATTAACTAAATTGTCTTGACCTTTTTCAGCATCCAGGAAAAACTGCTGCAATTCATTCTCATCAAAGTCTATCTGTGGAGCCAAGGTCGATAATGCCATGGGATTTGGAGGGCTGCGAGTATCAGAAGTCGAGTAATTGATTTTTACCTCATTCTGACCTCCTCCACTGACACCAAACAGGTCACCACCACTACCAAGTCCAATACTACTGTCACGAGACTTTTCTTCTTTGTACAATTTCACAATAGCAGCGCCGAGCAGCTCGAAAGTCGACCGACACCCCTCTGCAGCATCACAACTATCCTTAAGAGTCGACAACACTCGTAAACATGCAGAGTTATAAAACTCAATATTCGACAGTTTGGTTGACATCCTTATCTCCTTACAGTGATAAAGCGCATAAAGATACGAAGTGCCTGCCATGAATAGATTGTGCACTGCAGCCCATGTGTAATTAATAGATCTGCTCTGCATCATGTCAAAGTATTTTTGGATAATATTGCGGCCCGAGTCCGCAATTATTTCATATGCAGTTAGATCTAGTACCGACATTGCGGGACTGATTCCATATAACAACAGCTTTGTCTGGTAGTAATTGAGCTCGAAAAATGCAAAATTAAAGTTACAATTCATGATTCGCGTTGCACGGGGACAATTCTTAAACCATTCCTCCACTCGTTTGGACATGGAAGTTCTCCATTCGTTAAGAGAACCGAATTCTCTTGGAAGTGGTCCACAATCATATAGTATTCGCTGCACTTCTGCTTGTAGGATTCGCAATTTGAAAAAGCTCAATGATACCCATTTGTACGACGGTAACTTTGTATTTCCAACCTCAGGAAGAAGTGAACCCGGAAGCAAGTATGTGTCATCTAATTCAGATGGGAACTTAACCCTGATAGATTCCTCTGGTATACCGCAAGGGCGTCCAAGATATACACATACCTGGCGATCTAGTGCATATGTACACCAAAATAGTCGTCGCCTCATATCCACAGTGAAAGGGTCTGATCCTGAGTATCCTCTATCTTCATTGTGAAGACCAATGTCTACACATAATCTCATGGCACTTCCTAGGACATACCAAACCCCCGGCACAGCGGGTCGCATAATAGAATACAGTGTTACTAATAGAAGGGCCTGAAGAGCTTCTAATCTATCGGATGATGCAAATACAGCGTCTGCATGCCTTGATGCTGCTGCTCTATAGCTTTCGGAAATCCGATTGCCATATTTCTGTTGGTGTACAGCGGAAGCAATGGCAAACACCATGTATAGGAAAAAATGACAAGCACTAGATCCGCCTTCAGTCTCTTCCATTAAAACAGGTCCGTTATCAGAGTCTAAGGGGTTTAATTTTACGCCAATCTCCGTGTATTCTGACGCTAGGTTTGTAGAATGGCTCAGCTGGCCATAAACAGGCTCAAAGTACTTTAACAAAAACTGTTCTCGGTGCAGTATGGGCATCTGAGGATTTGCTTGCGCAAAATAGTTGGCCAGTAGCAATTGAGCAGCGTCTTTAGAAGGCATAGTGGCTACCTCCACATCGTCCATATCGTCAGTCCGTGCTGGCTTATCAATTGGAGATGCAGATCCATCTTGTACAGACATATCAGCCTGACGCATTTTGAACGCTGTCATCAGAATTCGTGCAAATGACAAGCCAGCTGATGCCCCTAAATATGCATTATGGTTAGATGCAGCATTGGCTCCTACCAGTTCCACGCTACTAGAAATGCGACTAATACGACGAGGCTTACCGTAAGAACTCATCGGTGAAGTTACCGATGATGATGTTATGCTTGATACTGGTGATACAGGATCAAATCTGGAGCTAGGAGATACTGACTCTGCATTGGCTGTCACATTTGCGCTAGTGTTAGCATTTGATATCATTCGTCCATTACCACCATGAATGTTGTCTTGGCTGCTTCTATAGCTATTCCCATGACTGTTCACATGACTATTGCCATGACTATTGCCATGACTATTGCCATGACTGTTGCCATGACTGCTACCATGACTACTCCCACTAACACCATCAAGAGCTTTCTCTAGCTCAGCTATTCGGTTCTCCAAATGAGACACATAACTTCGTGGGATTTCTCTTCCAGTAGCAGCATCAATTCCAACACATTCAACACCCGATTTTTCACATGACGTACAGGAAGGGAATTTCCGGTCACATTTAGTCTTTCGGAGCCTACACCGTTGGCATGCCGAAATGGATCTAGCAATCCCTAGAACTGGGCTTTGAGAAGCCGGAGGCGACTCAGCTTTGAACTTCTTGGCAGCTGGACCTGAGTCTGGTGCTCCAACCATTATGAACGGTCCAATGCCAAACCTCAAAACTTCGCTATAATGGCTTACTGGGGTAAATACACAGTGTCTGATAACAAGTTATCAGTAACCTTACTCTGAGGCCGCAGCCCATGTGGCATGGCACCTTACACTAATAGGGCTGTACATGCAAGATATGACAAAAAAAAATCCCACTTCAACTTATTAGCACAGCCATTGATAACGGTTACAATCGTTTCTCGCTGACCTAGAAAGTCAAAAATGAACTGGTAAATAAGCAGAACAGATCAATGAATTGGAATTGCATCACTGTTGCTCGCGTTCTGTTGTATCCAAAATGATCCGTCAAATGTACTGACTCTGACCCGTCGTTAATCATCAAAGAAGGGTAGGGAGACTTGCCCACTACAAAAACGGCAGCAACGGAAACATAAAAAAATAAAAACTAAGCCCATGTAAGGTACGGCAGAAGCTCTCCAAGTCGCACAGCACACAAACTAGGCAACAGGTGTGGTAACACTGCAGCACACTTAGCGCACACACCAGTTGCCCTCCCTCCGCCCGGCTCGAAGCAACTTCCCTCTGACTTGGGTGGGAAATATGTAGGCAGACGCCCGAGATAACTGGAACCGCATGGCATATTTTCCAAGTGTAAAGCATGAATATCATAAATACCGACATAACCACGAACAAAACGTCCAGATCTCTGTAGCATCTATGTGACCAGTACGTCAGTGCCTACTCAAAGTGGTACTGGAGTCGCCCCCGTACTTGAGCGCATCGCCGATCCAAGGGTCATAAAAATAATATTATTTAGCTCCTGTCACTAACGGTCATGCGATACCTCGCCGCATGCAGTAGATTATTGCATCGACGCCAACAAAGCCTGCCTTAAAACTTTTTCGTAGCTGGCTGATTCGGGGCCCGGAGTATGGCCAGTGATTCAAATTCGACTTCAGAAAGATCACACTTGTTTGTACTGTGGAAATGCTAATCAGGTTTGGCTGGCGCCTGCCACTAATTGCGGGGCTGTGGAGCCCCGGATTGGTGATCCAACCTACAAGCGCTAGTTCCGGGTTGCAACCAGTTGGTCCTGCGCCTGCACCTGCAACTCTTGTTCCAGTCGATTCCGATCTGTTAGGATCCGGATACCAAATCGACACTACAGGTCCTGACATTGACATTGGAATTGCCGGAATGTATGGAGCTCTTGATTCTGGTAGTTCTAGTGCGATGATTTCTACTTCTGGAGGCTATAGTTCTGGATCTGGTGAAGGAGCAGCTGCTGAAACATTGGCAGTCGGTGGCCATTTCTTTCTTATATCCGCTATAGCCGTTTTGTGTACGATATGGTACTTTGTGGTTATATTTTTGGTGTCGGTTGGTGCAATTGTCATATGGAGAAAGAACACGCGAGTGTGGGGATCAATAAATGGTTCTCGAAGCTCGCCAGATGTCGAGGGTGTCACCATATTACGTCCCATCAAGGGCATAGACACAGACATGGAACAGTGTCTGATGAGCGCATTTTTACAAGAGTACCCCAAATTCGAAATCATATTTTGTGTAGAGTCTTCTGCCGACCCTGCTATCTCAGTTGCAACTGATATTATGACCCGGTTCGAGGGCCAGGTCGATTCGAGGCTTATGGTATCCACCCCGGATGACATTGCTGATGGCATCAAGGATGGACCCAACCCAAAGATCAACAACTTGGCAAAGGGCTATAGAGCTGCCAAGTATGATATAATTTGGGTACTGGATTCCAATGTATGGGCTGCACCTGGTACCCTAGGCAGATCGATGATAGAGTTCTCCAAATCCCGCACCATCCAACTCGTTCACCATTTGCCAATGTGTCTTTCTACTCTTCCTGGTTGGGAAGAGAATATTGGCGGCAAGCTTGATGAGATGTTTATGCTGACAGCTCATGCCAAGTTCTACACCGCTATAAATACTGCAGCTGTGGCACCCTGTGTAATGGGCAAATCAAATATGTATAGAAGATCTGACCTTGACAGGGCCACTAACAAACCTCATGGCGAAGGGATCCGTGCATTTTCTCCCTATATCGCCGAAGATAATATGATTGCTGAGTTCCTTTGGAGGAATGGAGGACGTACTGCAATGACTTCGGATACTGTCATTCAACCACTGGCCAGTGTCAAAATGGATGGGTATCTGTTTCGCAGGATCCGTTGGCTACGTGTCCGGCGATACATGGTTTTGGCTGCAACTCTTTTAGAGCCTACTACTGAAAGCTTGTTATGTGGAATCATTGGTTCTTTTGGACTATCTGTGACAATGTTTTCATCAAGCTCTTTGTTTAGCTTTTATTTTCTTCTCATCCATTTAACTCTATGGTGTGCTTGTGACTATTGGCAGTTTCATAATCTTATAAGCTTTTCCAATGTGGAGGTCACCAACCGTCCATTTTTTGTCACAAAGTACTATTCTCCTGATGCTGACAAGGGACGGAGACGACATTTTTTCAAGTCTTGGCTGCCGATATGGCTTCTGCGTGAAGGTATGGCTCTACCGATCTGGGTGGTTGCGATGTGTGGACACAAAATTAACTGGAGGAACAAGCCATTTAGAATCAAGAGAGATCTTACTGCTGAGGAACTTCCCGAATAGCTGGCCATTTTTGAACGGAAAGAAGAAAAAGAGAAGAAAAAACAAAATGAAAACACAAACTGTCCAGTCTATTATATATTTATTCTTTTATTGTTTTGTTTTGCTTTGAGGAAGGGCATGGCATGTGTTTCAAAATTCCAGACATCCCTGCAATGATATATACCTGAAATAAAACAATATTATCACTAATTGCTCATAATGTCATATATCAACTAAAAATAAATTATTTACAACAACTTTTATTCTGACTCATTAGATGGGTAGAGCACAGACTCAAGATTGACAAAGTTCTCTTTGATGTTTCGAACAGATACGAATCTAGAAAGGATATTGCCTGATCCACTCTTATCATTGGTTCCAGACTTTCGACTTCCTCCAAACCACTGCTGTCCAACAACTGCTCCAGTAGACTTATCATTGATGTAGAAGTTTCCAGCACTGTGTTTAAGCTTCTCAGATGCAAGTCGAATGGCAGATCTGTCCTGAGCAAAAATGGATCCAGTGAGTCCATATTTACCAGTTGCATCGACTTTCTCAAGAGTCGCTTCATATTCAGAGTCCTTGAACACATGAATTGTTAGAAGTGGTCCAAAAAACTCATCTTGAAGGTTGATATGATCGGCGCTGTTGGCAACGAAAACAGTTGGCTGAACATAGTAGCCAACGCTCTTGTCAGTCTTTCCACCCACTAACAACTCCAGTCCAGAGTCTTTCAAACCACTGCTGATTGCCTTATCCAGTTTGTTGAAAGACTGTTCATGGATAACCGGTCCCACAAACTTGTGGAATGATCCAGCATCGGTGTAGTCTCCCTGCTGAAGTGCTTCGACTTCTCGGACGATCTTGGTCTTAAACTCGGGCCACAGTGACTCGGACACATAAGCTCGAGAAGTTGCTGAACATTTCTGTCCCTGGTATTCAAATGAACCTCGGACTGTTGACTTGACGGCATTGTCGATATTGGCAGACTTGTGGATCACATGGAAATTCTTACCTCCTGTCTCTCCGACAATTCGAGGGTATGCCTTGTACGAAGGCAAGTTGCTTGCAATCTGCTGATAGAGTCCCATGAAAACGTCAGTGGATCCAGTAAAGTGAAGCGCAGCAAAATCTGGATGCTCTACCACTGGCTTGGTGACAGTTTTCGGGTTGCCTGGGACAAAGTTGATAACGCCTTCTGGAACTCCAGCTTCAGCAAAAATCTTATACAACAAGTAGTTGGACAACACCGCATTGTTAGAGGGCTTCCATATAACTGTGTTTCCCATCAATGCCGGAGCTCCAACCAAATTTCCAGCAATGGCAGTGAAGTTGAATGGAGTAACCGCATACACGAAGCCTTCTAGAGCTCGGTACTCTGCACGGTTCCATACTCCTGGAGATGATCGAGATGGTTGCTGGCTATAAAGCTCTTCGGCATATTTGACGTTGAATCGAAGGAAATCAATCAATTCGCAAGTAGAGTCGATCTCGGCTTGGTATACGTTCTTGCCTTGTCCAATCATAGTAGTAGCAAGCATGTCATATCGATACTTTCCAGCAATCAGATCTGCTGCCTTGAGAAACACAGAAGCTCTATCAGCCCATGGAGCATTCTCCCAATCTCTCTTGGCAGCCTGGGCTGCTTTAATTGCTTCTTTGACATCACTTTCCGATGCTGAGCTTACTTCAGCGACTGCATTCTTATGATTATAAGGTGACAGCTGGCTGAAAGTCTCATTGGTGAATATCTCCCTTCCACCAATCACCAAAGGAACATGAGCAGGCTCTGACGAGTAATTTCCAAGTGCATTAAGAACCTTTTGCTTGTCATCAGACTTCGGGTCGAACGTTCGGACAGGCTCATTGAAAATCTCTGGAACTTTAAAAGTTCCCAATTGACTGGAAAACCTCCTGGCATTACTAATTGTAAAGCACCCAGTAGATTTTCTCAACATTGTTGTGTAGTGATTAATGGTTTGATTTAATTCTATTAATTTGATTTGGATTTGCTGCCTTTTATATGATATCTGCACCTCTGATTACTCTGTGCATATCGCTGCGTAAGTGATGGCCGTGCCCCGTGTATCGACTTAGGAAGATCTTTAGACTCGGCTCACCTGCAGCTGTCCGCGTAGTGTGGAGAACGAACAAGAAGTGGAAGGACGATAACCACTCAGCTCATTACATTGACTCAATAAACATATACGTATTCATGTTTTATTCATATTCAATTCTTCAGAATGCACAGAACTCAATTCTATAACTATTGAAAGATGTAATGGCATTTTGTTGTTGTCTGGCCCTTAATTATTCTTCGACGGGTACAGGTACGGCTTGAAAAGCTGTACCATTTGACTTGGTTGTCTCGGTTACCTCTTCCCTATCACCCTTATCATCTTCAATGGGATTCGAAAACGATCTGTACTCCTCTTCTTTAATTTCTGCCAGAACAGATGGTGCGACCTTTTTCGGATTCAATCCATATAGTTCTTGAAAGCTCATGATCATGGGATGCCACAGATCAGGATCAATCCGATTCTTGTGACCCTTCATCTTGATACTTTCTTCTACATGAGTGCGTAGTACCTTTACCTCCAAAGCTATAAAGCCCTTTGTATCGACATCGCTGCACATTTCATATACTCCCACTAGCTCGGCTTCCATCTGTGCAGGACACTCCTTGATACGCACAGGTCGAACAAGTTCCGACGCTTGTGGCGTCAATTTGGCATGTCCAAACTTATCGTGGACATATTTATACCCATTCATTCTTTTGAAATATTGATATCCGTTGTGAGGTTCAGCCGTATCCACGCCAGCCGAGCCAGTTGTACGTGCCAAGCTATTCACCGCATCTTTCATGTCATCGGAGGGAAGATTGATAACACACTGCTTGGTACGACGAAGATTGATGGTTGTTTGAGAGATGGCTCCGATCCCAAGCATGCAGCGGTTACCGAGCCACCATGCTGAAGATATTGGTGCAATATTGAATGTCCCATCTTCGTTAACGGTTGTAATTAGTACCACTGGGGTTCCCCAATAGAAGATCGCAGGCGAGATTGTCTGGTGCATGGCGATAAATATCTATATCGGTTATGTATATTGAAAAGAATAAACCTTCAAGTTAATTCTTCAAAGTCACAGTAGAAAACTAATTCAAATCATGGACCCAAACATGGCTTATATACGTTTCTGTACTCTGATCTCGCTTGAGTTAAAGGTAGTTCTCATGCTGCCATTGTTTGCTATTGTTTTCAATGTGACCAATCAGTGATCTTTTATGTGTGAGTAACCATTCGCCCTCCTACATTTCACTAGCTATTGCTTTCTATATGACCAATGGGTGATGATTTGCCTTCTGTATGATCTTAGAGTTCATGCACCCCGTTCAAATTGCTTTTGATATGGCCAATCAGGACATAACTTGGCATTGATATCAATAAACAACTCAGACCCAATTTAATCTTAAGCAATGGTCTAAAAGCTCATTTATATGTTATCATACGATCGTGTAGGGGACCAGGTCGGTCCAAAATATATAAAATTAATAGCCAACGCCAATTATCGTAAAGTTTACTGATCCGAACGAGTGGAACGGCTGTCTGACATGACACAATTGGTGCCGTTTCGCGTATTGGTGCCGTGTCGGCGTGCATGCGTTAAATCCGACAGTTCGAGCATCATTATCGCCGGTGAGCCTAACAGACCGAGCCTCCTGAAGAAGCAATTACACTGTATGCGATGACTCGAATTACCGGAATTACCAATAATCAATTCGTTAGACACTTAGTATAAAAGACAAGTGAATTCCGTATATCCAATCGCTAAAATAAATAACCAAACAAAAACAACAACAATGACTTATGGATTTGACACTGATTCGCACACCGTTACTCATGACCTCGCTTCTTTTATTGCTGGAAAAAATGTTCTAGTGACTGGCTGCACTTTGGGAGGTCTAGGTGCTGGTACAGCTCAGTCAATTGCTGAGTCTAATGCTAACCTTGTGATCATTGCAGGCAGGAGTCAAAAGAAACTGGATGAAACAATTTCGGCCATAAAGCAAGTTGCTCCTCAGGCAACTTTAAGATCGTTGGTTGTAGACCTTAGTTCTTTGGATTCTGTTGAAGTGGCTGCGAAGGAGATCAACACTTATTCGGAAACTCTGGATGTTATAATCAACAATGCTGCAATTATGGCCACTCCTTACGGTAAAACTACAGATGGTTTTGAACAACAGTTTGGAACAAACCATTTAGGACCATTTCTATTAACCAATTTGCTCCTTGAAAAGATATTTTCCAAAGGGGCTACTAATCCTCGGGTTGTTAATGTTGCTAGTTTTGGACACCGTTATTGCCCTGTAGTATTTGATGACATTGACTTTTCGAATGGAGAGAAATATACTCCATTCTGGGGATATGGTCAGTCAAAGACTGCCAATATTCTGTTTGCAAAGGAATTACATAACAAGTATCATTCCTCAAAAGGGTTGACCACTGTCAGCGTTCATCCTGGACATATTCCTACCAATCTTGCCGTCCATTTGGATGTTCCTCAAATAATTAAAGACCCTCCCAAGGCATGGGATGGAAGCTCCATGTTTCCAAAGTACGCTCCCGTAATTTCTCGCCACAAGTCCCTGGACCAAGGAGTTGCCCCTATACTTATTGCTGCCTTCGACCCATCTATTGCCAAGAACTCAGGTGCTTTCATGTTTGACGATTGCCAATTTGACCCTGAAAATGCTGCACCTTACGCTCTGGATAATGAGAACGCGTCACGACTATGGCAACTAAGTGAAAAATTAGTTGGACATTCCTTTTAATTGGAATTGAGTTCTTGTGAACTACTCTGAAAGCAGATCGATAGCAATAATGTGGTTACTATTTAAGGTTCACATGCATATATCGATTTTTGTGACCTTTCAAAATGTGGGCAGTATTGTCAAGATCTTAAAACGAAAAAAGAAAAAAAAATCAAAATTATAACTTATAGCTACAGTACACAGTATAAATGTAAGAGAAATAAAGTATAAAAAGGAAAACAAATTGACCTTCATAATTCAGTTTCCACAGAATTCGGAGTATATTTCGTAGAGAATAATATTTTTTAAGCAAGATCTGGATCGGGGGCTCATAGTGAAGTACCAGGGCGGGCCCAGCATCCATTAAGTCAGAGTACATGGTAATGCCAAGATTACCCAGCTCCATCTGCCAATAGACACAGGTTCTGTGTCCACAAGTGCCGAAAAGTTTACGAAAATTAGCGCGAAATAGGCAAGTATGCACGTCAGAGGATCGCCATGTATGTCTTCCCCTCATCTACAGGGGCAAGTCGGCAAAAACCACCTAGCGTTGCGCTGCCTTGGCATCTCTTCTTTCGCTAGTTACTTTTTGTGCAAGAAAAAACTACCCGAAAATAAAATCATTGTCTTACAATTAAATAAAACGCATTAGACAATCAAGGAGATTGTCTGGAACCAAAATGGATGATCGAAGTTCATTGGATCAATTTGCATTTTGTCTCAAGTGTTGCTCAATCAAGCGACAAATCGAGGAAGGCGTCTCCAGATTAGGAAGTAAGATTAACTCCCCTAGGGTGCAAGGCTGCTCGGAATTTAGGCGCCCCACCCCTGCATTAGTGTGCTTCTGTACAGCGGTAGAATTTTGGCAGGAGTCATGGTCATCATTCAAACCGCGGATCTCTTCATAGGTTGCAGATCAATGAGATACCTTGAGCATTCGACTAAACAGACAAGATAATAATACAGAGTTTATACCATACCAAAGCGACGCCTAGTTGGTAAAAATATCGGGCGGTTGGCTGTCGAATTAAGCTTCTTACACATTTCTGCTCGCCCTGAAAGCCACCTTCCATGCAGACCACATGCTGGCTGCAATGTCGATCACCCCTCATTCCCATAAAGAAATGGGCCTTTAACCTGTTGAAAGCCGTTTCACACACTGGTGTATGGTGAAAAATGCAAGGCGTGATCATCAACCAGAATGGTGGAGACAAATGGCATACTCGGGGCCTTGTCGTGAAGAATATAAAGGTTCCTCACGGCGCACTTAAAGGCGTCGTTTCTGCAATTTATTGAGAAAGGGGAAGATCAATTAATAAAGATGTCTGTCGTTATCGTTCCTGCTGTAACATATACTCTCCCTACCGGAGGCGCTACTGGTGCTGTTGGAGGTGGTGTTGCTGGTGAAGTCCAGTCTTTGATCGCTCAGCAGTCTGAAGAACTCCAGTCAATTCTCGCTACAGTCGCTCCAGTCGCTCCAGTCGCTTCTCCTGCCCCAGCTGTCCCTGCCGCTGGTGCTGGTGCTGTTTCTGCTGGTGCTGCCCCAGCTGCTTCCGATGCTGCTAGTGCTGGTGCTGTTGCCGCTGGTGCTGGTGCTGGTGCTGCTTCTGCCGCTGCTGCTAGTGCTGTTCCTGCCGCTGCTTCTGATGCTGCTAGTGCTGGTGCCGCTGCTGCTAGTGCTGTTCCTGCCGCTGCTGCTAGTGCTGTTCCTGCTGCTGCTGCCCCAGCTGCTTCTGATGCTGCTAGTGCTGATGCCGGTGCCGCTGCTGCTTCTGGTGCCTCTGACGCTGCTAGTGCTGGTGCCGGTGCCGCTGCTTCTGGTGCTTCTGGTGTTTCTGGAGCTGTTGCTTCTGCTACTGATGCCGCCGGTGCTGTTAGGGCCTCTGGTGTCTCTGGAGCGGGAGTTTCTGCCACTGATGCCGCTGGAGCCTCTGGTGCTGCTTCTGCCACTGCGTCCGGTGCTGCTGGTGCAGGTGCTATCGTTGGAGGCGATGGATCTAACTCGACTGCTTCTGGTACTTCAGGTGCATCAGGTGCTTCTGGAGCTGCACGGGCATCTGCCACTGGTACAGACTCTTCTAACTCTACTGCCACAGACTCTACTTCAGGTTCCGGTGCTACTACCCTTGCCGTCGGAAGTGGAAGTGGAAGTAATTCTAGCTCATCTGCTAACAGCACTGCTTCTGGATCAGGCGCAGGTACAGCTACTGTCTCTGGCTCAGGCTCGAGCACTGCTTCTGGATCAGGTTCTAGTGCCAGTTCTAGCTCCAGCTCTACTGGCGGCTCTAAGAGTGATGCAAGCAGCAGCAAGATTTCAAAGGCTATTGTCGGCGGTGTTGCAATTGCTTTTATCCTCAGCATGTTCTAAGACCCTCCACTGGGATTCTAGACTTGTAATTTTACGACATGACGTTTCTATTTAATCCTTTTATCATTTTTGTGAAAGTAATAATGATTCCAAAAAATTGGGAATATTGAATACATTTAATATTAATTATTGCATAATTTTTTTAATAATAATTTAAAATTCGCTGTTTATCACTATTGAATTTCTTACATCATCAATCATTCTTCCCCACACATGTTCCACGTATTTCCGCACTGTGGGGCTAAACCTTGCATCCTTCGGCTAAACCGTTCAACCGTCATACATAAATAGACATATATATATGTGTCTGTATACCAGAAGGAACATACCAGAAAGGTTTAGGATAAATAAGGAATGTCGTCTTTAAATTCGTTGTCTCATGTTAGATTCTTCATTAAGAGCTTACAGTTGAAGTCTGGGCCAAGGAAGTTCCCATTTGTGCTTGGAATCAGTGGCACCCAGGGGTCGGGCAAGTCGTATTTGGCGGCTAAGCTGGAGGAGATTCTCAAAGATGATGGGTACACTGTGTGCAACATGTCAATGGATGATTTTTACCTAGATCACAAAGCATTGACCCAAATTAAGGCTAAGCAGGATGAAAATATGCCATTGATCCGGGGCCGGGGCCTGCCAGGCACTCATGATACTGGGCTATTGCGGGAAATGGAACGTTTGCTTGCTGAAGACAAACCTGGATCTGAAATAGCCATTCCCCGATACGATAAGAGCAAGTTCAGTGGTGAAGGTGATAGAAGTGACAAAAATGAATGGCCCGTGGTCACTGGACCGGTGGACATTGTTATTATCGAAGGGTGGTGCCTTGGGTTTCGACCAGTCGAAGACTCAAGTTTACAGACTGAGAGTCACAGTCATGGATTCAATATGAATGACCTACATGATCTTAATAAAGCCGTTGCAGACTACAGTGCTACCAAGATCTTTGGAAAATTTGATGCATTCATCCATTTAGATGCGCTGGACATCAACTATGTCTACAAGTGGAGAAGACAGCAAGAGTTAGATCTGATTTCTCAGAAGGGATCGGGAATGACTCCACAACAGGTTGTCAAGTTTGTTGACGGTTACATGCCCGCTTATCGCCTTTATGCTAGTAGCCTGCGACATAGCTATCAAGGTAGTGGGACGAAACTCACTATTAGTTTGGACGAAGATCGCAAACCTGTTAAGTTCACGTACTGGTAAACAAAAAAAGCAATGGCTTTGGACTAGCAAACAGTAGTACTGATTATACAATATAATCTCCACCGCTAATCGCTTTACTAATCGCTTAATATTATAGCCTGTTGCCAATCTCCGGGTTGAATTCAATATGCACCTGTCATCTCATTTAGTAGTGATCCCCACGCAAGGCAACCCCACAGTCGGAAAAACGTTTATTCGCAAGTACATAATACGGATATTATATAAATCGAACGGTTACAGCAATTGAACAGCAGTGTAACGGAGCCATGCCAAGCAAGACTTACTCAATCGCACTTATACCGGCTGATGGAATCGGAAAAGAAGTAGTAGATTCGGCAGTACAAGTTCTGAAGGCACTACAGGATAAGCTGAAAACCGTCCAATTTAACTTCACAAACTACGACTGGGGAACTGACAGATACAAGGCACTAGGTGAATATATGCCTGAAAATGGAATCCTAGATCTCAAGAAACATGATGCTACACTGTTTGGATCTGTAGGAGCGCCTGATGTACCAGATCATATCTCATTATGGGGCCTTCTGTTGAAGATCCGCGGACCGATGCAGTTATACGCCAATGTCCGTCCCGTACGAGTATTCCCTGGGGTCCAAAGTTATCTAAACAATGTCAAGGATAAGAATGATCTTGATTGGGTTCTGGTGAGAGAGAATTCAGAGGGAGAATACTCGGGCCATGGGGGTAGATCTCATATTGGTCAGCCATGGGAAACTGCAACAGAGGTAGCAATCTTCACTCGTGTCGGTATCGAGAGAATAATGAGGTTTGCATTTGACGTTGCAAGATCACGACCGAGAAAGTTACTCACGGTGGTGACCAAGTCAAATTCACTTCGCAATGGCCTAGTGTTGTGGGATGAAGTGGCTCTGGAAGTCAGCAAGGATTATCCAGATGTGAAATGGGATAAGGTATTAGTAGATGCCATGACGATTCGAATGGTATCAAAGCCACAATCTCTCGATGTTATCGTTGGGACAAACCTTCACATGGATATTTTATCTGATTTGGCTGCAGTGCTATCTGGTAGCATTGGAATAGCTCCTTCCAGTAACCTTGACCCTACTAGAGCCAATCCAAGCTTATTTGAGCCTGTCCATGGAAGTGCTTTCGACATTACAGGAAAAGGAGTTGCAAACCCCATTGCGACTATTTGGAGTGCTGCAGAGATGTTGAAATGGATTGGCGAGACAGAAGCCGGGGAGTTAATAATCAACTGTCTTGAGAATGTCTGCGAACAGGGCAAGACCACTCGTGATTTAGGAGGATCCTTGAACACTCAGGAGGCTACAGATGCGATTATCAAGGAACTAGACAGACTCTGACCTAAGGAAGTATATTCTGTTGTCTTACATCTAAGCTGGGGACGAGCTAAATCTGAGACATGATGATAATTCTTCACATGCGGGGAGGTTTGAATTGGATAGAAAGGATTTGAATTGGATGCAAAGAAAGTTATCAAGGTTTTAAGTAGAAGAAAAAACAAAATAAACAAAGCTCTAAATGCAGCGCATATATAGCCTCCCTACCTCCAGCTCTCGGTTATACGGGTTGCGACCTCGCTCTAATTGCGTCCGATAAAGTTTTTAAAAAGGTTGCTCATCATTCCAAAATGGAAAATTAAGTTTTATTGGTCAATACTGCAAATACTCTAGTGGGTCAATCATGCCGATCTTTGTCAGAACCCTATCAGAGGATGTATCATTGATGCTCATGTAGTGCATTGCCCAGCCTTTGTCTTGAATTAAACGTAACCTTCTTCAATAATAATATCACAGTCAACACCCAGTCAACAAAGCAAATTATAAAATAAAGACTTTATAGGGGTTTTCTATATACACCAGAAAACAAAGAGAGACGACTGACTTCAAATTTTTTTTATTTGCTACTGTACTCCCGTTTATATCCGGTGTGTCGGATCATGACAGTAGGAGATTTCCTATTTAGGATATCAGATCATCAGATAAAGATACGATCAATTACCTATTTTGGTGAGGGAATTTGTCGATGAAAAATACGAGGATGCACCGAGTCGTAAAAACCTGTTCTAGTCAAATGACCTAGTTAAAAGCAGGAACAAAATGCATTAGCCATGCATAACAAGGTCCCGATCTTGGCAAACTTTGTTTGTCATGTTTTATATGCGCTCTGGCACAGTCACTACGTAAGCAACAGTGCTTAACTTGAGATCGGCGAAGTTCTAGATTCAAAGATGATTGGCAATATCGTCTGCCGGTCTATAAAAAGAAACTCTCGTAATGCACAAACATGTTCGTAAATGATCATAAAAAAGCCAAATAGGAATTGCATTCGTAGATCGGATTTGGAAACTCGACCGTAAACCAAGCTTCGCCTTGAACCAATTTTATCCGATGTCACATATAAAAGAAGTGGTCGATCCTCAGTTACTTCATCCAAAACTTATATCCAATAAATACGACCATGATTAGATCAATTGCTCTTGTTTCTGCGCTGGCTGGCCTTAGCATGGCTGCTCCTGCCGCCGTCAACAACACTGAAATTGTCGAGGAAGAAATCCTTGCCGTCGACCAAGTAGGACGAATCGAAACCGTTGCTCAGTCCAATGGCAACCAGAGCTTTGTTTTTGATTTCCTCAATGCTCCAGAGAGTGCTGTTATTGCTACCGATGCCGGTAATATCACCACAGCTGTTGTTGGATCTTTCCCCGCACTGAAGGACACCGGAGCTGCTATGTTCCTTTTCCAGCTAGGTCCATGTGGCATGGTTCTCCCTCACAGTCACCCACGTGCCTCTGAATTTGTGGTTGTTACTGAAGGAGAATTGACCACCCAGTTCTTGACAGAAACTGGATCTGAAGTGTTTACCAACAAACTTTCGCAGTACCAGGCATCTATTTTCCCACAAGGATCATTGCACGTTGAATTCAACCCAACTTGCAATCCTACTAAGTTTATTGGTGCCTTTGACAATCCCGACCCTGGAACCTTCTTTGTCGCACCAGGATTTTTCTCGTTAGAGGAAGAGTTTGTCATTGCTCAACTTGGCGGTACTGTCTCAGGCTCTGATCTAGAGACCATTAAGCATGTTATGCCACCAGCCGGTGTAACTGCCGTGCAACAGTGCCTAGCAGCTTGTAACATGACTGCCAACTGCAAGCGAGATATCACCGAGCTCTTAAATTAAAATGTTAAAGTTCCTTTTCATGAGCTATTGTCAGTATGGCCTTTTGCTACCTGTAGTCATGCTCTTATTCCCCCGGTAGAGTTCTCATTTTTAGATGAGATTGACATGCCATATATATTTTTGTATTTAGTTATTTTTTTGAATTTATTTGCTGTATATGACTAAATGTTGACTTGACATAGTGTTGAGAACCTCATTACCCATATAGGTGAATAATGAGCTAGGTTGGCGCCATTTAACTGAGGTCATGCCTCAGATAAGAACGATATCACCCACAAATTTCTGCCAAGACTATAAAGCAGTTTTCTTCCTAATCAGCCCGCGGATTATATAGATAACTCGGCAACGAGCAAATTGCCGGCAGTTTATAGTAAGACAACCCTTTTGTGGTTTATATATATGTAGGGTCGTTGGTAAGGGCTATGCGGGATTGGCATCTTGCATTGCATTATAACGCAATACGGGGACGAGCTCATCCACGATGACGCGATAGCCTCATTGCATGAACGCATAATGCTGTGATTTTTAAACAAACATCACAGTGGGAGAAGTTGCGCAATAGATAAACGGTTAACAAGCCAATCATAGAGATAAGGACGTGATTTGCAGCAACGATCACGAACATAGTTATGGAATCGGCTTAGAATATATAACTCAATGATAGAACCAAATGTCACGACATCGTCGCCGATTTGCAATATTACTAGTATAATCGTCTTTTACTATGAGTAAATCAGAAGATCATCAAATAACGCCTTTAGTGGTAGTCCCAGCCAATGCTCTTTTAGTGAGTGAGAAGGAAAATATTATCACTGACGATGGAGAATTAATTCGTGGCCACGTGGATTCAGATGAGGACTCGGGAAATGTGTTCAGCGATCCAGAAGTAGCCGAGTACTATACAACTTTATATGAAAAATCTCAGTATGAATGTCGGCATCTTTTTGATCCAAAATTTGAGTGGTCCCAAAAAGAGGAAAAAGCTATTGTTTGGCGGCTAGAATGGAGAGTAACGCTTTGGGCTTGCATTATGTTCATTGGCTTACAAGTTGATAGAGGAAATTTAGTCCAGGCTGTTTCTGACAATATGCTGAAAGACTTGAATATGACCACTAATGAATATAACTATGGTAACACTATTTTCTATGTGAGTTTCTTGGCAGCCGAATTGCCATCTCAATTGGTATCGAAGCTCATTGGCCCTGATAGATGGATTCCCATGCAGATAACGCTTTGGTCCATTGTGGCTATGTCGCAAGCAGCTTTGACAGGAAAATCTGGGTTTTATGCTACCAGAGCCCTACTAGGTGTTCTTGAAGGAGGATTTATCCCCGATGTTGTTTTATGGCTATCTTTCTTTTATACCAGTAAAGAACTGCCTATCCGACTATCATTTTTCTGGACTGCCCTTAGTGTCACTACTATATTGACGTCTCTTCTTGCATTTGGTATCCTGAGATTAAGAGGAGTTGCAGGATGGGGAGGATGGCAATGGTTGTTCTTAATCGAGGGACTCTTCACATTGATTATTGGGTTGTCATCTTTTTTTATGATGCCTCCATCGGTAGCTCAAACCAAAGCATGGTTCCGACCAAAAGGGTGGTTTACTGAGCGAGAGCAAAAGATTGTTGTTAACCGTGTCTTAAGAGATGATCCTTCGAAAGGAGACATGCATAATAGACAGGCAATCACACCAGCTTTGCTGTGGCATTCACTCAAAGACTATGACATGTGGCCATTATATCTTATTGGACTCATAGCATATATTCCTCCTGCGCCAACATCTTTATATATCACCCTTATTCTGAAGAGTCTCGGCTTCTCGACATTCAACACAAATTTGTTGGCAATTCCATACAATGTGATACATATCATTATGCTTTTAGCGGTAACAAAATTGAGTGTGAAATTGAATGAGAGATCACTGGTGAGCTTGATCCAACCATTGTGGTGTTTACCATTACTGGCAGCACTGAGATGGTGGTCAAAGTCACTGATTGATGCTTGGGGTACATATACAATTGTCACTCTGTTGCTTGGATACCCATATATTCATGCAATTCTGGTAGGTTGGTGTTCAAGGAATTCAAACACTGTGAGAACCAGAAGTGTATCGGCAGCCATGTATAACATGTTTGTACAGGCAGGAAATATTGTTTCATCGAACATTTATAGAACCAACGATGCTCCCTTATACCGTCGAGGAAACTTTCAACTCTTCTTTATAAACTTGGGAGTCATGGGATTACTTGTGGCCACCAAATTTTATTATAAGTGGAGAAATGATTCACGTGAGAAGGTGTGGTCAAAAATGTCTGCAGAGGAGAAGTATAACTATTTGGCGACCACGAAAGATAAAGGAAACAAGCGACTAGACTTTAGGTTCGCTCATTGACAAGTAGTACTCTGTTTAACATGACTAAAAGTTATCTATAAATAAATGAATTGGTGGAAGCCATTATTTTCCAATGCGCATAATGCTAGCAAATAGATCATTCTCCCCTGACATTATATCACATAGGACCCTCATTGCATGCGATATGGGCTCTTACTACTTGCGGTATATAACTAGATACGATTCATACGGCTCTCATCGCATACTGTAAAGGGCACTCTCACCTCGAAAGGAATGGGCTCTCACCAGATTATGACTCTTGTCGGATCTTGTTTGGCTCTAACCTCACGGATTCCATACCCGCCATGCATGGATTATTAATAATAATGTAGTATGAATCATCAATGAGCTACAGCATAGCTCTTGGTGTGCAGACGCTGTTTAAGCCTATTGCAGCTGTCAATTCGTTCTATGCGGAATATGGAGCGCTACGCGGTGCGGTAAAATTACCGCTAAACCCGCTCTGCGGGGAATACCTGCAGCGATATTACTGATAGCAAAATCCATTCAGTTACCGCCAAAGGACAAACTACAACAGGAATCTAGTATACTTGTTGACAAGTGATAGCAATTATGAGATCACTGAGTCACATTCGACCAAGTGCGTCTGCCTAGACTGTGACGGAGTTTACCTCATCAACTCCAGTTTTAGACGGATTTTCCGGTTTCGAACCGTCTTCGGATCGAGCTCGAGCCGTACTAGTCGTATATATGAATTAGGAAATTTGTGTCATCCACATGCATAAGCTCGGTACTCCGTCGGTGTATAATTGTGAAATTATATAAGTACCGTATAAAGTTCCGTATCAGTCATCGATCTACTGACTTGAGTATAGCTACTACTATAACTGCAAGATAATCTTTTTATCTTAATTTTTAATAGAATGGACAGCTCTTTGGATCATCAGAGCACAAGCTCTATAGACGTTGAGATGGTTAGGTCAATACCGGTTAATGGGGTTGATATGGATATCGAGAAGTCGATTCAAACGGTGCCAGAGACTGAAGCAGCAAAGATCCCGACTGATAAGAACGACAAATTGGGTGAGAAGGATAAGGAAGAATTTCCCGAGGGTGGATTTGGCTGGGTGGTTGTAATGGGCGGGTTTTTCGTACTCAATACAACTTTTGGCATGATCAATGCATTTGGTGTTTACGAAGTATATTACCTACAAACATTTCCCGAGACAAAACCCGCGGTGATATCTCTCATAGGGTCTATCCAGCCCTTTTTAATTTATTTGGTTGCTTCTCCTGTAGTATTCTTGCACAATGTCATAGGCACTCAGCGTACCGTTCTAGTGGGCGGTTTAACCATGGTCCTGTCATTGATGATGACATCAATATCTCACAAAGTTTGGCATTTGTTTTTGGCTCAAGGTGTACTATTTGGATTAGGAGCAGGAATGGCATTTTTCACTGCTATGAGTGTCCCCCCTGAGTGGTTTAAGAGGAAAAGGGCCTTGGCTATAGGATTGATTGCTTCAGGATCATCGCTAGGAGGTGTGATCTGGCCAATTGTATTTCAAAGACTGGTTGCCGAAGTGGGATTCCCATGGGCAAACCGAATTATTGGGTTTATTTATCTACCATTGCTGGTGTGCAGTTCTTATACTATGAAGAAGCGGTTGCCTGTCAAGAAGCTGCCAGTACTGCCTAATTGGTCAGTAGCCAAGGACCCCAAGTTTGTGGTTCTGTGCATCGGTGGTGCGCTGGGATTCTTTGGCCTGTTCCCACCATTGCAGTATATTGCAACATATGCTGACCGACTTCCAGCAGAACCTAACATTCGAAACTATATCCTTGCGATCCTTAACGCAGCATCTATCGTAGGACGAATTGCTCCAGCATACATTGCTGACAAGGCAGGAAGACTCAATGTTCTTACAATTGCCGTTTATATAACTGGAATACTGCAGCTTGCGATGTGGCTACCAGCTAAGAACCAGAGTGTTTTGGTGGGATTTGCGGTTTTGTGGGGTATAGCGTCAGGTTCCTTTATTGCCCTGTTGCCGTCATCCATTGGGCAATTGTTTGGTATTCAAGATCTTTCATCCAGACTCAATATTCTATTTCTTTCAGGAACACCAGGAGTACTGGCAGGATCTTCAATCGCAGGTCTTTTTATCCCGTCTGATGCTACTGATTTGGCCGGGTTTGATAAGCTCATAGTCTTTGCAGGAGTGTTGATGTTGGCTGGAGGCGTTGCGCTGACAATTGCAAGATTGATGTTTTCCACTAAGTTATTTGTATTTGTTTGATGTGCCCGAAAAGTTTCAAGTTACGACATGATAACGTAAATAGTAATAATGCTGATTTTGTACCCCCTAATTGCTGATTCTTCTTATCTTTTCAAACGAAGAGAGGAAATCGTCAACGTGCCTTTCATTTCGGCCTTGATGGTTTGATTAAACGAATCTTAATGTAACCGCCAAATAAATCTAATGCATGAATTGAGGTATTTATTTTATTTAATATACATCAAGATCTGAGACCTGCTTTCTTTAAAAGAAAAGAACGGGATCTACGATCATCGCTTTGCATTAACCAGGTCCTGCCATGCACCTAGTTCAGGCGCCAAGACAATGCGTGATTGTTAGCCGGACGAATAAAGAAAGATAAGCGATGGGAAAACCCCAAGCTACGTCATCAGCCCGTGCCTTCCCTTTGTAAGTACAGAAATACCACATTGTCAATTGGCTATATCGGGTATTTCTGCTTTCCTTCAAAAGAAAATGATATATGTCACCATCGGGCTGTTTCAGAATGTTAGGAGCTTCCTCACGATATGTATACTTCTCCATGCACAAGTGCTGCAGAGACCTCGATTCGATGTCCAACTATAAGTGCGTTTTGTAACCATGCGCATTCGAGCGATTTATCGCACGCGCTGTACCTGCTATAGTAATAGGACGCCACGATATATGCAGCATATTATATGATCCTTTTTTTTTTGTTCTTGGGTTCTGGCGTTACTCGCACAGGTGGAATGACTGGGCGGAACAAGTCCAATGATCAGTGCAGAGTGATACGTCTGTATGCAAATTGCGTATCATGTGCAACCGCCTCCCGACTATCGGGCAGACACCACCCCTGACGATTATAAAAGTGGCATTTATAGCTTAAGAATCATGAGTGGACGGCTTTTCCACGATAAACGCGCCAAACATGTTTTTTGGCACAAAATCTACCACGAATTGGCTTATTTCCTTAGACATCTATGTAAGCCATCTCCGCCATTTATACTACGATTCAGCAGAAGTGTGCATAATGCAATGGCGATCACTTTATGGCTGCGCTGAAAAAGCAAATCTGTTGCCCCTTTTTCTGCTGATGAGGGCGCTTGTAGCCGTTAAACCATCGATTTTAATATCTAATCCGATCGCGACACTAATCTGTCTTTAACCTTTGGTCTTGTCTTGTTCAAGAGGGTTGTTATTTTGTAATATTATTATATCATCATGTCCAAGGTTAACGCCGAGAGCTTTGGATGGTGGGCACAAGTGGCCTCATTGTCTGGTCAAGTCTATCTTGGATCTGCCCGTGAATTGAGACTGCCTAGAGTCCAGGATCATTCTCCATTGGAATACTTCCTATGGGCATTTGCACGTCCGTCCATGTATTTGCTGGGGTTTGCTTGGCTGTTTGCTGGTGCTCTATCATTCTCTTTGAACATTCCCATCTGGCTCAAACTAGGCATTGTAGGAATGGCTATTTTATTTATTGTCATCACGTATCGAGGCGCCCAAATCCGACCTAAATACGTGACTGAAGACAGCAAGAAGAGAAAGGAGATTTACAGCGTTGGATCCAGAGCCTATTCTAAGATCGCTGCTATTGGTATGATTCCCACTGCTCTTACTGCAGTCGAAGAGCAGCTCGGACTCAAGTTCACCAATGAGTTTAAGGAGACAATTCCTTACGTTGTACACATTTGCTTGTGGTCCGTGCACTTACTCGCTGAATTTGCCGAGAAAAAGTCTAAAGATATTCAAGAGTTAGAGTTCTTGAAGTTTCTTGACCAATCTACTGGAATGGCTGATGAGGAAGAGGCAGCAGCGGCAGCAGCAGAAGCGGAAGCGGCAGCAGCACCAGCAGTAGCAGCACCAGCAGTAGCAGCACCAGCAGTAGCAGCACCAGTACCAGTGGCAGCACCAGCACCAGCACCCACAACTCCATTGACGGATACTCCTGTTCCTGCGATTCCAATTGAACCGCTGGTACCTACCCCAGCAGCTGCGCCAGTTGCACCAGCTCCTGTAGCATCTCCCGCTCCAGTTGCTCCTGCACCAGTGGTAGTTCCTGCTGTTGCCCCTGTAGCCCCGGAACCAGTGGTATCTCCTGCCCCCGTAGCTGCACCTGTGCCTGTTCAAGCACCTGTTCAGGTTGCACCATCACCAGTGGCAGCCCAATCTGCCCAGGAACCCACTCCTGTTACTTATGTTCCCGTCCAATCAGGAATACCAGCAACTGCACCAGGACAACAAGTGACATACATCCAAGTACCAGTCCAACAGGCTGGTCAGTCAACACCAGCAGGAGGTGTCACATATGTACCAGTAACAACACAAGTTCCTGTGACATATGTTGCCGTTGCTACTGCTACTGCTGCCACTGCACCGGCACCGGCACCGGCTCCAGCACCAGTTCCTGTATCGGCACCAGTTGAACCTACTCAACCTGAAGAACCGAAAGCTTGAACCTGAAGATTAGCTACATTTTAATCAGTAGCATAATAATGTATATTCAATAAGATGAAATCGTGCTTAATTATTGGCTTTAGATGGCCTTTAAAAAGTCGTTGCAATTGAAAAAGACAAACTTCTCTTCATATTCAAGATAGTTGATGGGCCTGGTAATAATGTCATCAAACTGTCTATCAGTAATTTCGCATTGTAACACGAATTGGTTTCAAGATATAAAAGCTTAAATGAGATTAGATTAGATTAGATTTTAGCAGTTGTGACATTAGATTAGACGCTCTTTTATTGTCACAGAGAAGTTTTTGTGACAGGCGAACTAGCCCTATTGAGCAAATTCCCTAACCCCTTGGTTTAACCTGATAATCCTTCTAGATTCCTACCTTTCAATTACGGCCATATCTTCAGGAGAACAAGACTTCCCGTCCGATCAGTCATATTTAAGCCTGTGAGAGCCTTACCAAGTATTACAGTGGGAGACCATGTGAGAACGGAAGGTGTTGTAATTCATTTATTTTTTTGCATCTTGTTTCGCTTTCTGTCTCATCACAGTAGTAGGCTACAATGCACGGCTGATTAGTCGTATGTGATATAGGCACGTGCACGTTACGATGGAAATTCCAGGTTTCCATTATACAATTATGTCCGAATCTGACGATCCAGCATCTCAAATAGCTTCTCTGTGCCGCCTGTTTTACACTCAGGATTGGGTGCCAGGCACAGGAGGAGGAATGAGTATCCGTCAAGGAGACAATGTATTCCTTGCACCTTCGGGGGTAGAGAAGGAGAAGATGCAGCCTGAAGATATGTTTGTGATGAGCTTGAAGACCAAAGAGTACATAAAAAAACCAACAAAATACAAGCCTTCTGCTTGTACCCCGCTGTTTCTGTCCTGTTACACCCTTAGGGACGCTGGTGCGTGTATTCATACCCATTCCAGATCAGCTGTAATGGCTACTCTTTTGTATGACAAGGAATTTCAAATTGCCAATATCGAGCAGATTAAGGGTATTCCTAAAGTCATCGAGGCAGGAAACCTAGGGTTCTTTGATACAATGGTGATACCAATTATTGAAAACACTGCCCAGGAGGAAGATCTTACCCCTGATTTGGAGAAAGCATTGGCTCAATATCCGTCTGCTACCGCGGTGCTGGTCCGTCGTCATGGTATCTATGTATGGGGACCTAATGCTACCAAGGCAAAAATCATTAACGAATGTATTCACTATTTATTGGATCTGGCGATCCAGATGAAGCAGTTTGGATTAGATCCTGCTGGGGCAATTGGCTCCGAAAGAAAGTCACATTAGATAGTACGAATAGAATAGACATTTCACACTAATATTCGCTACTGCCAGATATTGTTAGCTCAATGCTGCTATGGCTTTGGTCTCAGTTTGGTTTCTTTTTCGTCGTCTAAACTGTATGTCCCCTGCCTCGACCGTTACACGGCTGAATGACACGGCTGCATGAGCAGACGCGACACGCCTACGCTTAAATGGGGTTATTTAGATTGACATTTCACGCGTACAATTAGACTGACTAGTTAGATATGGAATTGGACGAGGCGGGCACTTCAGTGGATCCCGAGTTAAAAGCTCATATCACCAATTTGGTATCTGCTCTTGGTGGGCCTGATCTTAGTGATCCCAGTCATAAATATAAGCTTGGAGACGATGCTCTGGCGTGTCTACGAGATCTTAAACGATGGCTGAAGGGATACGACGAACGACTAGATCGATGGGATGTAGCCAGAGCTATCTCTGAGACAAGTTTAGTTACATCTGATATCATTGAGATCTTGTCGTTATGGGAAGAAGAGTCTAGACAAAAGTCCCGATCTCATGAATCCTTGCAACATATGGATCGAATAGCATTGGCATGCTTAGAGTTATTGGTGCCGTTAACTTGGCCTCTTCAGCTCAATGCCGACACATCTACAAACAACCATTACAGACATGCTCCTCATTTGGAAAATGCTCGATTGCGGTATAAAAAGAGCATTTTGAACCATCCAAAGAAAGTGGTTTTCAGAGCTGTCCTAAGGCTTGCAGTTCCTGCTCTCAAGCAGCCCAAGATCGAAAGATCGACAAGAGATGATGGTATCTTGAAATTGGTTGTGTTTTTCATCAGGAATATACTGTATATCCAATCTCCAGCGAGTGAACCTGAGCAGCTGGGAGATGATATATCGAGACATAATACCATTTTAGCTCTCAAAGAGCAAAGGGTTTTTGGCTTTTTGACAGCCGTCGCTGCTGGTTTGGGGACGCAATTCGAAGTCCAAGATACTGGTATATTGGAATGTCTGTTTTATTTATTACAGGGTCTTACAGTTGACGAAGTACTGGTTACAAGTACGCCTGTTAGCAGTTCTGACCGTGCAGCAACATCCGATCCATCAGGAACGATGTCGTCTCCACAACATCCAATTATTGGCAAAGGTAGCCTCGAAGATATGCTTGCAGTTGAAAAAGGTTTCCGAAAGGATGTACAAAGAACAGGAGCACGCCGCCATAATAGGTTTGGAACCACAATTTCTATTGTTCATGACAAGGATCGCTACACCGTATCAGGTTCTAATGCTTTAGCAAAGGGTGATGATTCTCTAGAGGCATTAGATTCGGTCAAGAAGTGGAGAAAGTCTGTTCGGAAAGATCGAGACCAAAAGGAATTCTGGGCCAGATATGTTCCATTGGCTAAAGAATCACGGGTTCACCTGGCTGAGTTTGTTAATTCATTCTTGGATGCATCCTTTAATTGTAAGTTATTATTTGGGGAAAAAGGAACTTGCTAACTTTATAGATCTGTTTACCAGTATAAGAAAACTGATTGAGCAAGATGACGACAGGTTACTTGAGATCCACAAGATGCATTATTTGTATATTAGTGCGTGGTTCTTGGAAGCATTAAGAAAACGTGACAACCCAGAGTATGGGCTTGTTGGTAGCGCGCTGAGCCAGAATGCATTCGTGTCTGTGATGAAGCTCATGAGAGAAAGCTTCCAGCGTGGTGAGTTTGCAAATGTTGATATCAGCTATGCCAGCATGCTTTCTTTCAAACAGATCTTGTTGATAATCAAAAAGATGTCTAAAGATGCCACCGACGAGAATCGAGACATCGCTGATAACATGAAATCTCGAATTTTTTATGACAGCGAGACTCTGAATGTCCTTGTGCAACTTCCAAGAAGTGCTTACAAACGATCACCTTCATTTATTAAAGACTGTGTTGAGCTGGTTCATGTATTATTGAATATGTTGGATGGATTCTCAAAGCAGCATACAGTGTACTTTGTTCGGACTAAAAGGAGAAACATTCGAAAAAAATCTAAAGTAAATGAAGACAATGGTGATATCGACGAGAACCCGAGCGAAAGTGAAGAAGCAGAATCTGCAAGGATATTGAGCGAACGAAAGTTTGAGTTTGCTCGATATGAAATGAGGTTTTTCAACAGCGAGACACTGGAGACGTTCAGAAAGTTCTTGTCTTTTTACAAAGAACTGACTGACACCGAAATTATGTGGGCGGTTTCATACTTCCATAAAGCATTTGTCAAGAGAGAGGTGCGAAGTCTGTTTTTCTCGTTGGATTTTATGAAGTTACTCCAAGACCTGACAAGTACGAGTGGAAGTGGATTATCACATGGCAATCCCGCCCGGAAAGAAGTCGAGAAATTCTTAGAATACTACATGTCAAAATTGATCAAATATCTGGACAGGACGCCATCACTTTTTGTTGAACTGATGTTCGAGAAAATGCCTGATAGCTTGCACTATTTCGACAATGGATATGTCAAGGCTAAGGAAATTCCTGGCATGAAAGCTTCAGCGGTATGGAGTTTACGAGATTACATGTGTACTGACATGTCTGAAGAAAGAAAAATATCTATTGTTATTGCAGCCCTTCTGGATGAGGACAAGAGGTCTACGCTCGAATGGCTTGTCCAACGGGTGGTTGGCATTCGAGAAAAGCGACAAGCATGGGTGAGCCACGATAATGTCAATCCTCCAGACGAGCCTATCGCTATTGAACAGGAACATCAGTTGCAGCTGGTAAAGGACGGCCAGCTTCGTCTTCTTCTGGGCTTGCTAAAATTCAGGCCTGATGGTAACGGCAAGCAATTCTTTGTACCGGGAACGATGTCAGTAGATGACTTGTACGAAATTCAACGATGGCTTGACAGGTACCAGACAGAACCTGTAGAGTTTGAGGATGGTAATATAGCATTGGACTACTTGCGTCGCAAGAAGCCTGGTGATCCTGCCAGTGATGAAGAAAGCGATGGAGAACCTAATGCATCAGAGGTTGAAGAAATGAGATTATTTGTTACGGACAGCGAAGGAGAGCAGGATTTGTCTTCAATGTTCCAAGATCCTCGATTTGCTGCATCCAATAGCCTACCTGAAGATGAAAAGTTGGCCAAACAGATCACTGCTATTCGAGACAGAGAGAAACGAAGATTGTTGAAACAGGATCGGCCAAAGAAGAAGCGATCTAAGACCACTAGCAAAAATCCAGATAGGGATGATGATGCAGGCGAAAAACGTGCTCAAAAAGACAACTCTAGATGGAACAAGATCAAGAGTAACGCATTCGTTCACGAGTCTGATGATGATACTGACGATGAACGGGATCAACAGTTCTTTGAGTCTGAAAGGAGATTACGTGAGACCCTTATGAGTCGAAACGGTCAATTGCCAGACAATTATGCTGTGATCAAGGATGTATCGAGTCAGAACCAGTTGAATGCTGAAGAGTTGAGTCAAGACGAGCCGGATGCTCAAGATAATACTGAGACGAATCAAGATGCAGTAGCAGCAGCAAGTCCGGTTGATGAGACTGACGGTAATTCTGCAAGTGATGATTCTGATAATGATTCTGATAATGATTCTGGCAATGATTCCTCCAATGAAAGTGAGCCAGAGCCCGAAAGTGAGCCAGTCAGCCAGCGTGAAGAAGTGGATTCAGATGGTGAGGATGTCATTAGTACCAAGATCACCCTGCGTCGAGCTCCAATGATTGTTGATGATGATGATGATGACGAGTAAGACTAATAATAACTAGCTACCAGGATTGACACAACAGTGTAATGATTACAAATATGCTAAATCTATATTAAAAATAATACTAATAATAAAATTACATCACGCAGCGTGTTTTGTGGATCCAATCTCGAGTCCTCGCACCTAGAGTTAGTTTAATCAAAATCTAAAAACCACATCCACCGTCTCTACTCACCTTTGTCCAATCAATTTGACTATCGATTTCAGCATCCGCAAGGCCAATCAAAGCAATTGCCTCTCCTCGCAGAAGATACAGCCCGAGATCAATGATCTCAGTTGGTTCGTCTGGCGTAATAATCCTTTCCTGTGCATCAGCCAGAATCAAGTTGGTGGTTTGATCATAGCCCTTTAGTTTACCAACAAAGTTCCGGCCATCAGTTGTGATCAACACAACGGATTCAGAGTTAGTATTTGTTTCCGAAAACCCCCAATATCTATGGATCTTTTGGTACTTACTGTCAACAAAACTATTTAGCAGAGACATATCATGATGTGAAGTTTGGCATACGCGGCTTGGCGTGCTGATATACTATGAACGATGAGGATCTGGAGCTTCAAATGACGATCAAGTCGTTTCAAGCTGCGGATTTTGTGGCTTTGGATTCTGGTCGGGTGATGGCTCGTAATGGCAATGCTAAAGTGATAGCTCGGTCTCCTCGACGTGAGTCTGGAATGGCGATAGTGAATCCTAAACATGACCATTATCTTGGCAATGGCAATAGCACTGGACAGGTCCCGGCAAAGCCTACTGCAAAGAAGAGAGGACGTCCAAAAAAGAAGAAGTTGGGGCGTCCCAAGAAAACCACCAATCTTCCTGGTCGATATACGAGGAAATTGCGACAGACGTTGCCTTCAGATCCCATAAATTGGAGTGCTGAGGAACGGAGTGCTGTAGACACAATACGCATGCTGAGATCCTCTGATCTCGAGTCTCTCAAAGCATCAATTGGAGTTGTATTACCGGGATATGAACCTACACGGATAATTAAAGCGATAAATAAGCCATCGATTGATTTTACATACATTGCAGAGCCTACAAGTGTCACTCAAACTGCTGAGACTACTGAGACTACTGAGCCAACTGCTAGTACTGAAAGTACAATTGACGCTACTGCCAATACTCCTACGGATTGATTTATCAAACATAAGCATTGCTTGTTCCGGTTCTCTTTTGGTTATGTTCTAGTGAATAGCTTTATTATGCTACACAGTGTTTCTCGCCAGAATCTTTGAAAAGTCGACCCAAAGTCTGGATTGTCGAAAGAGTCATGACAATGGTGCCGAATCCAATACATACATACGATGATAGCTTGTGAACCAGGCGTTTTTTTGAAAGCTTCAAAAAGCACATTGGTGGCAGAATATACGCCATTGTACAGGCAGAAGTTGCGCCTACAAGCTCCAAAATGGCCCCCAAATTACAAGTCACCAGCGAAACCGACATTGCAGCCACAACCAGACCTACAGTTATCAGAACATGTTGTTTTGTGGTCGCTTGCTGGTTTGGAGAAAAGTAGATCCACAACACTTCACGGCACACAAATATCTCAAGAGGTAAAGTAGTAAGCATGTTGAGGCCAAAACAGAACCGAGCTATGTTGGCCATAATGTCATTTGCAGGGAAATTGTTGAGAACATTGCCCTTGGTTTGATCTTTAAACACTGCAAATCCTCCAATTCCCATCACCATACAGGCTACCATAGAAACTCCGGTACTCCAATGGGTCACTAAAGCAAACCTATCCATAGTAGGAGTCTTGAGAGAATCATATATAATTAGCGAATTGTGGTGGCATACAAACGCAAAAGATATCACACTCACAGCCTGGAAAATACCCACATTGATGGTCAACAACGGAGTAGTGAATTGAGCGTCGGGGCCTCCTCCAACCATAGGCCCTCGAATCACCACCGTAAGTACAATAATCAACATACTTACAAGCGCTAACCCGCTGGCCTTTGCAAGCTTGGTGATGTTTCTATTTAATGCTAGCGGTAATGAAATGAACATGGTCACCAGAATGATGATGCCATTGCGAGATGTAAATGCCCCCACTACTGGGATTGATGCCAAGTTTGGAAAAACTGCATGGAGAACATGAGGAATAGTATCACCGATAATAACACAAAATGCCATAGATCCTCCAAAAGCAAACAGACATTGTGCAAGCGAGATAGCAATTAGTCCCGGCTTACCAAAACAGTGTTTGACTGTGGCCTGGAATGTATCTGTACCACTCATTTTAGCATTTGTCACCATGAGACGAATAGTCCAGTCAATGACCACCGTTAATACCATGAGTAGTAAAGCGCCTGCTACCAGGCCTGCTTGTCGGACCGCGTACGCCTGTCCAATAATACCAGCGCCAATAATGCTGTTTGCCATATTCATAAACGCCATTTTCAAGTTACTTTTACCTGATTGTTCTGCCAACGCTGCCAGCGTCTCATTGTGTCCTAAAGACCCGAAACGAGCATCTTCATCATCCGACAGCAAGGCATCTTCTATATTAAACTCGTCAGACTCGCCAGAATGTCGAGGACTTTTGACGCTTGTTGCACCTAAACTATCTATACTGTCTCTCACAGTAGGGGTTTCCACAGACAAATCGCCTGCTTCGACCGCACTATCAGCCAGTTGTTCATAACGAGACATGCTTTTTCATGCCAGGTCTTAACATGAAGTCAGCAAAGACAGAGTTAGGGTTACATACCGAATGACAAGAGATCATCGCGCGCACCAAACCATGTCCCGATGGTACAAAGAAATAATCACAAACAAAAACAAAGAAGATAATAAAAAGCTTGTTCTGTCAACTCACAATTGGCCTCCATGAATGGTAATAAATAGTTAGTCTTCCGTTCCCTTTACTCTACATAAAACGAGTCCAGATCATAGGCTTGAGCCCCCAGATACTCTCTGATCTGATCAGCAGCTTGAGAGCCTACTACAATTCTACTTGGCGGATCTCGGATCCCAGCAATCTCCATCACTGAATCAACACAGTCCTTAAAGTCCTTTTCTGGAAATACATTGATACTGGCAAGCATCTGTTTGGCACGTCCCACCATGGTGTCTTTTCCATATTGAGCCGATTCGGGAGCAATTACCAATGTAGACGTAGTGGATCCAGCAGAAACTTCAAGGGGGCATTCGACGATTGATATTTTAACATTTTCAGATGCAACTGACAGGGCCAATGATTCAGAGTATCCCTCGATTGCCTTGCCTGCTATTGTCACCAATCCAAGACCCGGAGTCGGCATCATGGCATTAATATCGACTATGTTTATAATATGACCAGATGCAGCCTTCTTCAGGTATGGTAGTACAGAATCCACTACATTTATTACACTGTAAATAGAGTGCTCCAATTGGTCTTGGAATTGCCATTCCTTCATCTCTTCTATTGCTCCAACATGAAGCTTGGTTGTAGAATGACTTGTAAGTTAATTTACTGCTTGCTACTATCGCCATTATCAGTCAAAACATACTTTACGACTATATCGATTCTGCCCAGTTTCTCAATTGCACTTGCAATTGCACTGTGACAAGAGCCTCGATTGCTAAGTTAGATCGCTGATTTCATCATCAGAGCTGTAGTAACCAACCTAAAATCAAGATCAACCCCTACACAGGTGTCAGGATAAACAGTTTGAAATTGCTCAGCCTCTGGCACAGATGGCATAACCACGCTGTCTCCATTCTGGAGTGCCTTTTCGGCTATACGCTGACACAATTGGCCCTGTATAGAAGGAATCAACCACACCTTGTTGTGCATGTCAAGTTGTGAATAATCCACGATGGGGCAGAAATGGTAGTAAGGGCAAACATAATGCGAGGTGTCCGCACTGTCATATGTCGAGCTGAAGGTCTCGAGCCGATAGCTGGCCGATGGTGTACAGTGGTGAAATTTCTATAACCACGAGAAAACAACAATAGTACAGGCAATAATATTGTTTGCACAGTTAGTACCTTATTTAGTAATGGTATCCTCATGCTGTTATGCCGCTTCGAGACTAGCCTTGAGCTTAATTAAAGCGATGCACCATGCATTATCAGGCATGCGATAAGCTATATCACGTGGTTGCTATGCGTGGAGATATTAAGAACCAGCCATCTGAATAACCTATCTACCAACTTGACAATGCCGCCAAAAGTGCCTCTGTCTCCACAGGGCTTTCAAACGATTAATCCTACGGATTATAACAATAGCAAAATCCGAATAGAACGGTTAGAGAAGAAGATCAAACAGCTGAACGATCAGATAGCAGATCTCACCAAGCCCAAGAAGACTGTCACATTCGCGGCAAACCACAGTATCAGTACTAATGAAGATAGCGCTTTATTTCCTGGTATGATCCAGTCCCCGTCGGAGCTATGGTATGAGATTGAAGACAAGGTAAACTATGGATCAGTGTCTACTACAGGTGCAACACAGTATTTGCTTACAGGATCATTATCTAAAACTGCGACCTTAGACCAACTGTATTTATTACAGTCGTTTTTTATTTCCAACAGGTTACCATATGGTCAGTGGGGGAGATATGGTGTTTTATTTGTTTGCAAGGATAATAAAGAAGCGTGGTCTGCTATGAGATCAAGCCCTGGGTTCTGGGCAAAACTGGCTGATACGACCTCCAAAGATTCTTTGACTTGGCACGATTTCTGTGGGGTTATCACAAGTAGTGCCAGTTCGTCTTTTTATCGGAAAGTCAATTTGGGAGGACTGCTGCCCATTTCAATTGTACTGTTCGCAGTTGGAGCTTTGATTTATTCATTGTGGGCTGAAGTGCTCACTGGGCGATTCAATCGGTTTGTCAAAGTCGCCAGTATCTACACGAGTATCTACACCAAAGATGCTCATGCTCAATTTGATCTTTATGCCAAGCGAGCGCACATATTTTTGAAACTTGTTGCAGCTCACGCAAAGATATTTTACGATCGCGTGGCGCCTAGGCTGGTTCCTCGATTCAAATTGGAAAAGTTTTACAATCTAACAGGTATCGCTTCAGCTCAGTTGTCTGAGTTTTACAAAAAGGTCACCATATATTCGCGACTCTATTTTGAAGATCTGGGTATCGTGCTTCGAAAATACTGGCAAATCCTGTTCTCGTACGTTATACAGATTTACCATCGAATGCTGGGCAAACCTATCCAGCCTCCTCCAGTCCAGCCCACCACATGGAATACTGTAAAGGGATACTTTCATTGGTGAGGGTGACTCTGAGAAGTCATCATGTTCTTGTTTGCAAGCGCAATAAACGCACGTGCAAATTGTATTTTTAGTTGTCAATTATTATTAAATAATATTAGTACTAGTATACTCTAGATATATGCTATTTTTTGTACACAGCAGAAGCTGCTGTCAGTATCAAATTATATAAATTATATTTTTGCGTTTTGGAATCGAACATTGATTTTCGTGTGTCGAACAATATTGCGGGCACCATTCAACACGATGTGAAAATCCCGGAATTTGTCAATGGTGCTGTGATAAAGTCCATAAGCTGCAATATATTTATCAAGCTTTGCTACCAACTCCTGCTCTGGCAAACTATTTTTGGCTGTGTTTGGTTTACCCCTCTCTTCAACTAATTTCCACTCATATGATTGATTAATATCCTTGGCTGCGAGCTCTATCAATACATCCAACTGATCCCAGACATTTTCATATTCTTTAACAAACTCATTGACTTGCAGCACTTCATCCAACTGGAATTTAGCCAGTGGGCTGATTGGGTTTGACCATATCTGCTTAATCTGGTCGACAGGCAAAGATCTGAATCCTACACACCATCCTTCAATGAGGACTAAATCATATTTTGGGTCCAAGCTATATTTCTCCACTTTTCTATCAACCTTTGATTCGTCAAAACGCGGGAATTCGACAGGTTTCTGAAAATTGAGTTGGTCTAAAATTGATAGGATTAATGCGATATCGTGAGTTCCCGGCATGCCTGGCTGCTGGACTAAACTGTTTCCAGTAGATGATACCAGCTTCTTTTGATCCTCATTTGTTAAATAGAAATCATCCAGACAGCACTCGGCGACACGGATGTTTCTTCCTCTGAATTTTTGGGACAATCGAAGATTGACCATAGACTTTCCAGAACCTGGTGGGCCCGTGATACCCACCACCAAAGGCTTCCAATCACTATCATCTTGTCTCATAGAGAGCCTGTCATGGAGCTTCTTGAATAGGAACGAAAATATCGGTTCTACACTCCGCGAGATGATCATTAGTTTAATGGTGCAGTGTGCAAGTCAGACTGTTAAACTGTCAGAAAATGTGGTCAACATCCTCCAATTGTTCACATGCCGAACTCTACTTAAATACATGTTAATGTGGCCCGGACCTGCATGTGCAAGCCGTGTATTATAAGCGTTGTGTAGTAGCATGGACAGAACAGGTACTAATTAATTTCCAGGCTTTTTTTCTTCTTCAGGGATTGGCTAAGTTGGGGACTACACACAGCGCTATCAACCGTATAATATGTCTCGGACAGTTATTTGTAGCTTGGCTAGGAATCCAAAAAAAAAAAATCAACAAAAAACGAGAGCCGAGAACAGGATCAACTCATATCAACAGTAATCAGCCAGACTCTGATTCATAGTAGTCACTAGTGTCATTGATTTGCAAATATCATTTAGGCAACTACGTTATATCGTCATATACACTATCACAGTGATATCATTACAATGCCTTGATTTTATCAACGAGTGCATCAGTAGAGTCGACAATGATACCTGCTTGACGAACAGGAGGCTCAGCCACCTTCAAAATCTCCAATCGAGATGTGATGTCCACTCCGAGGTCATCAGCCTTTACCACAGTCAGAGGCTTCTTCTTAGCTTTCATGATATTAGGCAACGACGCATATCGAGGTTCATTGAGTCGCAGATCGGTTGTAATCACCAAAGGCAGCTTAGCCCTGACAGTCTCGGAACCTCCATCAACCTCACGAGTCACAGTCACCGAGCCTGCACTTTCATCAACTTCCACCTTGGAAGCATTGGTAGCCTGGGGCCAGTTAAGGAGTCCAGCAAGAATTTGGCCAGTTTGGTTAGAGTCATTATCGATAGCTTGCTTGCCCAATATCACCAAATTGCTGTTCTGCTTCTCAACAACTTTTTGTAGCAACTTTGCAACGGTCAAAGGCTCTAGTTCTTTGTCACCAACATCAATCAATGTCGATTCGTCGGCTCCCTTGGCAAGAGCAGTTCGCAGCGTCTCCTGAGACTTGGACGACCCAGCAGAGACAGCATGGATCTTCTCTACCAAAGTCTTGGATTTTTCTCTCAATCGAATGGCCTCTTCCAAAGCAATGTCGCAAAATGGATTGATGGAAAACTTTACACCCTGAGTCTCCACTCCAGTCTGGGCTTTATTGACTCGAGGTTTGATTGCCGAGTCAATGACTCTTTTGACAGGTACCAGGATTCGTAACTTGGACATGATATCCCCTTAAAACGTACGTATTTACGGATTCAATGACTTGTGCTTCTGTTGACGACCTTGCGAGTGCGATTGATTCTGGTCTGGGCCGTTTTTCTATATACAAATAGGCGATGCTATGCACTGACACTGCAAGTTAAGTGGGGAACTACTCGGAGCGGGATCGGTCAGGGTTGAGGCGAGGTACTCGGTGTGGAAAATGATCCGATGGGATGGGATGGGGTAACATGAGTTGCGATGAGATGAGATCAAAGGGGCTGGCCTGCTACGACGATAGCTAGCATATCTATTTATGTAATAAAGTGTTATTATCATTATCGTATCGTCATTGATTCATTACAAGTCATTGACTATTTGTTCATTGAACAACTGCACGTGCCCGCTTCATAGCATCGATTCGTGCCTTAAGCTCTGTAGTAACAGCTCTTGCTCGGCGCCAATTTTCTGGCCCCGAAGATAGAGGGGCACCGCTACCACTAGCACCACCATTAGATGTACGAGAAGGTGATGGTGGTCCCTCAATGTCTCTTTCGTCTCCCATTCTTCTGATATGATGGGGGTGCAAGGATGTGTTCTCTTTCTGCACATGAGTAACCAGCTTGGAACTTAAATCCTCATCACCAGCATTTCCCAAAATATTTGTCAGATCCACAGATCTACGAACGAAATTATTTTGTGCGTTGACTCGAGCAGTACGAGCAGTATTCCCAGCAGCAGAAGACGATCGAGTATCTAAGCCGAATTGCAGAGTCATGGAAGGAGACTTTGGCGAGTGTCCCAATCGCTTTATCGAGCTACCCGTACTGCCTGACCTGCCAATGCTCAAACTTCTTAGAACTGATCCTCCTTCGACCGGAGGAGCTGGAGTAGGTGGATCTTCAGAAAGTGACGATGACGATGCCGCAGCCGTTGGCCCCGATACAATCTGTTGTTTTAACTGCATACGTAACCGGTCAACTTCTGTCTCTAATTTCGAATTCCTAGATCGTAGAGTTTCGACATCTGATAGAGCTCGTGTTAATTGAGTGTCTCTGCTCTTGTACAACAAGGTGTCGTTTGTCTTGCTCTCAATTAACTCAGCAACACGTCTCTGAGATTCCGACAGTTCCAGCATCAGACGGGCTTTTTCTGCTTTATCTTCTTGAATCTTCCAATTAAGCCTTTCTTGTTCCTGCTTCCATTGTACTTTATCTGCTCGAAGCTGGTCAAGTTCCGCTAATCGGGCATCGGGAACAACTGCTGTTGAAGCACCCGGGCGTCCTGCTGGTTGTCTGCTTTGAAGAACACGACTGGTGAGACCAGGACGTGAAACACTTGTGGGCTCAGCCAATTTGTTAGTAGGTGCAGGTGAAGGTTGGGATGATGGTATCGAGAAAGCTGGTGGCGGTTGTTGTTGTTGCTGTTGCTGCTTAACAGGGCTGATCAGTCTTCTTCTTGAAGCTGGTGGTGGTTTTGCAGGCGTTGATCTCATGGCTTGGACTGGCCTTGCAGCAGGCTTGCTTGGATGTGATGCTCCAAGATTGTTAGCGGTGGATCTTGATTGCGCCTGTGCGGGCTTTGCACGGACCTTGGCAGACTCAAAGAACTCCTTAATCTTGGCTTTCTTAATGTCGTCGATTGATTCCAGATGGGGATTCATAGCTCGCTCACCAACAATCTTCATTACAACACCCAGAATCTCTGCACCACATGCTCGCACAGGCTCTTGGGTGTCTGCTAATAGTTTGGAGCTGGATTCAATAATTGCCTTGGTATCTGCGGGACTTGGTGTGACTGGGGTGGTGCTGAGGCACCTTATAAGGAATTTCGAAGTTTCGATTTTCACCTGTGGAGTCTTGTGCTTGAGGAATTCTAGAGTGGTTTCTAGAACTGATCCTAGTGAGCTGGCCTTGTATACGGCATCTAGCGCAGCTCCTAATGCATCAGCTACAGCAGTCTTCTTCTCTTTAGTTCTGTCCAACATTGGAGCTAGAACCGTAGACTCGTATCTGGAGAAATTCTGCCTGAGACCTGATGCAAGGTACTGGATGCAATTGGCAGCGAGACCCACCACTTGAATGTTGGCATCCTTCATACATTTGGCCAGTAGCCGAGTGATTTCTCCAAAGTCGTCATTTTCGATTTTGGGGACATTGAGTACAGGTACTAGTTCCTCAAGAGCTTCTTTTCGCTCCTTCCATTTGGTAGATCCAAGCTGTTCAGCCAGATTAGCAGGCACTTTTGGCATAACTTTTACTGGATCAACCAAATCCATTGCATTGTAATTGTCGTCATCATCCTTATCACCGCCATCTTCTCCACCCTGCATATTGGAATCTCCAGCAGAAGTACTACCGATACTACTTGCTTGCTGTCTATCCATGGCTTCGCGCTGAGATCTTAAGTATCGTTGCTGGTGGGGAGGGCCATCTGCTTTTGCTTTTTGAAACAATTCTTCTAGCTCTTTCTGCTGGACAGGTTTGAGATCAGGCAGTACAAGATCAGAAATTCCCTGTCCAAGCCATTTGTATAGCTCCACCATCAAAGCAGTAGCTTCGGCTCTGACATTCTTATCCGCATGAGCAAACAGCTTTGGTATACTCTTGATGATTGGCTTGGGCGATACAGTCTTGGCTCCAAACGCTTTGAAAATCTCCACCAGACTCATCGCTGCACCTACCACCAACTTTGGCAACTTGTGGCCAAGAAATGGCACCAGCTCTTCTATTACTGGATCTGGAGTATCGAGCTCAATATACCATAGTAGCGCATCGACTGCCTTCTGCTTGGTGCCTGCTCGTGTAGATGACAGTCCCTTTTCTGCCAATGATTGAATCACTTGTGAGCGAGTTCTCAAACAGGTATTTGGACCTCCAAACTCTAGAAACGCTACCAACGAAGCGATGCCCTGTTCCTGGGCAACCACATTAGAATCAACAACGATCTTCTTGTACAAGCCTGGGTTGTCGAGGAACGGTCTGAAACACCCATCTGATTCGGATCCTGACTTTGAGAACTGAGTCTTCATCTCCTCGTACGCGGCCAGACGAACCTTCCATTGTTTGTGGACAGCCCTGTCCGTTAATGGCAGGGCCGAGAAATCCTCTTCGCCTTCCATGTGTGGCAGTTGGAGTCTATTGGTCAACTACAATAAGTGAGAGCCTTGACTGTGCAATAAACAAAGTGCCCTAGTTAGCTGGAAAACTTGTGATTTAAAAGATTCTGCCTTTTTGGTTTGTTTGAACCGCTATTAGATGTAGGTAGAGACGTAAGAGTAGCTGTTGGGCAGGCTGTAAACATATAGTGGTTGCCAGGGTAACCGATTGTGGTGTGCCATAGTGTAGGAGTGCTATGGAATAATTGGTTTTAGAATCGGTGGCTTGAACAGGAAATTCCAAGATATCGAATGCTAAAGGACAAAATCTCAGTATAAAATGAGTTTCAATGGCTTCTGATGCTTCTGATGATTCTGATCGCATCTCCATAGCACCTGAATTGGAGACTCAATTTGGCTTTAGGCGCTAATGCAGGTACGCGTAGGGTCCTGAGCGATATGCATGCTAAAGTTGCTGATATCGGGATGACAGATGACAGCCAGCAGCTGATCACAAGTACAAGTGGGATCCAGTAGTCAAGAGGTAACTCGAGGCGACTGGTATGTATTAATATATTAATAATACACCGTTTAAAGGACAATGTTTATGCCTTTTATACAGCTGTTTCTAGAAAGTTGTTATCATCGTCCGGGTCTGTTACGTTTATGTATATCCATAGTTGCCGTTATGCACGTTTCGTCTAGTTAGTCAGTACAAATCAAACTATTGACTCACCATCATATGACCTGTACTCTTAAATCCACATCTCTCGTAAAATGACCTTGTCTCCTCAGAGCAATTCAAAATGTTCTTATATGCTCCTGCTGCCAATCCAATACTATCTAGTGCCTTGATCAACTGTATTCCTAGGCCCTTCCCTTGCTCTGTCGAACCTACTGATACATCTTCTATATGGCCAACAAGTCCACACTCATGTATCAACTTGCACTCAATAAATATCGTCCCAATTGCTGCTACTCGTTGGGTGTCGTTCAGTATCACCAAAGTATACCTGAAATCCGCCAGCGCATCGGAATATGATATAAACGCTTTGAATTGGTCCTTTGTCACATCACCTACCACTGTGAGTTGCTGCAATACTTGTAAAACTCCTCTATCATAATCATCATTCTGGATTCTTCGGAACGAATAGCCATCGGGCAGATCCATATCTATTGTCACCCCTCCCACAATCATGATACCATAAAACTATCAGCCACTAATCTCCGGTTAATAATAGATGTAGATTGTTTAATAGCCCTAATCAGTCACCGCTAGTGAGTATTGAACAAACTTGTTGACTTTTTATAAATCAAAAGCTCCCTTGATTCCGGTACGTTAGGTTTATAAACCGATTCTCAACGAGAGTGATGGTTTCGAGGATTTCGATATTAGTGATGTGGATGTGGCTTGGGATCGTCGTGGCCCAGGTGCGTCAAATAGGAGGGGCACCGGTTAGAAATAGAGTGTGTAAAATATCGCCTGGTCAGCAATATGAATTCACCGGATTCAGAATCCAAACTCAATCGTCTACAGGTTACAAATATTTCCATACTCGGATCTCTTACTGCTTGGGGGGAGCTCCTATGCTCGACGACGCATACTACCCCACATTCTCGGGGTCGTTAGTGCTCTGGGGTAAGAAAATATGCACATTGGACATCTATGGGACTAATATGAGGGGCAATATCCCTCTGTGCTTCATAATGGCTCGCTTCCCTCATATGATGGCTAATACAGCGTCAGTTGGGCCGATATCCATTGGAAGCCTACTGCCTGGAACCGTGATAGGGGGATTGTATGGGTGTCCAGGATACGCAGATAATGATGGAATTGATTGTACAAACGAAAATGCCAAGCCCATTCTGCCATTGATAACTGATACAATAGGTGGGTGGTATGAACTACCGAATAGTCGCAATCGAGTTTTAAGAACGCCTATTCTAAGAACTGTTAATCCGCAAAAATATGGATTGAGCACTCTTTGGTATGGCGATATCGATGTCAATGAAAACTACACAAGCACTGATATAAAAGACCCAGACCCAGAAAACAATTCCAACAACAATCCAGATATGGATGTCAATGGTTTATATGACATAGGGGATGGAATTGCTCGAAGACCTACAATTGCTTTATAGCTACGATGATGGTGTCACTAACAGTAACTTGTGTACTTCGGTTCGCGTCCACAACCAGTCAGTCACATCTACGACGAACAAAAACAACAATTAAAATACAGGGGAATGATTGCAATAAACAAAAAGCTACCATTTATGCACTCTCGGGAGCCTTCAAGTCGAAACCCCATGCCTCCTCACCAGGACGAGTCACATAATACTTGGCGAGATCAACACCATGGAACTCATGTCGTACCATATTAAACCATGGGAAAGCAGCTAGAGAGTTGTAAGAGTGGGTGGAAGTTCGAGCAGACACTTTTCGGATCCATTCTGGTAGATCGCTCTCGTCATGTCTGTATGGAGAAAGCCCTTGAGCTAGTCTGCTCTTGACTTCATATCGGTCTAAAGCCACCTCTCGGGTATTCTCAATAGCACCCTGGAATCGCAACGAAGATCGCGCGTATTGGTTCAAAAATCCACCAGCAAATCCAAAGAATGTAGCTAGTCGCAGATATCGAGGGGAAACGTGGAAACTCTTTCCCTTGGAATCAAAGTATGCTGTGGCCGTCAGAAACAGAGGGCCGGAAGCGGTGAACAGACCCACCTTGGTCCAATCAGACGCTCTGAAATATCCCACTACACGGGTGAAGTGAGGGTCGATATCAATAGTCTCATAGTCTACCTGGGGTAGGACGACGTTTCCACCCGATGCCATTGATATTGATGATGCTAAGTTAGTTTTCACAAATGTAATTGGTGGGCCAGTGAATATTTCTATAACGGAGCTTGCTTACAGTGACAACCTCTGTATAACGATATGGGATTTTGATGATACCGGTAAAAACTGTGAAAAAAGTGCAGACAAGTTGTATATAATTTTATCAATTGATTTGTTTCAATTGTTTGAACTTATTTACGTGATATCAGAGAATTTGATGGAATTTGAAGGCTAGAAACCACCCCTTGGTGACTCCGTTATAGTTATATTATTATGTGGTGCATGCAGTGGTGGGTGGGGCGATTGAGATTACATAGAGGCATATTGATCACTAATGAGCTAGACTGAAAAAAGGTTAAAGAAATGTTGAAGAATTTGGTTCAGAATCTGTATCAATCTTTAGAAATTACTTGTAAATCTCCTCGCAATTTAGCTGGAACTTTCAGGTTCTTTCAGAACTGATTTTGCGTATAAGACATCACTGAAAGTCGTACAAGCTAAGCTGGCTGGGTATATAGACTGACTATACAGACTGACTATATACCTGGCACCAGATATGGACAAGTAGACAACTAAATACAACTAAACGGAGCCAAATGACAGCAAAATACCACCCATTGGGTATCCAATCAAAACCGTATCGGATTGTGTTGTCAGAGCCTCTATATATGCAATTATGATATGTAATGTAAAGACAAAGTACCGATGAAACTTGATGGGATTTGGTGACCTTCTGGAACTAATACAACTACAGGTTTTGTCATAATGGATCATCCAAAGCAAAACTAACAAAACAAAACAAATCGAAATAAAACAATTTCAACGTGGACTCACTTGGAATTACCATGAAAAGAATACATTTTTCTTCTAACATGTTGTTTCTAACACGTCGATAGCATGATTGAAGTAGGCATCATCATTAATTTACATCCTAACGAGAAGTAGCTTGGACCTTGGATGGAGCACCCTTAGCCTGCTGCTTGGAAATGACCTTGGCAGGAGCCTTGTTAACAATGGACTTCTTCTTGGTCTCGGTCTCCTTCTTCTTGTCCTTGGCGTTCTTGATGGCCTGAGCTCGAGCAGCCTGTCGAGCCTCTGGTCGAATGGATCGCTTCTCCTTGATCACATCAAGAGAAGCTCCAACAATAGCTCGCTGGTGCTTGACAGTTCGTCGGGATCGCTTCTTGGAAACCTCCTCTTGGATACCCTTCTTGTGGTGTCGTCGGTAAAGGACGGTCCAGGCAATTCGTCGAGGGTTCTTTCGCTGTCGGAAAAGAGAAGCACTCTTGGATGAAATAAATCGGAACACCTTGGAGTCTCCTCGGACAAACAACTTGCCTCGTCCGGGGTAGATCTTGTTACCGGAAAACGAATCGATTTCGATCTTCATGGTTGTCTGTTTTGTGTCGAAAGGTAACTGGAGCTATGACAGTTTGCAACTTTGGAGGATGTCCGCATTCACCCCTTACCCCGGTGAGTGGGTTTTGCACCCAGAGTGCCTGCCTGATCAGGTAAGTCTGTGACTGCATTCTGCCAAGTACCATATTTCCTATTTGGGCACCAAGCCCAAACACCTTAAGTGAAATTTCCACCCCATTAGATCCTCTTTCTCCTACTCAAACATTCACCGGAGTGCAAACAGATAGCGCAGAGATGGTTAGTATTTTATTTATTTTCTATAGAATCTCCACAAAGTGAACATGCTCTAACATTCAGGCCCCTAAAGTTAAGAAGAATCAGGAAAGCATTAATTCCAAGCTCGCCCTTGTCATCAAGAGTGGAAAGTACACTCTTGGTTACAAGTCTACCTTGAAGTCTTTGCGACAAGGTAAGGCTAAGCTTATCATTATTGCTGGTAACACTCCTCCTCTCCGAAAGTCTGAGCTCGAGTACTATGCCATGCTTTCCAAGACCACTGTCCACCACTTCCAGGGTGGTAACAACGAGCTTGGAACTGCTTGCGGTAAGCTTTTCCGAGTCGGTGTTCTCAGTATCCTTGATGCTGGTGACTCTGACATTCTGACCACCGTTGCTTAAATGTAAATATGTTCAGTTTTAAAAAAGTTTCCTATACTCGAATATTTGTGCACTATTGTAGTCTATTTTTGTTTTCTTAGCTGTTCACTAGTATGCTTCCCGATTATTTTCATTGATCACCTGATGTGACCATGAACCGGTCGGATTTACTTGGGACGGGTCGGGTCAACTATAATAAAAAAATTTGACATGCATTCATTATGTATAGAAATGCTGCGAGAATGCAGTGGGTTTAATGCTGCGTTGCTATTTACCGTGTAGTTTGCCGGTTGTTAAGTCTGTTACAGCAGTTATCACTTCTTCATATGGTTCATGTTGATGTTAGTATCTTTAATTTTGTATGCTTCATGTTGATGGTTATCTTTAATTTATACGACCAGAATTTCGCTCTCAGTAGTCGTTCGTCTATACCATTGCTATAACAAATCTCGCATAATTTCGGATTTATTGCGGCCTGTATCGCTACGCGACTTCGGAAATACATAACCAAACCGCCTGTTGATCAGAGATCTGATTTTCATACCAGCCTCATGGTGCTTGCTGCCTAATGCAACGCAACATCTGATTACAGAATATCAGCCGACAACCCCTCATATTCGCTAGTCTCCACGCCTGCAATCCGATCCAATATTGTTTTATACTAGTCTGTAAATGTTTAGCGTGGTTTGGTTGTCAGGGATATTGCTCAACGGTTTTTAATGTGATGATGCATTTAAGAAACCGCGCACTCACTAGTGCGCGCTTCGAGGAGCTAGTTACAGAGTGCATCAATGCGAGAAAAGCAATTATGCTAGAAAAAGCAATAACCACTAATTCACCGCTTGCTAACATGAGCACTTCGCCTAATTAGGAAGTAAATAATGTCGATTACAGCGGGGTTACTGGCCAACTGTAACCATTGAAGCACCGTCCGCAGATCGGTAGACCGAAAGAAGCACGCCTATCAACGGTCTGGGCGCACCACCGTTTATGGAGAGCGTCGGTTTTTTTTGTTTTTGCGTTTTTTTTGCTTTTCTCATTCATCGTCTCCAACTGACCGTCTTTGCTTTTTTTTGAAAATTATTATTTTTTGAATTCGTACTGTATTGCTTGTCTATCGATGGTGGCCGACCATGTATAACGGCAACGTTCCGGTACATGATGGGTGTGTATTCCGGGCATAGACTCCACCTGGTTGGAGAAGCTAGCACACTTATCTTGCCTATTATTTGAAGAGATGGCCGACGGCATTTAACATTCCGGCCGACCGGATTGGTTGGTAGTTCCACATACAGTCCAAGGCGTGATAACCTAACGGGTAGCTTAACGGTGTACGTGTGGAAGTAAGCCCATCTCAACCATCTCCTTTTTAAGCCCAATACAATAAAACAGATACGACATGCCCATCTTTTTTACATTTGGCTCGACGTTAGTTGGGTTTCTTTTTGGACAATGGCAAGAGACGGCGCTGTTTGACCGGCCGTGTGCTTGAAGATCAGTGCATGTCCTGGCATATCGAAGCGCAAATGCACCTTCCTCAGGCTGGCTATTGTCAACACTTTAAGTATTGACTGGCAGGCACGGCAAAACTCTGTGAAGATCAGGAACGAAATTGTAAGACAAATGATGATCCCTATCAGCCCTTAAATTTTGTCCCCATATACTACCGCCTTGAGTCCAAACGGTTGGGGCGCACATCATGTCGTCATCAATATATCCTCAAATGTATAAAATCTCCACTGGCCATGCAACACTAAAATTTTCACTTTGTGTGGTCCATGACATGTGCCGTTTAATTGCCAGGGGTGCAGTTGGTCGGTGGCCCCGCTATATCCCTGGCTGCTCTCTGCAGGGTTCACACACACTCCAGCACATTTGGTGTGGAACTTAGCGCATTTTGTCTCAGATCAAATGAAACTCGCCTACTAGCCCCTACCTAATGTACCTACATTGAAATTATTACGGACGATCCATAACGTATGAAACAGTTTGACAAGTTTTAATATATGACAAGTCCCAGCCCCGCATATCCGTTGGCCGTTCCTGCATGACCGGTGCTAATTTTGTAACGGGCGGCCTACAATGAGTGATATGCGGGAAGGTTGATCAATAGGGGGTGGGCAAAGCCTCGTAAAAATGCCCAACTTGGCCGGCGAAAAGAGGAAAGATAATCTCATGCCAAAACTGAAATGATAACAAAAAGGGAGAAATATCGAATAGTCAAGCTAATTGCCTCTTATTTGCAAAGATCTCTCTCTAGTAGTTCAGGTAGGTTTTCCCCTATTAATAGTGCCTCACGTTACCGCATGAAAATTGCCCCTGATCAGATGAAAATAGCTGTGTAATGCTGCTGGAGGAGCTAGCTGCCCGCTTGACGCTGTAAATAAGGGGTGAGCTGGATGAAAGCGGCGTGTCCCTGATGGCTGCTGTGCCTTATGCGGTAGGAGATGCCCCAGAAGCATACACAATAAAGTGGCCACAGCCGACTGTAGTGAAGGCAGCACATTTCGGATAATGTTGATTGATCTAAATACTGTGTTAATATGGTCCAGATTACTGTCTACAGACATACCAGGCGACCATCTGGTCGTTGACGGTGTTGACAGCTGCCACTATGGGGCTAATGTGTGGCTAGAATCAGGGGTAAAATTGGCTTACCCGGTGCGTTTGCTGCAATTACTTGACACCTGCTGCTGCTGCGCACCACGACTACACGACTCAACAGCTACAGCTGCACCTAGCAAGGATCTAGACATTCCATTGCAAACGAAAAACGGAACAATCTGGCACTTAAAGTCGTGTATTGTGTCGCAATTACAGTGTTTTTCGTTTTCTCTTTGTTTATAGGTCAGATTTCGTACCATATTGACCTAAGCTCAGAGGTGTGAGCAGTCACAGCTATCTGCAATGAACGAGATCAATCAAGCAGCGCAAAGGCTGGATGCCCTACGTCTTGCACAACCAATAAGACCGTTCAAAGTGTCCAACTGTTATGAGATCAAAGGAATGGTTGGTGAAGGTGCGTATGGCGTGGTTTGTGCTGCTATTCACCAGCCTACGGGCCAGCCTGTGGCCATCAAGAGGATCACTGGATTCGACAAATCCATGTTCTGTTTAAGAACATTACGTGAGATCAAGCTTCTTCGTCATTTCAATCATGAGAATATCATTTCCATTCTTGACATTGAAAAGCCTCAGTACTATCCGTTTGATGAGGTGTTTCTGGTCCAGGAGCTCATGGAAACTGATCTGCATAGAGTTATTCGCAGTCAACAGTTGACTGATGACCATTGCCAATACTTCATATACCAAACATTACGCGCCGTCAAGGCCATGCATTCTGCCAATGTGCTTCACCGGGATCTCAAGCCCAGTAATCTGCTTCTCAACTCAAACTGTGATCTCAAAGTGTGTGACTTTGGACTCGCAAGGTCGTCTGGGTCATCTGAAGATAACTTGGGGTTCATGACTGAGTATGTGGCAACCCGATGGTATAGGGCACCTGAAATCATGCTCACTTTCCATCAGTATACAAAGGCCATTGATATGTGGTCTGTCGGTTGTATCTTAGCTGAGATGTTGGGTGGTCGTCCGCTGTTTCCAGGAAAAGACTATCGAGATCAACTTCTTCGCATTCTGAAAATCCTTGGCACTCCCACAATTGAAGACTATTATGCTGTCAAATCTCACAGAGCTCGTGAGTACTTGAATATGTTGCCCATGACAGCCAAATGTCCTTTTGAAAAGCTGTATCCCAAATCAAATGTGCTTGCCATTGATTTGCTAGAAAAGCTGCTTCAGTTTAACCCTGCTAAGCGTTTGACTGTCGAAGAAGCTCTTAAGCACCCTTACCTAGAAGCATACCATGATCCAGACGATGAGCCTACTGTGGAGCCAATTGCTCCTGAATTCTTTGACTTTGGCAATCAAAAGGATGAGCTCACAACTGACGAGCTTAAGAGGATGATCTACGCAGAGATTATGCGTCCTCTTAGGCCTCACCCGGAAATGTAGTGTTTGTTTGTTTTCTTCAAAATTATAACTAAGTAAACATTATATGCATTTATCATCATCAGGAATATCTATAGACTAAGAAATCTAAATAGAAAGGAATTGACTGAATAAAAAAAAACACTTGAAATTCATTAATAAATATTTACCACGTTGCGTCATAACAGAAGAACTTTTTTACTCTATAGTGGACTGGTTGTTCATGTAAATACCAAGACCAAAGTTTGCTCCAGCTGAGCCTGCTCCGCTGGAAGCTTGTTGATTGACATTAACCGCGAAGTACTGGAAATTTGGCGGGTTTGTTCCAGCCATAGGACTGAAGTTGCTATGACCGACCACTGCTGAATATGGAGGAGCGGTCTGGATAGCTTGACCTTGTGGAATTCTCATCCTGTATGCAGCATCCAGCGCCGGTGTCATACTAACGAAACCAGGATGATGACCACCATGACCACCAGCAGACTTTTGACCATAAAATTGCTGAGGGGTTGGAGATGGTGACATAACAAGAGAAGATGCAGATGATGAAAATTGTGATGATGACTGACCATAGAAAACAGATGAATTGGACGACATGGTGCTCAAAGGGGCAGCCGTCACTGGCGTGAATGCGGTAGAGTATGCTTGCGCTCCGCCAAGGTAAGATGGAGGGTACATGTGAGGGGTGGTGGCAGCAGTAGAAGACACTGGAGACTCAATCAAAGTACTGCCTCCAGCTGAGGAGGGGGAGGTATTTTCATCATGATAAACAGACATGTGTTGGGGAGGTGGAGATAGTCGAGGAAGGTCTCGCATGGCTTCAGCTCTTCTGCTTCCATCCAAAGGAATAGCAACAGGATGGATCACTTGAGGCACTGTAGTGTATTCAGGAGCAGTAACATCGCCATTACCAGCAAATGAATGGAACTGGCCATTAGCATGCATTGATCGTCCTATAGGCGATGGTGCCCGAGATTCTACCTTTACTTGCACCTCTTGGTTATGACCATAGATATGAGAAGGATGGATCATAACTGGCACATGAGCAGGAGGTGCATAAGAAGGAGGCACAGGTGCAAGGATCTTTATAGGGCCACGGTTTGAGGTGTAATCAATAACAGGATTATTCCATCCACTCTCTTCGTTAATGCGCCTAGAACACTTTGCTGCGTGACGCTTTCGAATGTCTGCACGAGTAAACCGACGAGTGCAGAATGAGCATCCAAACGGTCTTTCACCTGTATGTCTCATCATATGTCGACGAAGATGCTTGGCATGGGCATAAGTACGCTTGCAAATACTGCATGGATACTTCCCATCTGCATCTCGGGGAGGAGGCATGATGGCCTCAACTATGATCATTGAGTTACCTTCTTCACCAGTTGCCATTGAAGGTTGAGATGAGTTTTGGTGCTGATCAAAATTATTGGCATCGTAACCACCATTTCCTCGGTGACCACTAGTACCTGTACTAGCAGCTGTAGGCTCACCAGTATATACATTGTGAGGACTTGGAAGCCTTTGGATGATAGGCAATTGAGATTCTGGAGTCGCTGGCCCCATAGTATTGGAAGACCAAGAACTAACAGACTCAGCTCTTTCCAATTTGATTTCTCCATTGTGATGATGGGCCATTTCTCCCAGTAAGGTAGGTGCTGTGGAGATCCTTGGCAATGGGGTTCTCGACATGGTGGCTAGGTCTGAAACTTGGTGGATATTGCCCATAGCGCCCATCATGAATGGGGCGTAATCCTGAGCCGACGCCATGTGTAGCTGCTTCGACGGACCATAAGAAGCCGCCATATACTGAGGGTGGTTCACTGGAGACATAACCAATGGTGGAGTCGCTAACCTAGTAAAATGTGAGTAGCCAGTGTTTGGCGGGTACGTCATGGTTCTATCCTTGACGCAGAACGAAGAACCCGTAATAGTCAACCCAAAATAGCCAACGACTGGTATTGGATTTTAAAATCAAAACCCTTAGACGTTTAGCAACAGACGTAACGGGCTGTCAATGTTTTACAATATGCAGCAGCGACCATTCACTACTGCAAGGAACGTTTGAAAAACAACCTAACGATTGGAAGCGAGCGTGATGAAACACTAGAGGTGTGGCTCCAACCAACTTATACGGGGTTGCCTAAAAAAGGGGGGTGACGAGAGGTATAACCAAAGCTGCTAGCTGATGTTTACACAGAAACAGGGGCTAGTTGTTTCAGAATGCGTTGGTGGTGAGCACTTTTGAGGGATGATACCCAACGATAGCTAAAGAGCAGAAAGGGGGGTGAATCCTACACAAGATTACCACAATTGAACCAGGCTCAAACTCTACGCAAGATAACGACAGATGCAATCAGTTTTATATATCTTGCACTGGTATAGTAATGGTTGTCAGGAACATGTATGCATTCAAGGCGACCAGGCACTGTATGACAATAATTTATTTTTGCATATGCAACAATTACTTTTTTATGCATCTGTAGCCACTATTTGCTTTTTGCAATATGGTTTCTTTTTGAAGCTAGAGGTAATCTGTAGATGGGTTCTGCATCCAGTACGGATCTTCACCCTTGCCCAAGGATACCCACCGCACCTACTAGTAGGTCCCGAAAACGATACTGAGAAAAATATCACCGACCACCGCTAGCGCAGCACCTCCTCAAAGTGACCAACCATTGTGTGAGAATGGGCGCTAGCACTTGGAAATGTGCAATATGGCCTCAATCACATGGCATGGTTGATATGTTTTGTGGTTTTACAATTGCAATTGCTCTTTTCACATGTAAGTAGTGGTGTCATTAATGGGTGCAGAATTTCAATTCATAACACATTGCCTGCAGTACATTCTAAAAACCCTGCCCCGCTCTCGGATCGCCAGGGCGGGCTATGTGATTGGCTATGATATTGAACGACCGGCAGGCCGTTGGCTTGTCAATTTTTAACTTGGGTTAAGCACCTCTTGCATATATCTCCGGTGTGAGCACATTTTGTAGCCCCTCTGACGAATTAATACAGGAGTCTCTGGTTTTGTATGGCACCACACCGGGGTAGGTAGGGGGACATGTCTACATGCCGTTCCGTTCGGCCATGCCGTGTACGGGGTACTAGCATAAGATGACTGGGCATTAGTAGAGAATGTGCATCTAGCAGTATGCTAAATATAACCGCATCTACACAACAATGAATTTAATAGTCCAACTTTCAATTAGGTTTCTGGTTGCCTTGTCCAGTCAGCTTTCCGTAACTGGGTTGATTGCCCGCAATAAGCTAGCTAAGAGATATAGATTTAGTGAGGATCACACAGAATCGAGGGGTCCGCACTCGCTGGTGAGCGGGCAATTCCTGTGCCTCGCCCGTGTGGACTATCACACAAGACCTCGCCAAATCCGGCAACCAGTGCTCAAATGGGGCTGATAATCCCCTAACAGTTTAATTTAGGTTAACTCCCTACACGTGAACCCTTTGTAAGGGTCATTCTGAACTCTAAACTGGGTTTGAACTTATCAGGCAAATTAAGGTTTCTCAAAAGGCAGTCGCTCTCATGTGGTCCTTCTGTACTACCGGCCCTACGTGCTGATGCCACTCTCACAACGTTTGGAGTATCTGCCGGGTGCCGCATCAATTTTTTTTCCGTGCGCCAAATGCTTCGCCGTTGAGACAGCAGCTCGCTGCACTGCTCAACGGATACAGCCCGGCCTGACCACGGGACAATGTGTTGCGCGTGTGGCAAATTGAATCCGATCTAGTGAGTTTGCTTATATTTTTTTCTTTTTCTACTTACAATTGATTTAGGAATTTAGACTTTTGTCATCTCTTGTATTGACATATATCGCTACAATCTCCTGCCACTCACAGCTTGTCATCTAAGCTGGAAAGAATTGCTGTGATCTACGCGATACAGATTATGTACGGTGATTATCCTTTAGTGTCGACCATTTCATCATAGGGTTCGCTAGATCTCGGAGAAAGATATTATCTGGAGGGGGTTTGTGCCCTTACATCGGAACCATCAGGGGCAGCCATTATTAAAGTGCAACAGGCATTGCCTAGTTAGGGAGAATGCGTTGGGACGCCTGTATTTTCCTCGAGCAGGGCAAAAAAAAGCATCTCCTGATCCTCTATTGGCCCAACCGCATTAATATTGGTGTGAATTGCTTTTTCGTCTAGTCCCCAGTCTACTAGGCTGATCTCGGGTCGTTTTTTATGACCCCATAGTAGATTAACACTAATTTGGGGAAATAGGTTCATCAACCACTCTCAATGGGGGTATGACTGTCTAAAAAACGCACAGTGGTTTTGTGAGGGCATTTTGTAGCTAATGTCCTTGCTATTTCTCTTGTTAAAGGATTGCTAGTGATAACTGGCTGACACTATCGGGGAAAAAAAGAAAATCGGTCCATTGACTAGTTGCTATCATATAATATTTCTATTTTAGCGCCATCCTCTCAATTCGTCATTGGTGACTGCTCCGAGCTCGTAAGTCTGTGCGCGGACCGCCCTCTACGTGCAGCCACAGAATAAACTCATCCCTATTGATTCCTGTAAGTCTCCGAATACGTCCCGCCTCGAAATTTCAATAACCGTGTGCGTCCCTTTGCCAATTCTGTCCAATGCGCCTAAACTAACTAGAATTTATCCGCGTTGGTAAAATAAAGAAGGATATAACTTGTTGCCGGGATTCCGGAACCAAAGTCTCCGCCAACTCTTGGCGTATCATGTCGTGAAATTTCTATTTTATTGTATATGTATGTATGCCAGGGTTGGTTCCTGAAATCGTTCCACTGCATACAAACTTGTTGGATGATGCAGCTTTGGAATTCAGTCTGTGTAAGCTCATTGGTGCACGCTCGCTTCCATTTTGGAGAAGATGCTTCTTTGCAGACCGCTCATGCGCGGTACGACTTCGGGAACGGCCACCAATAGATGAATGGCAAGGGCGTAGGCATGTGGTGATCAGATATGTTATCAGATGTAGTCTGATCTCAGATCTAAGATCTAGTAAAACTTGGCGATTTCGACTTACGTTAAGTTCTGGTCTTGCTAATCATTTCGTTGTTGTTAAAATAATAATTATATGATGTAGGTGCTGATTCAGGGCCCAGGACCCTCTTCTAGGGTCCCTGCTTGGTGCACGAGCCGGAATGGCTAACGTATGACCGCAACAATTGCCAGTTGCCGGTGCGTGAACATCCTGATATATTTTTTTTATGCATCTCACCCCACTGGAGCTGCATATGGGGGTCGATCATCATGACTAAAGTCAAGTCCTCAATTAAATGAATCGGAGTACATACGATCAGTTTAATGAATCGCACATTATTTTTTGTCGTCACGATCTGTTTTACCGATTTGACAGGCAAATCTAGCCAACCCCCAATAAAACGCCTTGATGATGTGCCGTACATGGAACTTATCTGGGCAGATGGCATGACGGCGTGGAAGCTTCCGAATTAGGCAAATTGCCATGCATGGAAACTGTACCTGAATGAGATTTTCACAGACTTCGCAGAATGTGTCGAAGGCGTCTCTACAGGTGAGCATATTTCATGCTTAGAAGTTTTATTACGCCGAGGTAGTAGGTATGAATGTTCCTTTTCTCCGCATTTGATACATCTTCACGCAATCTGTCTCCACAACTTCGAATGATCTTCAAGTTTCAATGTCTTCCATTTGACATGCATACTTCTCGAATTGGACAGTTGTGCGAATTATGCGATGACACTGACCGTGATCTTCAAAATCTGGCGGTGAAAATTTGACGACAATCTACTGTCCAATTGTAGACCGGCTTGTTATCTGCGTCTTTACAAATGCTGTACCCAGCATGATGAGTAGGGTGTTGGACGTCCCACCTGCTGCACAGAGATGGATGTATAGAACAACATGCGGTTACGATTATCGTATGACACCATTGCTCAAGAAAAACAAATGGAAGGCAATTAATCCGACAAATCTGTGGTAGTATACACCAGTGCAAATTATTACTCTGTGCCGAAATAAGGGGATCTCGCTGCCACTTCGGATTGTTGTAGAGTGCTGCATGCAGCAGCAGCAGCATGCTAGGTGTAGTGAGTAAACAACACCAGCCAATAAGGGAGTGAAGCATATCAGGCAGCATCTTTGAATTGATTGAGCAATGTCAGTCAATTGAGAAGAATACTGGCAAAAGTCATTTTCTACCTAATCTGCATTGGTTACTGGTAAAATATCGTCACCAAGAATATCCAATAGGTATAAGGAGGGTGGAAATGCCGAGCCGACATTGAGAAATGAATAGCTGGAAGTTTCAATCTGAACTGAAATGCTAATAAATTTATTTATTTAAAAGTGCTATCTACGAATGAAAAGGAGCTGATTCAAATATCGGCCAATGACACTATGATTGAGCCGTTGTCGGGCTCTCAAAAGCATCAAGACAATCATCTGATCTTTAAACAAAGCAAAGGCCAGGCCCATGGCCCGATACAACCAATCATACATGCAATCCGTCAATTAGAGGCCCCACCTCTGTAGGGGGCTAGTAGTCACTTGTTGACAACATGGGCCTAGTGCACACCCATAATGCACGCAGCTACACTAAGGAAAAAACAAATAGAGCCCGAAATAATAATCACTGTGCAATGTAATAATTAAATTGGATCATGCAGTAATACAATCGAGGGTTAATTGAGCAGCGATCTTAAAAGAGGGGGTGTACAGTACCATGCACACCTGCTGCACGAGGTGCCGATCTTTTACCAGCCAAGTTTTTATTTCACAGACGATCACTCACTAAAGGGCATCCTCACAAACTTTAAATATCGAATTTATCGAAAAATGATACTGAAGAATTAGCTATATTATCTAGGATAGTCATAGCAATTCAAAAATTGCAATTCGCCAGCGGGCCTAGTTGTTAAGTTACAAAAGAAATTTCCCCCGTGAAAAAGGTTGCGCGCCGACAACCATGCATGTACCCCAAACAGGAACAACCACTCGTTTATGGCGTGGAAGTGTGGTTCTCCGGATCCGTGACGATACGACAGATGTGGAATAATTTTTTGTTGAGGTTGCCGAGGAAGTAGCGGAGCGGTTGTCAAACTCACAGGGCGTGTTATCTAACAGCGTTAATCCATTTGCCAATTGATACTGCTCGTCCAGCAATAAATAATTTGGACGGCACCATACCGCTTACGGTCTCACATGTGGAACTGGTGAATAAATCCCCTCAATTTTAGTGCCGTATATAGCCACTAGTTCGATTTCACTAAGGTATATTTACGATAGGAGTATGTCAATGTAGCTGATAACGGTAACGGTGATATTCCATCGTTGCTGTTGGCCACTGGAATAACAGCAACGATGGAATATCCCCGTTGGAAGGAAAGAGGGTCTTGTTGCATACTATATGCTAGTCATGTCATAATTATTTTTAAGCAAGATTATGTAGAATGTAATAAATTATCTCCACCCGTGCCCCCACACCTACCCTCCCCCCCCAACACACATACACAATAATAGTAGCCGTCCGAGCGGGGGACGGACGGCTATCCTCCTGAAAAGATATACACTGTAAATTAGTTTCTACTTGTATTCTATCATCTCTGTCTGCAATTAGAGATAAGGTCAAACTCTGAGAACCTCCCAATACCAGAAGAGTTCAGTTGAACCAAGTTATTTAATTCATTGAATCTTTCCTCTAGACTAGATTACCTTTCTAAGATACTTCCGCCGAATCTCAGTCATGCACGAGGTCACAATTCACCTCAAAAACATTCCTTTTCTCGACTCTTCTAAAGCCTGTAGTCTATATCTCCCACAAAATACAGAAGATTTACGGTTCTTCTTTAATTTGGTATCCGCCAACAAAATACAGGTTTAGTAAATCATGTCAAGAATTATATATTCAGAAATGGCAGTGCAATTGCAACGATCTTATCCTGTCCGATCTGCCTCCAAGTTTCAGATTGGTAGATTCCCTATGCGAGAAGCCTAATTATGTCCTTCATATAAAGAAAATTGAGCTTCACTTGCATGTAAAGGGTTGATCCATACTGCTTTTAACATTGTACATGTACACATTTAGCACGTGTACGTACAGCTGTCAGGTTTCCTGAAACCTTACTTCCAAACCATCGGGCACCTATGCGGTGAATACATAATGCATCCATCGATAATTATAGACCTTTTGTAGTGTTTCCAGGTCGACTGCCGCCGATTGGTACAAAATATGACCAAGGCACTAGTGATTTGGCTGGTGAGTATGTGGTCCACTTGGCTACACGTCATATGCAACCTACAAGGATGTGGCATAGACCGGAAGTGCACAGTTTCCTATCTTGTCGTTCAACGATCGAATTTGTCAACGATCTGAGAAGTCTGATTAAAGGTTGATAATTAAAATTGAAATGATCGTCACACGTGTATGTCGGGTTCCGATTCCAATATTTTGTTGTCTATCAAATGATCCCAAAAAACAAATTGATACTATGCGTCCACATCATGGAATTTTCACAGGAGCTAACGGTTTGATTAAGGTAAGTATATCAGTGTGATTACTTACTTAGTTCATATAGTTTCAGAGAAGATCTCTGAATGTAATGTTACATGAAGTCCGACGTACAGAAATCTTGATAAGTTGCAGAAGAATAGGCAGATCAATTCGGAGACCAATGCCGGTTATTTTGTTTCATGTATATGCCAACCAATAACCATAGAATAAACACATGATTATTACGGAAATTGTCTACGTTATTATTCGTGGTTACTTATAAATATGGATGCTTATCAGAAGTATGGAGCAGATCAGTGAATCAAACTATCAGGCCGAAGATTATGTATCAATCTCTCGCTTTGGCAGTTCTTTCTGCCAGCTATGTTTTGGCTGACAGTGAGCTTAATGGCTTAGAGGGAATTGATCATGTAATCCTCTGGATGCAGGAGAATCGTGCTTTCGACCATTATTTCGGAACTATGGCAGGTGTTAGAAACTTCCAAGACCCAAATGCTGCTACCTATAATGGGACTACCTCGATATTCAGTCAACCTATAGCAAACCCTTCCAATGGCTCTTATTTGCTGCCGTTCTACTTAAATGATGATCCATCTTTTGAGAATGCCACTCAATGTATTACTGCTGGTTCAAACAGTTGGGAGGTACAGATCAATGCCTGGAACTATGGAGAGAACAATAATTGGCCAGTTGCTTCAACTCCATGGTCATGGGGTTATTATAAGCGAAAGGACATCCCTGTGCAATGGAGCATTGCCGAGTCATTCACTATCGCTGATATGTATGCAGAAGCAGTCATGGCTGCTACAGCTCCTAATCGTATTGCTTGGCACTCCGGTTCTATCAATGTTCCAGGTGGTAACCTGAACCCCGACCAAGGAGGTGTAGCACTGGATGATTACTATGTCCCAGGTTGCGAAACACCTGGACTTAATTGCCTTCCTCTGAAATGGGACACTACTGCAGATATTTTGACCCAGCAAAATATCTCGTGGTATGTCTACAAAGGATCTAGTAACAATGGTGTGACCGCTTTGACTCAATTTGAACAATTCCAGGATGCTGATCCTGAAAGTGTTCTTGCCCAAAACGGATTGCAGTATGATGGTTTGGACAAGTTTTACGAAGACTTGGCTAATGGCACTCTCCCTAGAGTCTCATACGTATTCCCTACCGCTGAATTGACTGAGCATCCACCTTGGTTACCTAGGGATGGTGCATACCTCTGGGACAAGATTGCCAGTGCAGTGGTTAACTCCCCACTTTACAATAAGACAGCATTGATGATTTCTTACGATGAAAGTGGTGGATTTGGAGATCATGTGCTACCTTTTGTAGCGCCTAATAGTACTGCTGGTGAGTGGTTCGAGGATCCACAGTTTGGGAGAGGTATCCTTCCCTCTGGTCCTGGATTCCGGGTTCCCTTCGTCATTGTTTCACCCTGGACTGTTGGTGGAAATGTCTTCACCGAACCTTCTGATCATACTTCGCAAATTCTGTTCTTGGAAAAATGGCTTCTAGCAAGAGAAGGCAAAAATATCACCACTGATGTAATTAACCCTTGGCGTCGTGAGCATATGTCAGATCTTCTCAATGCTTTTGATTTTGAGAATCCCAACTTTACAATCCCCAACTGGGTCCCTGCTGAGCTTCCTTTAATGAGCAAAAGTGGTGATTATATCGGCACACCTCAATGCCTAGCGCTGTATCCCAATCCTCGTCCCCCTGTACCACTGGGTATGCAGAATGCGTCAACAGCATTACAGACAGAGTCAGGCTACAAAAAGCTCAGAGGTACTCCATCGCTTGGTCGATATTTGACATTCGTTCAGAGAGACAGTGGCCTTGCTCTGACGATTAATTCAGATCAGTCTGCTCTGGTTGGAGCAAACCCTGCAGCAGGATACAATGACAAAAAGCAGAATTTCATGTTACAGAACGCAGTTTCAGAAGGCTACAACCCAGGGACTTATGTAAACGTTTTCTCATTCCAAAATGTGTGGAATACTAGCTTGTGGGTGGACACCCCGTCTGAACGTATTGTCGCCACATCGCAGCAGCTAGCAGCTAATGGAACTGATGGGGATGTTCTATTCTCATCTGGGCACTCTGCTAACCTTGTTGACTCTTCTATGGCCTCTAACTGGTTGATCTCTGATCTAGGTAGCGGAAAGGGGCACACGATTCAAACTTGGATTGATAACAAGTACCTAGTCATAGCCACTAATGGTGCTGTAACCTATGGCAATGAACCAGCCATTTTTGACATCTATTCTGTCAGTTACTGATAAGTTTTATTAACTAGATGATAGTCTTTGGATTACACTGATTATATTATAGACCATGTTAACAGACAATACAAACAGATTATAAATTGATATGCAAATCGTATATGAAATACATTGAATAGCTCCAGGTGAACTTCCAGTCAAACTAATGGCTGAACTGCAAAATTAGACGTTGTATTGGAAAAAGCCATGCAAAGCAAGTTTTTGGGGGATTGACAGCCGAACCTGCACATATTTATGCGCGCATGCATGTATGTACCCCAAGGCGCATAAAAATGCCGTGCAGGGGAGGAGGATACTAAAATACGAAATCTGAGTTTGCGATCTCTCTTATAACAACATTTCTCAAATTCGAAGATTCATATGTAGAACTTCCAAAGAAACGTTATTGTGAACAGTAACTAAGGAAGTAGGTTTTTTTTTAGTTATAATGACGACTTAAATGCCCTTATGAATGCGCATGCCAATGCAATATTGCATCATGGGTGGTTGCGTTACAGCAACCTTGTTCTAGCTTTTTGATCACCCGACAGGCACACTATTCGCTTAAAGGTCAAACTCATCGTCTCCCCACAATCAGTTGATCTGCTGATTGTAATCGTTTTGAACCTTAATAACTTAACTACATCGCATGACATGACAATTGATTCTCACGGCCCATCATTGTTTGAAGCAACTAGCAGTTGGCCACGGCCTGCCCGTCCCTTGTTGAATGCAAAGTGCAGGCATTTCCCGGCCCATATTACCATAAAGCACTGGCAGCTCCGAGACCTTTTGTGTGTAAATCCCAAGGTCCCTACCGAGATCATCTATCCTTCTGACAGAGGAATACACTGCCTGGATATATCCACCGGCAAGGATTCAGTAGTGACTGACTTGGACTTCGAACCTCGGTGTATTCAGGTCGGTACTAATGTGGTTGCTGCCGGAGGGGTTGTAGAGCCGACACCAAGTCTTCTTCACCATCATCCTGATAGTCCTACTTCAACAAGCCGGTATTCTTTGAGAAACCATGAAGGCCTGTTTACAGTGCACAACCGCAGCAGCGGAGAGCATATAACCGATAAGCTTGGCGAGTGCATTAATAACTCAGTCCTATTGTATAACAATCCAGGCGGATCAGAAACCGGCCAAATGAAAGGGGTTGTGTGTAATAACGATCGGTCAGCGTATTTCCTGGACATTGATGGATCAAGATTTGTGGCAACCGATTCTATCAAGCTAAATGCTCCGTTGAATCATGCAGCTATTTCGCCTGATAAGAAGACGGTTGTGATGTGTGGAGATTCGTCCAGAGTTACGGTTTGTAATCAGGATGGAAATAGCGGTGGATGGGGAATCTCCAAGTCATTTGACTCTGGGTCCGATCTAGGGTTCTCAGTGTCATTCCATTCGTCTGGATACATGTTTGGTGTGGCCTTCCAGGATGGAGTGGCCCGTTTGTATGATATTCGAAATTTGTCCCGGCAACTTACCAAAGTCCAATCCACCAGGCCAAGTGATTTGGTGGGAGCATTCCGGTGTCTCAAGTTCTCGTCAGGGCCTGAAGACCTTATGTTTTTGAGCGAACAGACTGAGAGAATCCATGTCATCGATTTAAGGGATTTTGAAAACAAGCAAGTGTTGAGCATGCCGTCATCCTTCTCATACACTTCATATACTGAAACAGACACTGCTAATGGGCTATATCCTTCTGACAATGTTGGTGCCGCGGACAATGATGAGTCAGTCAGATATGGTCAGGCGCCTGTAATTCAGTCGTATCATGATTTAGTGAGCCATCACCATGCCCAGCTGATGCAATATTCCAGGTTGACCCATCATCCTTCTCAGCAATCTGAGACTGGTTTGTCGGGATTGGTATGGACCCCTTATGACGGTGGAAGTCTTGTGGTTGGAACCGGTTCTGGGGTTGGCCTTTGGAATGTGGACAGTCGCTCGCGTAGAACGTTTCCTTCGTTTTCTGTCCGTTAAATTAATATTTATGCATATGTTTGATAATAGTAATCGTTTTCATTACTTCATTGAAAGATGTAGGTATCAACCAATATCAGAAATGCACCATTTATCACAGTATATTGTTGATTTTTGAATAGCCGGATATATTCTTGACTGGATATGTTATTGATATGCGAATTGCTAGATATTATTGTATGTAAACTGCGAATTATTTGATATTGGATGTGAAACTGTCAATTGCCAGATACTACATATTACTTGTAAATACTACATTGTGTTATATTCACCACTAATACTATGGCATTGGATATTATTCATCTATAGATTGGTCTTGACATCATCCTTGACAACCTGGTAGAATGCCTTGGCAACATAATCAATGTTGTTGGTGTTAAGGCCAGCCATGGAAATTCGACCATTGGACACCAAGTAAATGTGGAACTCACTAACAAGTCGGTCGACCTGGCTAGCAGTCAATCCAGTGTAAGAAAACATACCAATCTGGTTGACAATGTGATCCCAGGTTCCAGGAGTTCCGGCCTTGATAAGCTTGTCTCGAAGCTCTTTTCGCATATCTTGGATTCGGAATGCCATGGTTTTAAGATCACTCTTCCATTCAGCATACAAACTGTCGTCGTTGAGAATCTTCCCAGCAATTCGAGATCCATAAGCAGGAGGATTGGAAATCTCTGCACGCTCGACCTTTTCAAGCTGAGACAAAATAGCCTTCTTCTGTTCGGCTGACTTAACAGCGACATGCAGACATCCGGCTCGCTCACCATACAATCCCATGTTCTTGGAGAACGACTGGCATACCAAAAGCTCAATTCCAAGCTCTACAAAGTGTCGGATGGCCCATGCATCGTTGTCGAGATCTCCAGAAGCGAATCCCTGGTAAGCGGAATCAAAGAATGGGAACAGCTCTCGCTCCTTGACGACCTCTGCGATCTTCTCCCATTGCTCTCGAGAAGGATCTACACCAGTAGGGTTATGAGCACACGCATGCAAAAGAATAATGTCTCCCTTGGATGCACCACTCAAAGTGGAGATCAATCCTTCAAAATCTAGACCTCGGGTCTTTCCGTCATAGTACGGGTACTTCTTGACCTTGAGTCCAGCGTGGGTGTAGATGTTGTTGTGGTTAGCCCAAGTAGGATCAGGGATGTAGATGGTTCCAGAGGTGTTACCGAAGGGAGGATACTTGTGAAGAAAGATACCTCCCAAATGGTTGGCACCAGTTCCCGACAATGTCTGGACCGACACGATCTCAGACACTGGCTTGGAGTCTCCAAAAACCAACTTTGCCGCTGCAGGGAGGAAACTAGAGTTTCCTGCAATTGGCAAATATTCGTGGTTAACAGTTGGGTCCTCAAGCAACAATCGCTCAGTCTTCTTCACCACTGGCAATACCCATGGCTTTCCGTCGTTATCTCGGTAAGCGCCAACCCCCAGATCAACCTTCTTCTCGAAGGTATCAGCCTTGTAACGGGCAACCAGGTTGAATAGCGCGTCTGGTGGAGCAGTATCTACGGTGAATGTGGCCATATTGACTAATTGCAAATCTTTGTTGTTCTTGATCAATCGGTGGATTCAATTCAAAATATGAGGTGATTGCCGGTATTTATACCATCCATCTGCATGTGCGAAATGTGGGGGGGTTTGGAGCGGCTCCGCGAATCACCGACTCGATAGCCTATATCCATTGACCTCATTCTGCCGAAACACCAATTGAACATAAAATAAAAAAACAATTGGATATAATGAGCCAGTAATAGAAGTGAAATAAAGGTTGAAAAGGCTTGAGCCGAGATTTTCAGCTGTATTGGTTCATTTGACAGCCATGCATGGACCATTTACTACTACTGACAACAATTGGTTCTCCACATATAGCCTCGGGAATAACCGGGTCAAGGGCCGAGGTAGACGACGATGCCATCACTGTCAGTGACCATTAATAATGTCCATTGACATTGACATTTAAGTTTTGCAATGAGCACTCGATATATAATTGTGTAATTTATAATTGGTTAGTTTCAGTCAACCTCGTCAATTGTAGGCTGGAAGTCAACCTCATCAATTGTAGGCTGGAAAGTCTCGTCTTCCAGATCCTGGTGTTCCTGCTGTAAACGGGTTTTCTCCTCCTCCCATGTTTCGGTATCGTAGATCTTCTCCTCTACACTCAAAACTCCAGTCTCGTTAAGTTTCTTGACAGCATCTTCAGCATCTTCAAGTTGCATGTTTTCCAGAACCTTATTGACCTCATCCAATTTGGTGGTCTCAATAGCGGTTCTCATCACTTTGGGCAATGACTCGTAAACCGAATAATTAGGCCAAGACTTTTCTGGTACTTTCACAACAATCTCTGTGTTGGGGTCAACCGAATACAATTGAATTACTTGCTTCTCTTCGCCATCATCTTCTTCCTGTACTCCCTCTTCGGCAAGCACCATACATCGTTTTTTGATGTGCTCCACAGTCATGTCTACATCTTTTCGGAATGCTTCAAGTGCAGGGTGCTTGTCATTAGAGATCCGACTAAAAAACAACCGGATGCCATTTTCCCCTCCAAGCATGGTACAATATTGAATCAATAAAGCATTGTATACGGTTGTTCGCATGGCATTGGTATCACCGTCCAATTGCTGTTCAAATGCCTTCATCATCAATGCATCCTTCTCTTTCTCAGCGATGATCTTGGGGTGCTTCAACAGATATTCATATGCAAGTTCATGACGACCAATTGGGATTTTTGAGAACCCAATTGCGTCTGGGGATGGTTGGTCTTCGTCGGTTGTCAAAGCACCACTAGCACTCTTACTAGAGGTTGTGTCACCGGGAATTCCCACTGAAGTCGATCCACTAGTAGATTTGTCGGTGCTCGTAGATTGGCTTGCTGGACTGTTAATAACCTCGATACCAGTTTCTTTTTTGTCATCAGTCTCATTGAATGCCTTCTTGTTGATCAAAGTAGAGTCGAATCCAGTATGAATATCGTCAGATGAAATATGCTTGCTTCGTTCCTCGACAAGGTCACCATACTCCTTCTTTTCGACTTCAAGGGCGTTGTTGATCATTTGACGGTGCTCTTTGAGTTTTTCAATAGTCTGTCGCTCTTGATGATCTGCACTAGTGCCGTCTTCAATTCCTTGTTTGACCTGGATCAAAAGGCTTTCAATCATGTCATTGTAGAGAGGACCCTCATCGCCTGCGAGAGAAGGTCGTTGGTCGGTGGTACCCTTGGCACTCAGCGTGACAGCACGGCCAACATCCCCAGATATGGTCTCAGTACTGGACGCTTCAATGATATTGTTTACTCGTTTCAGCAGACCCAAGTTCATCTCCTTATTGAGGTCCAACTGAGCCATTCGCTGCTTGATCTGATCCCGTTTGTCGTGGATGTCTCGCTGTTTCCAGCGGATAAAAGACTTTTTATCCACATTGGGGTGAACTGTGTCAATTGATCCGGATTATTGAACCACCCAATCGTTACCTACCTTCGATATCTGAATCATCAGACAGCTCTAGCTTGTCCCATTTCGAATAATCGACAACCATATCGTTGATGGAACTATTCAGAACACGGATTTATTTATATAGCATCTGAGGTTGGGGTAGTTTCCTTAACTGGAGGGGTGTACAGTATTGCTAGGCCAAACCCCAAAGATGCCATACTGCAGTATTTCGAAATTCGTATTCAATTAGATTTGCTAAATAACCCTCGTAATGTGCGTAGTAGAGTACATGCGCCATTAGTAGCGGCTGCATCAGTAGATTGCGGAGTTCCACGGGAAAGTCCGCAGGACAAACCAACGGAATGTCAGCAAAGAGCAGTCAAAGCAGTCAAAACAGTCAATGAAAGGGGTGAAACCATAAACAGACTAACTAACTGACAAATCATCAACAAACAATATACTGAAATTATCACATACCAATTGCTTTACAAAACATCAGTTAATTTCTACTAATCATATGCAAACCCCACAGGTTGCCTAACCTTGTCTTATCGTCGGAGTGCATTCATTCATTTTAACTATGATGGACTTTATTGACGTCATCAACTATAATTCATTGACAAATATGGCAGATCCAACGCCAACAGACCCGAGCCAAATAGCATTGGCAACGTCAGTGGTCACCACAGCTACAGATACCGGCTTTTTCCAGTCTCAAAATGCATCTTCCATCAGTTATAGCACTTCTATGCTCAAACGTATTGCAAGCTCGATAGCGGGAACAATGATTTGGCCTATTACCGACTCAATCCCATTCGACACTTATATCACATCGTTTCTATCATATTTGGTATCTCCATTTGCAACTCTATGTATAGGTATGGCGATTATTCTCAATCGAACGGTGGTATTTGCGACTACCAGACGTCCCGCTCCTCTCCCGCTGTCATATCGGATCATATTGCGGTCAATAGCAATGATCAGTCTTTTGAATCATATTGTACCGTTAGCTCAAGGACTGGCCCTTTCATCTCCGACTGTACAGGGACTTTTGGTAAATTACACGCCCGAGTCCGTCTATATCCCGCTCATGGTGGAAACTGCTCCGAGTCCCTCCATCCTATGGGATCTGTATCGGTCCATATGTATAGGCCATTTTATTGAGACATTTTCCAGTGTTATCCAGGGCCATTTACCGTTTTCCGAAACAGGAATGACATTATTTGAATATTCGGTTGCATTCCAAGAAGTTCAAGCTTACAAGTCCCTGACAACCGAGGTCTATGTGGTGTCACTCGTGTCGCTGTTTAGCCAACTGACTTTCCATTTCCAGGGAATGATGAATTGGCACAAATTCAGACTGATCCCATCCACGGTATTTGGGATTACCTTTTTGTCGTATTTCGCGAGTTCTGCTTGGTCGGGCCGATTGTTCAACTTCCCGTGGGTTTGTATTGTTGGCTACGTCCCGCAACTGGCCATTCTTCTAATCGTTCTCCTATGTGGTACTATTTATGGACTAGCATGTATTGTAGCTGGTGGACCATCTAGGATGCAGACATCAGTGTCTTCGATTCAGATCCAAATGAGCGAGGATTTCTACACTTGTTTGATGAAGCTTGGTGTCATTGCTTTAACTTCTGCTACCACTGTCACTTATTTGACTGAACAATTGTCATTGTATACTCCACTTGCAACTTGGATTGAATATTCAAACAGCGAGTCTGAGACGAGTGTGAAAGCTGTTAACCCTTATGACAACCAAGTGAGAGGACCCCCTGATCTTGCAAACAAGACATTGGATTCAGAGTCTTCCAATGGACAATTCAGACGACCTGGATTCATGACGACGTCGCGAGTCATCCTTGCATTCCAAATGGTTCGGTCTCTAGTATTTATTGGTTCCATGGTTGTGTGGAGACTTGGGATGGAGGTCATGAACAAAGTGTGGCCCAGACGTCAGTCTGCCGGTGATGTTCGGGCGGTAGATTTTGAGACCAGAATGATGAGTTTGAGGAACAATTTAATTTATGCTGAACTTTACGATGGCTATGAAAATGGACACATCCGTCTATTACAGGGGGATATTCTTCCCGAAGTGGACAACTCGAACGATTACTTTCCCGATGATGAATCCGAAGACGATGGCTATGAATATGAGAGTGATTATACATCTGATGAAGGAGAGTCAGACCTTGGTTCTTCAAATTATTCTACAAGCGCTAGTTTAAGGGTGCCTAATCAACCTGCGGATCCATCATCGACTGGGGTCCAGACCAGGAACCCTCTAGGAGAATTTTATGATCTCGTCATGTCAAGTCCAGATTATTTCTTGTCAATGCTAGCACCTAAAACTGATGAACAAGCAGAGGAATTGCACATTATGTCCAAACATATATCTCGAAGTGGTGCAACTCCGCTCACAAGATCAAAATATCATAGTATTCCCCATGATGAAACCAAGGAGATTTTGCATATTATCAAGGAGAGGCGAGTAAACAATACACACCAACATTCTTCAGGGGATTCAGTGTGTGTGGTGTGTCAGAGTGCACCTCGACAAGTGGTCCTGTGGCCATGCAGATGCTTTGCTCTCTGCGAGGATTGTCGAGTATCGTTAGCCCTCAAGCATTTCAAGGGCTGTGTGTGCTGTCGTCGAGATGTCGAGTCTTTTTCAAGAGTTTTTGTCCCGTAAAAGACTCGATCTATTTTGCCATATATATTTTATTATTTTCCCTGGCTACCTAAAATATATGTATAATCAATGCATTCATGATTTTCAATCCGAGTGTCACCGGCAGAAAACAAGACGCGCTCTGAGTAGTCGATACATGTCGATACATTTTCATTTTGCTATCGCTATCTCCTGAATTTTCATTCGATATCTCCAACTTCACATGTCACATCACATGCAATAATTGATACGGTCCATACATACGATTTGGATCGTTTTGGATCCCCCACAGTGTCGATCTGTGGGGTGTGCAGCCGTGCCCGGAGAGTTTCCATCTTATATACGGAGATCCGTATTTGGAGTGGAGTATTGATATATAAATGTGGCCAGAGAACTTAGAAAGCATTAGGAGTTTGGAACAACATGACAAACGACACGCTCTCCGATTGGTGGTACGTTCCTGTTCCGCCTTTAGGTGATATCAAGTATTTTATGGACTCAAGACTGGTCAAGGCGGTACTATTGATATTAATTCTGACAGTTTATTTGACGGTGTATGGAATCATAAAGGAATCCAAATATAAAAGAGAAGCTCGAAAACGCGATTGTGAACCAGCCTATCGGGTTGTTTCAATGCCTTTTGGCTTTCCTGCTCTGTACCGGTTATCAAAGGCAGCGCGCCAAAGTGAAATATTGCCGTTCTTGAAGAAGCAATTTTGGAACTCGGGCAAATTGACAACACAGAACCAAGTTTTGGGGCGGATGGTTTTCTTCACCATTGATGCCGAAAATATCAAGTCTATGCTGGCTACAGATTTCAAATCGTATTCTATTGGCTTGAGAGCAAAGCAGTTGGATCCGTTTCTAGGTACTGGTATTTTTGTGTCTGATGGACAAAGATGGAAGCATTCTAGAGCTATGCTTCGTCCTCAATTTTCTAGGGAAAAGATTTCTCGAATGAAAATTATTGATGAGCATGTCAGTCAACTGCTCCAGGCTCTAAAGTCATATGAGAATTCCGACTCATTGATAGATGCACAGTTATTGTTCCACAGGTTGACTCTGGATACAGCCAGTGAGTTTCTGTTTGGAAGTAGCGTTGAAACATTATCAGCAAAGGACAAGTTGATGCCCACCATTTCAGGTGCAGAGATAACATCGACTATATTCGCTCAGAATTTAGATAGGGCATTGTATACGCTCAGTCGCCGAGCAAGACTAGGCGAGCTTTATTGGCTCATTGGAGGAAAGCGGTTCAAACGAAGTATCGCCATATGCCACGATGTTGCCGATAAGCTTGTTGTGGATACCATTACACGGGTTTCAAAATTGAAAGAAAAAGGCGATTTTGAACCAAGTACTTTTGTCGAAGAGTTGGTATCTGAGAATGTGGTCAGCATCACAGAAGTTCGTGATCAAGCATTTAATATTTTACTTGCTGGAAGAGATACGACCTCTGCATTATTATCTTTCACTATTTACCGACTAGTGAGAAATAAACGGGTTTGGTCCAAGCTGAGAGCTATCGTCATTGATCAATTTGGCCAGTCTACCGATGATATAACATTTGAGAGAATGAAAAGTTGCAAATACTTGGTCAATGTGTTGAATGAAGTCCTAAGGTTACACACTCTTGTGCCATTAAACTACCGTGCTGCGAAATTTGATACGGTTCTACCCAGAGGTGGGGGTCCTAATGGAGACAAACCAGTTTTCGTTCCCAAAGGTACCCAAATTGTTTTCATGCCATATTTGGTACATCAATTAGAAAAGTACTGGGGTCAAGATGCAGAGGAGTTTCGTCCCGAAAGATGGGATGAAGGTGAGTCTTTCCATTCTTGGGACTTTATTCCTTTTAACGGCGGGCCTAGAATCTGTTTGGGACAGCAATTTGCACTAACTGAGGCTAGCTACACTATGATAAGAATTTTACAAACATTCCGGGATGTAACCACATCCGAAGAAGAGTTCAGCAAGCCTTTCAAAGCACGACTTTACTTGGTGCAGAATGTTTTAGACGGAGTCAAAGTACGATTCATCGAGTGATATGAATCAAAGTTGGAACAATGATTTTCATAATGATAATAATAATAATATAGTAGTAGTAACTAATAATAACACCAACTATTTATCATCGTTATGTCTAATTAAACCCATCGTTGAACAACTACTGCGCCAACCACTCCAGCTTCCTTCAATGTAACGTCTTTATCGGCCAACTGCCTGTTAGGGAACGTAGTCTGTAGAACATATTCACGAGAGTCAGTAGAATTGCTGGCAACAAAATCGTAAAGTTGCTGTACAGGACCGCTAGAATCGAACCGAGTTCGTAATGCTCGTCCATCACCCAGTCGGATTTGGACAGTGGCATCTCCAGATCCAGTCACTTGAGGTGCTGATGCAGTAGTAGTATTAGGAGGAGGGGTGGCCTCGACAACAGGCTCTGGAGTTGCGATGGGCTCACCAGGAATTGAAGCACCCAATCTAGTTCCCTCACCACGGAACCCACCGGGCTTAGGCTTGGGAGGAGTGTATTCTTCATCGACTTTTCTTTCCACATGAACATCGACCAATTGGCCATTTTGCACATTGAGCAATTCAAGAGGAGCTCTACCTGAATTGATAGCTGTTAAATACGTTATATTGGCAGGATCATCGTATCTATACAATCGACCGTCATCGATTGTGAACCCACTCTTCCAGAATGTGAGCCTTCGAATCACCTTTTCGGGCTTTTGAGCACCATCTCCGCTGGCCTGACCTTCAGGTACAGTTCCTATCTCACGAGAAGGAACCGAATCACTACCTAGCGTGAAACCTGTACCAGCAAATGCTCGCTTCTTGGCCTTGCCACTTTTTCTAGTTCTAGCAGAAAATGAGCTCGCACCTTCTTCGTCATCGTCATCATCATCGTCAAACTCGTCGTCAAACTCTTCGTCGTCTTGTCCATCACCTGTTGCATGGCCCCCTGGTGGCACTCGAGACAGCTGTGCCTTACGAAGGATCTCTCCAATTAGTCTGCCTTTGAACTCATCAGGATTCTGAACTGCCAAACCAGATTTCTCTCCTCCCGTAAACAGATTCTTAGCAGGATCATCATCATCAGATCCAGAATGGGCAGGCGAGTTCTCTGAAGAGGCGTTCCTAGTGAGATCAGCCAGAGTAGCAAACCGTTTAGGAACAGACGTCTGACCTCTGTTGCTTTTACTTTGTGAACCTCTTGCAAATGATGAACCTGAAGAAACCGGCACTGATCCAGATGAAGTTCTTCCTCCAGCTGGTTGCGCATTGAGTGGTGCTGATTCAGCATCTCCTTCGCCATTCTTCTCCCCTAAGAACAGCTCCATAGCCAACTAATGTTAGTGTGTGTCCACCGTACCACTCCAACCACTTACATCCAAGTTCCAACCAGCATCCTCAAGGAATTCTCGAGCTTCCTGGCCATCCAGCTGTGTGATGTCCGAGAATTGGGCGATTGCCGTTGATTTCTCAGAGTCTGATAGTTCGGCCATATTATGTTAAGATGCAATCACAACCGCACCCTGCATGCTTACTTCATCTGCACACTAATAGGATCTGCGAACAGTATAGAACAATTTGCAGACCATATAAAATAATCAAAGTCCTCTATAAAGAGACTGTTTAGAAACGGTTGAAGAGGATAAGAGAAGACAAGGTGAACGAGGATCAGTTAATTAAGGACGATAGTTTGTACGCTATTCACAAGCTCCTATTGTAGATGGATCCGACATGATCTGTCGAGGAGTTTGCAAAGGGATTGGTGCACACAGAGTCCTATGCTATAGAGCCTACGGGTCTGTGACGAGATCTGAGCGTATCCTATTCCAGAATGTTTTAGGATCATTCAAGAGTGATGAGGAGCGGAGAGACATAAGGTTATCGAAGAAGCGGAGGGATTTTGAAAGATTGGCTTCTAGCGATGGTAGCGCAGTATTGGAAGCTCCTTATACTGAACTGTCTTCCCAAGGACGACAAATGACTAGTGCTGCGGTTGATATAAAGAAAAGCGCAGTTTGTGTTGTATTGCGATCAAAAGAACCGAATCTAATAAAGTATCTTGAGAAGAAGATCATTACAGTATTGGCATCAGGATCAGGATCAGGATCAGGATCAGAACCAGAACCAGAACCAGCATCGGCATCAGCATCAGAATCGATAGCAGAGCATACATCAGAATTGGTATCAGCGTCATTGCCAACGTCAATTCAAGATTCAGTATCAACACCAGCATCAACTTCAATCCCTCCCTCATCAACTGCACAAAAGACATACCTGATGTCTAGACAAGAGCTAGATGCTTGCTTATGGTGGCTTGATCATAAAGACAAGACAATATTTGAGTTTTGGAAACATGAAAAAAAGACTCGGGATCAGAAGAAACAGTTTATAGTTTTGATTCTCGATACAGTGGATCAAGTGTTGGCAGTACCAAAGGCAGTAGACAGTGAAGACAGTGGTTTTGAGCTTGTTCTAATATCTGCAGACATTGTAGGAGGATCAACAGGGATTTCTCATGCAGTCACGAATTTGAAACAGCCATGGAAGCAGACCGATACCTCTCCAGTATCTGTGATGTTCAAAGTGTTGGCAGCGAATGATCTCACTCAAGCCCAAGTTGGTCCCGGTGACCGACTACTTTTGACACCACCGAATTGATATTTATTATGTAAATAGGATGACACGAATGTAAATAGAATTTTAGAATAGATAGATGAGCCTAATCTTTGACAATAGTTCGATATAGTCTGGATCAACACACAGATATATATATATATATATCGAATTAGGCTAGTAGGTTTGTACGTGTTCTCCTGCATGTCATCGCTTAAATTCGTCCGAGGAGTGTGGAAAGACATGCTAACGCGTGGAGGTCTAGAGCCTCTACTATTTGACAAGGTTGGTGGATAATTGTCGAATTCCATGGACTCTCTTCTAATATACAGGTTGAAATCACAAGCGCCAAGCCGGGCCTGGTTCGTATGGAAATGATGCTTGAGCCTAGACATGTTGTATGTATTAGCACCTGTACACTCGCAGTGTGGGTAGTATTGACGTAGAACCGTCTTGGATCTTTCCATGGAGGAGTGATTACTTCTCTTATAGACATTGGAGGCTCATTAGCAGTGGCATCTAAAGGAATGTTTTCTACTGGAGTCACTGTAGACCTTAATTCGACATTTATATCGTCTGGAGGAGGACCTGGCAATAGGGTGCTCATAGTATGTAAACGTCCCTCGACTCGTGTAAGACCTCTAACGACAGGATTGTAAATGTGATAAAATGGGTCAAACTTTGGCTTATACGTCGGTTGAATTCAAAAATGAAACTGGCGATAGACTATTTGCTCGAGGAAGTCACACGAAATATATGGTTCAGGCTTTCAAGGATCCCAAGAACACCAAACTGGTTGAGTAAATCTGTACTCAATCAAACATAGAATGGGTATGATACACCTCAATTTCGAGTCAATTATTAAATCAAACAAATTAACTTTCTACATCAACTATAAGACTTGTACTTTATCTTGTTTTAACCTTTTCAGCTCTATTTACATCGACTTTTCATCACCCCTGTATTTCTCCATTCAGATCGTCCCCTCCCCCGGCCGGCGCAAGGTGCTGCACATACCTTACCCGCCAAAAAACACTGCAGGATAGTTAGGACTGCCCTCCCTACACCGTTAGTTAGCCCGTAGTTGAACATTTTGTGTGTCAGGCAGACTTAGTTTGATACTGCCAACTGTGGCCGCTGGGCTTTTCACGACTATAGCCTTCTTGCCAAGAGGGCGTTTCATTTACAAATCATCATTTCGACTACTTCTGAAGATACCTTTGATAGTTGCGAATCAACTATATCCACTCCTTTATCACCACCACCGCTGTGTCCACAGTCTCCATCATACGATAGCGATCTTAGTTCTGAGACGGATTCTCAGCCTGAAAGCAACCATAACCATCACCAAACAGTGACCGAGTCAGAATCGAATTTCCATTGTACGCAAGGCCAGACCGAACTGGCGAACCAACATCAAGGGCACCGCAGAGACCACGAGGTCCCCCCACCTCCATATTCACCTGAGGTAAATCATCAGCTCGGATCTATCGATATGTCAATCCCTGAGCAATCCATCATCACCCAGGTGTCTCAGACTGGTCCTGCTATTCATGAAGCGTCGGTTGATGCTGATAATGACTCGATATTATTGGATCTAAGGGGTACTACATTCACCCTCAGAAAGTCTGAACTGTATCGACTACCGGAGACCGTTCTCATCAGTGTAACAAACAGAATTGTATATGATGTGAATCCGCTCGGTGATGATGACTCTCTATCGCCCGAATGTTTTCAATACTTCCTTGATGTATTTCGAGAAGCCACTGCAGACTTGCCGGATCATGATGTTACTGTCCATGGTCTCAATTTTGACCATGATGAAGTACTCAATGAACAGCTTGCTGCTCAGAACTCTTTAGATGACACGCCTATTCCTCGGCCTGCTGCTTTAGTGAATTCTGCTATCCAGGTTCTGAAAAATTTCCCTGCTATAATCGTTTTACGCGAAGATTTGGATTATTATTGCTTACCACCTACTGGTTCAGACTTGGAGACAATCAAGTCAATAAGACGATATTGCGGACAAGTCGTTTTAGATCAGAAGAGCGTTTTTGGTGGACTTCGAAAGGGCGAAATTGTAGGTTCTCCGGATCAGCATTTAATAGAAATGTTGTGTTCGTGTGGATTTTCAACAGATCAGGAGTGGGGATTTCGGGAGAGAAATCCTAAAAAGACTGTTGTCAATAGTCTTTCGCTAGTCAGACTAGTTTCAAAAGACGATTCTACCTTGACTGCCGAACAATCTCAACAGCTCATAGATATGCAACATAAGCTACTTATATTCTGGCGCAAACCAGCTCGAAAATGTTGGTGGGATTCTATCGACCTGCCTGATGTGAAGGGAGTCGGAGCCACTGTCCGTGTACATATTCGTCGAGTATGGACTTTGGAATTATCTGTGATAGGAGCTAGAGGAGGACTTTAATGACCGCAAATGACTGCATTGCATGATACCAAACTCACCTGTCTTTTTTTTGTTCATCTTGTTTTTTATATGTAGTTTTTTATATGGGTCATCGCTGTATCATCATCATTATCATCACATAAGCAACATCATAGGCATATATACGTAAATATATGTTATATTTAATTATTAGATATCTGTGTATCATATAAGTTTATGTTCGTTACTTAAATCATATCTCGTTAATTTCCATTGGCGATGTTACTTCGCTCTCATCACTTGCAGATCCCAATAACATTTGTCGAATACTTAGAATCCAAGGATCTTCATCTAACAAATCCAGCGCTGATGGTCGGTTCTTGGGATCTCGTTCAAATGCCTTCTTGAGGAATTGCTGGCCTTCAGTACTCATTTGATCCTGGGAAGGAAGCTGTGGTAGATGTCCCGCAGCAATATGATACATGATTGCCCATTCATTATCCAGATTAGCCCATGGACGCCGTCCAGTTGCCATTTCCAAAACACAACATGCCATTGACCAGATGTCGATACTTCCATGGCGCCCAGAATCGGCTCCTGTAATCACCTCAGGTGACATATACATGGGTGTACCAGTCATACTATTAAGCTTATTATGTGCTCCTTGAACTCCATTAATAGCACCTTGTGCCAAGTGTGTCTTACCAGTTTTGGCAATAACCTTGGCAGCTCCAAAGTCGACAAACTTGACCACTCCCATGTGATCGAGCAGAATATTCTCGGGTTTGATATCTCGATGAACAATACCACACTGATGCAAGTAAGCTAGACCTTCCAACATTTGTAGCGTGTAAACCTGGATAATCTGCTCATCTTCAATTCTGCCATATTCAAGCAATCCTGCCAATGAACCTCCCTGACAGTATTCCATGAAAATATACACCCGATCTCGGTGCACTTCCACACCATAATACTGAACAATATTAGGATGACTCAGAATTTCAAGCACCGTCATTTCATCTTTAATTGACTTTAGAATATGTCGAATAGACTGACTGTCCTGCAGTCTGATTTCTTTAACAGCCATAACTGCTCCAGTATCAAGATTGACTGCAGTATATACTGATCCAAAAGTACCACCACCAATAAATCTACCTTGCTGCCATCGAATTGAAACATTCGAAAACGATGACGCAAGATATGTCAAAAACTCTGTATCAGCCGACGTGTCGTCCAAAATCCTTCCTACTACGTGAACTTGATCTCGAGCTTCTTCAAGTTTCTCCAGTTTCTTGACTGTTTCCTCCCTGACCATTGATATGAGTTCATCATCGTCTCTGAATGAAGCATTAGAATATTTGTTCCTTCGCAGAGCTTCTTCGTTTGTCTTTTGAAGCGCTTGAGATCTAGCCCCAATAATATCAAAATGCGAGATCAACAGAGTCATACTAGCAGCAACTTTTACACGTAGCTTTGCAAATTGCTCATTTGAAATCGCCACAATGTTGACACCTCGCGTCATGACCATAGCAAACTCCAATGCCACAACTGTCCATCTGAATGTACGTTGATCAGACGGCACACAGTCATCACAAATAAACGAAACCCATTCAACACAAAGATTAATCAGACGAAGAGCAATAGCTCCACGACGTCCAGCATCCATGACAGAGATACCTCGTTGTCCAAACTCTCTTGCAAATGCAAACATATTGTGAGCCGTTTCCTGACAGCCATACGGTTTACTTTTTGCTCGGAATTGTTGAACTCTCGAAATGACGCCTGACGACAGTCTGAAAAACAACCGTCGTGCTCGGGCTAGTTCAGAGTCTACCTTTAACAAATGGGACCTAAAGTCAATAGCCACATCAAAGATATCACTACCACCGGTCATGGCTGCCACATCGCCTCTAGTCTTCTTTAACTCTTGAAGCCCTCCTTCACTAACCAATCGGAGACGACCAGGCTTCAAATCCAAATTGAAGAAAGCCATATCAAGATTTACAATCTCTCCCTCCCATACCAGAGGCTCTTCAATACAAAATATGAGAACATACGACACGTGGGTATCGTCGTCCTGTCGACGGCAATAACCGGAAATAATAGCCTTTAACATTTCTGGCTTATCTTTGAGATAGGGATCGGCAATGGTGTATATACCATACTTTTCAAACTCGCCAGTATATACCAAAAAGTGGCCAGATTGTCGTAGAGACCTCATAAATGACTTTATCTTGGAAGTTTGAATTGTATACTCAGTAGCATTCTGGTATTTTTCCGATAATATTCGGTGAAACCGTAGTAATTTTCTCTGAAAACTTCTCATAGTTTCCATAGTAGTGGCATACCATCGCTCAATATCAATGGGAATCCATTTCTTTGGCCCTTGCATCTGATAATCCCAAAACCCTATCAACCGAGTTAGGATTCGACACTCCAAGGAAGAAATTTGCTCAGCAACAGTAATATCTCCACCTTCAATGACTCCAGCAATTTGAAGTAAGAAGGCATAATGTCTTTCAAGATCTTCAGTTTCTTTGAAAGCTCGGAATAAACTCTTGGAAGAGCTCTCTCCATCTTGAAATTTTTTGTTAAGCAAGTCAAGGTAAAACACTACACAATCGAGCAAAGTAGAGTTGAAAGATTCATCAATTTGGGTCGGGAAAATCCACCCCTTTTCCAAGATTGGTGAAGTGTAACTTAAATTTCGCTCCATGAGGTTCAAAGCATGCTGAATATACACCTGAAAGTCAGTGATCATTTGGTCAATAATCATCATTGTAGGATTGCCCAATCTTCTTGCATATCTCAGACGAATCCTAATAATCTCTCGAATGAGCTTGATGGGGAAAATCATCAGATGAAGAAGTCCGTTATGGAACAATGGCAAACCAAGCTCTAAAAACACATCCGAATATTCAATAGTAGCTTCCCTTGCCTTTTCAATGAGCGGACCTAGCTGGTTGCCTATTCTGTTTACAAAAACAGCATCCAGGTCGTCAAGCTTGAGGATGTTTTCAACCAAGGGAAGACGGTCATCCATATCATCTCCTTCCTTCTTATCTGGAGGCTTCGTGGGGTCAATATCACTATTACCAGTCCATCGCCTCAACAGCTCAATCTCGCGGTTAATAGCTTCGGTAATAGAGCTCCAAGATATCAATGCTGCCATTCTGTCTTGGAATGCTGGTGACGCATAAAACGCATTTTCTTGTTTCATAACACTAGAGTTTCGCCATAAACTCTCACATCTATCAAGAACAAGTAACATTTCAGATACTTTAGCTGCAGCCTCTTCAACTGTACTATTATTGGTTTCGATGCGAAAGCTGAATATCTTCTCCAATGCATCAGTGACGGCAGACCGCGAAAACTCCAATACCTTTTTATGCTCTACAATTGTTCGACCAAGCACTTTGGATCGAATACCCATCCAGATTTCGTCATCGTCAATACCATTACCTCCCTTGCGAGATGGTGGTACCTTAATACGACGCTTTTCCGATCTGAAAACCTCACCAGTCAAAACCGATTCTAACATGGCTTGCCACTCTAGTCGTTCCCGTGATTGGTCTACATTACCATCAATAGCACTCTCTTTGTTGTAAGTAGGATCAAGTAGTGGATATGCAAACCCCATATCTGAGTATTCGTCATCAAAACTGGTTCCTACACCACCGAACCCAACAAACTCTCCCTGGAATTCAGAATTTGAATCATCATCATCATCAATCTCCTGCTCCGGTGCTCCAATGGGTGATAGGCCCTTGACATAGTAGTCGTCAATGATGTCGTTCTTCATCTTTTGGAGATACATATGCTCCTGGGCATAGTACTGAGCATGAGCATCTCTTCGAGACTTGTATACAGATCCAGCTTCATGGACATTAGGTGAGCTTGGGGCATTGTTAGATGATGAGCCATGGTATGAACGTTGTGCTCTCAATTGCCAAGGCTGAGGAGTGGACGATCCATTGCCAGAACCGCCATTCGTACCGCTAGATCCCTGAGCCAGAGCACTACCGGATTGGCCTGTAGAAGGAAGTCTTGCATTGGCATATGTGCTTGTTTTAGTTCGAATTGGCGAATGAGGCCGTGACGAACCAGTAGCACCACCAGCAGAAGAGCCAGTGGCCTGATTAGACGAAGATATCTGACCGTCGGGAGAACGAGGGCCTCCAGTAGTAGGATCATACTTTCTTAGCGAGGCAAGTACTCTCTGATTATTGTCGAAATCGGTATTATGTTTTGGAGAACCACCAGAACCACTTCCAGATCTCCGTAATGAAAAATATGATTCGCCCTCGCCACCACTCAGAACTCGTGGAGATCTTCCACCCGACCGACTAGCTGCTGATTGAAGATCTTTGCGCGAGTTATTTCGAGTTAACCCCGACCTTCGTCGTCCATCTTGAGATCCTTGGCCACTGGACCCCGGAGAAACATTATTAGAATTCAATACTGGTGGTGAACCAAGTCCCGATACCTCCACTCGTAGAGGAGGCGTCTCTGTCTTGTGTTCGTCTGGCATTGATTGAAACTACCCCTCAACGTTATATAGAGATATAATACCACAAAACAGAGGGAGTAACAAATAAATAACAAAAGAAGCTTTCAATGATTTAACAATTGTAATCCACAATTGTCATCTGACTGGTCATTAACCGTGTATAAAAGATCTTAATAGATCAAAAAGCTCCAGGCCTTTTATATATATATATATAGATGTCAAGGTGAAGAGACAAGCCCAGCCCAAGGTAGCAGCAACCATGCACGGCGGCGGTTAAGCAAATGCAGGGCCCCAGACCGTTTGCCATTTCATACTGTGATGCCCATATGCCTGGATTAGATTTCTCAGGGACGGATCTGGACGAGTGTATCGAACGCCTTTATAGACGGGAGCTATTACCCGAGGTGACGGTGGGTGCATTGTGTTCCAAGATCAAGGAATATCTCATCAAGGAAAGTAATGTGGTGCATATAAGCTCTCCTGTTACGGTGGTGGGCGATATCCATGGACAATTCTATGACCTAATAGAGATCTTTCGCATTGGTGGATATTGTCCCGATACCAATTACTTGTTTTTAGGAGACTATGTGGACAGGGGACTTCATAGCTTGGAGACCATGACATTGTTAATGTGTCTCAAGTTACGATATCCAACACGAATATACCTCGTTCGCGGCAATCATGAATCGCGAGGAATCACCCAGAGCTACGGGTTTTATTCCGAATGTGTGAGGAAATATGGATCTGCTAATGTATGGAACTACTTCACTGATATGTTTGACTTTCTGACACTTTCAGTGGTGATTGACAATTCGATATTTTGTGTGCATGGTGGATTGTCTCCTAGCATCCACTCAATAGATCAGATCAAAATCATAGATAGGTTTCGAGAAATCCCTCATGAGGGTCCAATGGCCGACTTAGTATGGTCAGACCCAGAAGTTTCAAAGCCAGAATTTGCATTGTCCGCTCGAGGGGCTGGTTACACGTTTGGGAAGGCCATCATTGATCGATTTCTCGAGAGGAACAATATGAGCCATGTTTTAAGAGCTCATCAACTGTGTCAAGAAGGCTATGAAGTATTATTTGATGATAAACTCTCAACAGTGTGGTCAGCACCTAATTACTGTTATAGGTGTGGGAATCTCGCGTCTGTTTTAGAGGTAAGTGTTACTGGCGAGCGGTTTTTTAATGTGTTTGATGCAGCCCCTGAGAATGAGGAGCATCTTAAACTAATAGATGAATCTGGTTTTGCAAATTCCTTCAACTCGTTACCTCAGTCCAAGCCTGTGGAATACTTCTTATAGGGACTCCCATTTACGAATTATGATGTGTACAGTGTTTTTAAATACTTTAAAAAATGATATTATATAGAGGGCATGACTTGGCTTCTTCCACTAACTCTAATATATATATATATATATGTTTTTCTTTCTATTTACACTATTTACAAATACGATCCATATTATCTGAAGGCTTGGAGAGCAGTTTCCAGCTTTGTTTGCATTTCATCCCACTCTTCGACTTCATCACTGAGAATGGTGATAGCACCACCAGCTCCAATACGCCAGCTAAGGGGATCTTGCTTATAATTATAAGTCGACCGGATTACCACACTCCAGTCTCCTTCGTCCAACACTGACCAATATCCTGACACACCAGAATAAATACCTCGAGGGATATGGTCCTCCAGTTGTTGAAGGATTTCGACAGATCGCAGCTTTGGAGCGCCTGTCATAGATCCAGGAGGCAGAGTATGTGACAGAATATCAATACCCATATAATTTTCAGGGAGGTCGCCACGAATAACAGATACAAGCTGATACACAGTCTTGTATTCTTCAACAGACATAAGCAGGTCAGCACGTACGTCGTGGAGGATCTGGTTCAAGTCATGACGGATCAGATCTACAATCATGAGATTCTCGCCAATTTCCTTGGGGGTATTCAAGATTGCTTCTGCTTTGGGTCTAGTCATTTCTGGTGTCTTTTTGACAGTACCCTTAATGGGCCGGAACTCACAAATTCCATTCTTGTCCCACGACATGAATCTCTCTGGTGATGATCCTACTAACACAGCATCGTCGAAATCCATGAAACAAGAATATGGTGCTGGATTCCGCTGCAAAAGGACCTTATACAGCTTCCAGGGATCAAGAGCTTCAGGGAAGCATAGCTTGGTTTGGGCAGTAAGACACAACTCATAGGAATCACCACTCTTGAGGTATTCCTTGCATTGCTTGATCTTTTCAATATAGACATCCTTTTGAGGCATTTCAACTTTTGGCACCATACCTAGCGACAACTTTATAGAGTGATCACGAGGTGTCATATTGGAGACTTTGGAGACCATCTCATCAACCCACTCATCATGGGCAGAAAGCGAAATGACATGCAATGTGCTTGATTCATTGTCAACTAGCACACACTTCTCCACATCCACTAGACACACATCTGCATAAACATCGGTTTGAGATGGATCAACTTTAATAGGACAAGAAAGGCACGACTCATAGCTGAAATAGCCTATAAGCCCACCAATGAATTTGGCATCAATGGACTTTCGAAACTGCTTGTATGCGGATATTTTGGGACTCATATAACCTGCCAGCAATTTCCAGATGCCATCTTTGTCAAGCTTGATCTTTTGAGGACAAGAATCTTCTTCATTGTGGTTTTTACCTCTCCACTTTGAGATATACCCATACTCCGGCTCATGTCTAGTATAATGGGTAATAACATTTGTCTTTCCAGGCTCTAGTATGCCAATAATAGACCATTTTCCAGGACTTGATGCAGAATTCAGCAGAACAAAATTCTTACCGAGATTATCACAGATGTCAACAGCATCAAGAGTAGTTGGGACTTTTTTGTATGTAAGCAAATCTGTTTGATCCTTAGCAGCATTAGTTGCACTATGGCCATTAAGCTGTACTTCACATAATGGATCAGGCTTGATGCTGTAATGAGACTTTATACCCTTCAACTTAATAGGATCACAAACCGCGGTACGGTTATTGTCAGCAGCCCATTTCTGAGCAATACCCCAAAAGTTACTGAGAACCTCAGCACCGTATTCAGAGCATATACTTTCAGGGTGGTATTGGACTCCATAGAATGGCTTGGATTTATGATGTCCTGCCATGAGTATAGGTTCCGGGTCATGATCATCACTCTGAACCCATCCCGACTCAATCAATTCACCATCACCCTCTTTAGGGATTGCATGAAGAGAATGATATCGAATGCTGGGAAAGTTCTGTGGAACTCCAGCAAACATATCAGAACCATCATGATGGATATGACCGATCTGGCCATGCTTTATAAGTTTTAGGCGGTGGATTGTGCCACCAAATCCCAACACCATGCTCTGAAATCCGAGGCAAACTCCAAATACTGGAACCATTTTCTCTGGAGCCAACTTCCAAAGGTCTACCAACACCCCTATATCTGCCGGGTTGTCGGGAGAGCCAGGACCTGGGCCTACAACAACCGCATCAAACAATGGCAAAACATCATTGACCAGTTCTTCAGAAGTTACCGAATCATTATGAATAGTAACTACCTCTGCACCAGTGACCTTTTCAATCAATGTCGACAAGTTGAACGTGAACGAGTCATACGAATCAATCAAAAGAATCGAGGCCATAGATGCCATAGATGCCATGAAGTCAAAATGCCGTGCCCTGGCATGTGCCATATTGATTGATGATTAAAATATTATTATTATGGACAATGCCTGGAAATACACAAGCTGATTGAAAGTTTTATAATATTGAATCTTAATTATTGGTTAATCTATACTCATATTGACATATCTAAGATTGTGATCAATGGTTCTAACAAGCTATTAAATTTCATACACTTTTCTTAGCCACACCAAAGTTTGCAACTTCTCAAGCCAATATCAATCATAAACTATGGGGCTGAAAATTTCACTCTCAACATGAGGCCCTCACAAATCCTCCAGCTGTTACGGCCGTGGCAGACATACAAAAATGGAGAGATCTTCTACGGAACTATGAAGACCGGAACCAAAAGATGGTCTTTGACAACCAAGGATGGTAATAAGACATATTACAAGGGTACTGGGTCTAGTGGTGTTGGACGATGGACTCGAAAGGGCCGATATATCGTCAACTGGGAGAAGGTCCGAACATATGTGGTTCCTGAAGACTTAACCGAGACTCATTTGCGACCTCTGGTGTGTGCTACAGCTCCACGAATCAAAAATACTTTCAGGGGCTACAGTGGAGCTCAGGATGGAAAGTTGTATGTGCAAAAGCTCAAGGAGTTTATCAAATATGGGGCCGAAGAGGGTCCGGAAGCTGAGCGAAGGGGTCATATCGAACGAGGTTAATTGTAAATAGCATCAATATAATCATATTATCTTTTTGTCTGAACATTTTCAGCGAAATAACGCAACAATGAGACAAGCTGCTAGTAGTTAGTCCTCCCCTACAATACATAATAGTCGAGGGCGTAAGCGATTGATCGAATATACAGTCATTTGACATTATCAGATAGTATTATTAACTAGGCATAATATCTATAGTAAGCAGCAGTTCACGTAATTATCACTTATTACTTACAACTCGAGGTTACTACCGTTGTGAATCTCATAATCAGCCAGCGTAATGTGGTCCTTGAACGTATTGTATCCCTTCTTGAGAACTTGTTAGTACCAATTCAAGCCATCTCTGCCCATAACATACCGATCTTTTCAGGTGAAGTACCAATCTGGGCCGCCAATAGACGTTTGAAATCGCCTATGGTGTCATCTGGTAGACACTTGACTCGGACCTTCTTGCCCACTCTATCGTTACACACAACTTCGATCATGAGGCGTAAATTAATTTAGGGGAACGATAGTTACTAGGAACGGAAATGTCAAACAAATGTCAACAGTAGATAAACATAAACTAAAAAATAATTATATCAAACAAAATTAAATCAATCTAAGAAATTGACCGACTTTAGTGAATCCTGACTCTATAGTTTCCCATATTCGTTGGTCCATTTCTTCGGCTGCACTAGTGTCGGGTCTCGCGGCAGCATATTCTGCCTTATGTTGGTACTTTAGGATATCTTTACGAGTCAATAACCCGCAAAGCTTGCCTTGATCTTCTACAAAAATTACCCTTGGACCAAGCTTGTAAAACAACTCAACCACACGATCAAGAGGCATGCGTCGTTGAACAGTGACTGGACTAAAATTGACCAATTTCGAAAAGTTAAGGTACTGCGATGCACTGTCCCTATCGAAACCACAAAGCCTATCCGGAATCTCACTCTTGAGCTCTGCGACACTAAGCAATTCGGTCCGCCAAATATATCCAACAAGGTAACCATCGCTATCGATAATCGGATACACCTTGTGCTTACTTGTATTGGCGATATGTTCAATTTCATGAACAGTCAACCCTGTGCTGGCAATACATGTTGGGTCTTTTGTCATAGCGGATTCAATGGGCACGCTGCTATCTCCACTGTCATGGTCACCATGGATATCTATAAACGGATAACCATTGGCAGAAATAGCCCTGTCAGCAATACCCCCGCCTTTTCCAAAGTAATCGCCTACCAATTTGGTAACACCCACTACTATCATAGTAGGTAAGATATATCTTAGAGCACCAGTTAGTTCAAACATAATCACCACTACAGTAACAGTTATGTGCATAACCCCACTGAGTAAAGAGGCAGCACCCAAAAGAGCATAAGTGCCAGGGGTGATACATGGAGCATCCGGTGGGCATGATGCAAAAAATGCAGATTGTGGGAATCGATCCTGTAACGCCCACACAATAGTTCCTACCAACCTTCCAAACAATGCACCAATAGCTAAAGATGGCACGAAGATCCCTGCAGGAACCTTACTACCATAAGATAAGATAGTGAGAACGGATCGAATTACGACTCCGGATATCAGAGTGATGATCACATACCATCTTTGAGACGGTTGGCATGTCACATTGTCCCAGCCATGCTCACATTCGTGAAACAAAATTTGCATACTCTCAGTCATATCTATTCGTAGGAATTCATTAAAATAGCAGATAACAGCAGTGATGGCTGCCAGAATAGTAGCTTCTTGGATGGCATATGGCCCAAGATATTTTTTGCGGAATGCTTGCACTCTAAGATTCCACTTGATAATAAATAATCCTCCAAAACCACCAAATAGTCCCAAGATTATGAAAAAAAACACTTCAAAAAAGTGCCAGTCATAATCGTATCTTACAGAAAACAATACCAGTTGTCCAGTTCGGAATGGGTTCATGGAAGCCAGTACGCCAGTGGCAACTAAACAACAAAAATAACTCCTCCACATGGTTTTCAGCTGGAACGAAGGGTTCATCTCTTCAAGAGAAAACAATACACCTCCCATAGGAGACCCAAAAGCAACCGCCACTCCTGCAGCAGTACATGCGCTAAGAACTTCTCTCATTTTGGAGCTGTACTGTCGATACTTTGGGAACAAACCAGCAATAACATTACCTGCACATACCGCATAGTGAACACTTGGACCCTCTTTTCCAACACTGAGACCGCTGGCAATAGTCAAAGGCAAAGTAATGCTTTTAATAGCCAATGTCTTTGCGTCGAGAAACCCGTTCATAATGAAACCAGCAAGAATACATTTGATTTCAGAAATCCCCGACCCAGCAGCGTATGGTGCATAGTTTTTCACCAGTACCGCAGCAGAAAATGCAAAAGCTGTTGAAAACCCAATGTAAACAATATAGTTAACAGGCGCAAAGGCAGTCCAAGGATGCCATTGCGGGCATCCCTCTTCATCTCCATAACCTGAGCAACAAAAGTTCTCATTTAGATAAATGCCTGCTGAACAATAACCAACCTTAGCAGAAGCCAGCCACTCGGTCACAATGCTTAGAAAGGTGGCTATCAGTCCAATTGATACACCTACCAATCCCAGCACTAGCCAACTTTGCACTGCTGAGTATGCCTGGTACAAAACTACCGACCATCCAGCTTTGGACGAAAACTCCGTATAAGTACGCAACCGTAGCTTATTTTCACGAGCTCCATCCTCAACCCAATCAATGGTTGAAAAGTCTTCATACCTTCTGATCTGGGTGACCAATGAGTCTGGTACCACCGAACTTTCAAGTGGTTCCAACTGGACCGACATGGCCAGACTAAGGCAATCACACTCGCCAACTATATGGCAATCAACCAATCAAAACTAGCAAAAAAACAAACAAGAGATCAAAATTCCCCTCTTGGTGAGTCGAATTTCCTATACAAAAAGTTCCAGTATCAGTTAGGAATACAACATCAAATAAATGATTCTTGTCAAAGCGTCAAACGGAGACGTAATCTAGTGCCGGTTGGTTGGTAAGGCTGTAGTCAACGCTGTCGAGGCAAGGCTGAACATACGGCTATAGGTACGGCTGAATTTAATCCAAATAGCCTCATCAAGTGGCAGTTTCGTCACGGTTACAAAATGGAAGACGACGAGCCTTCAGTGTCATTGCCTTTGGCGAGAGTCAAGCGAATAATCAAGCAGGATGATGAGATTGCCACAGTAGCACCAACTGCAGTTTACGCGATGGCAGCTGCTACTGAGCTTTTCATCAAGCATTTGGCGGAAGCTGCGCTGATCTCGGCGCGGTCGAACCAGCGTAAGAAGCTCACGTACAATGACTTTGCTAGTGCAGTTTCTCAGCGTGGCGAACTGGAGTTTCTCAGCACTTTGGTTCCAAAGACCATCCCATTCAAAGCAGTCAGAGATCGCCAGCATGAACAAAAGCAGCTCGAAAAGGGTCAAACGACCGTGAACTTTGGAGTCGCGGATCCTAGTGCTGCTGGTAATGTCAATGTTAGTAATAATGCCATTGAAGAGCAAAATCAAGAACCAGGATATATGCTACCACCAATTCAACAACAAAGTATGCAGCTGCCTCCATTGAATCTGCACCAAGATCTACAGCCAATGTATCCTCAGATGCATCCATCACAATTGACATCTCATGTGCCTCAGCAGCCAATGCAAGCACAGCCCGTTCAACACAGTCAACCGGGTCAATCAGGTCAACCTATACACACTCCACCTGTTGTAGAGCAGCCTATCCAGAACCAGTCTTTGCCAATGCAAAATCAAATTCCAAATCCCATGCAGATGCCAAGAGATGATTATAGGCCATACAATGGATAGTAGTTGATGATTTATGTAGATAAACGTTTATTTAAAAGTGATATAATATTGAAAGAAAACAATAACATCGTGCGTAATTGGTCAGGTACTGCAATGATGTTGTTAATTGGCCAGCTGGTATTGGATCGTTGGCAATGCCAAAGTTTGATTTGGTCTCTGAGACAAATGAGTCTACAACAGTTCTATGATAAGCCACATTGGGAATTGGTAGTGGTGATGCCCCGATTGTAGAATTGATTGAAAGAGAAATACTTTTCTGAAGTGTGTAATTATGAACCAAACTTAACAAAACTTGATATTGATATAGACAAATTCTTGATCAACAGATTAGTATCATTTTCAATGGTCTAGCACGTCTGTGACATACGAAACAGACCCCTAAGTAACCTCGATATAGCTATAGGACACTTTTATCGTGTCAGATTCATGTACGTTATTACCTTACCCCGTTAATAGAATGGTAAAAACAGGTCTCTGGCAGATCTTCGGTCAAAAACCGTTGAAATTTCAGAAAAAGTTTAGACCATAACGATCATTAACATTGAATTGACGTGATATCATAAAAGTTTCGCCAATTGAGTTGTGGTAACATGGAAAAGGAGGGGGTCAGTAAACCCCGATACGAGAAATAGCGCCTAAAGGGACGGATGCGCCCCAACCCACAGCCTCATCCAATCAAAGCATCCTCTTTTCAGTACTTTTACTCTTGACATTATCCATTGCACCACTGTGAAAAACAAGAAATGAGCTTTGTTCGAAGCGTGGCAGGAGCTCGAAGCGCATTGGCAGGTCGGCGAATGGCTTCTATGGCCATTGGTGGATCTCGATTTGCTTCCACAAACAACCCAGTCGGCGGAGCATCCACTTACAAGGTTCCGGACTTTTCTCCATACTTGAGAGAGGACCGAAATGAAGACTCCAACAGGGCATTCTCGTACTTTATGGTTGGTACTTTTGGAATTATTGGAGCTGCTGCTGCCAGAGCCACTGTCCAGGACTTTTTGACTACCATGTCTGCTACTAAGGATGTGCTCGCGTTAGCCAAAGTGGAGGTTGCTCTTGGAAACATTCCCGAGGGAAAGAACATCATTGTCAAATGGCGAGGAAAGCCAGTGTTTATTCGACACCGAACTGCAGATGAGATTGCCGAGGCCAACCAGGTCAATGTGTCTTCTTTGCGAGACCCTCAGACCGATGACCAGCGAGTCAAGACCCCAGAGTGGTTGGTGATGGTTGGTATTTGTACTCACTTGGGATGTGTGCCAATTGGAGAATCTGGTGATTATGGAGGTTGGTTTTGCCCATGCCACGGTTCTCACTACGATATTTCTGGTCGAATCCGAAAGGGACCCGCTCCTCTCAACCTCGAGATCCCCGACTATGAGTTCATAGAAAACAACGAGAAGGTCGTTATTGGTTAAATGCATAAAAAATAATACATGACTAGTTGTTGAAACAGTGTTTTTTTTTCTTTTTTAGATTCGCTTTTGAATGTGTGAATTTCGTCTTTTCATTTTTTTTTTTGACTTCGTTTTGACTTCTCTAAGTCAAATGTTTAAAACTACAACTAACTACATCGTAACTTTTTCATAAGCGTTACTGACTTTATATTTTTGTCCATCTTTGTTTTTTTGGGGAGCAGAAGGACTGACGATTCAGTCCAATCCGAACCATTCAGTTTTGGCGAGTTTTTGTTTCGTTATGTAGAGGCATTGATGGAGATCCAATAATATCAAGAAAACAATATACAATCAAAAGCGCACATCCACAACAGCAGAAGCCACAATACCATAAACATACGTCAAGCCATGGAAAGGGAATAGACAAACCAACATCACAGACAGAAGTCACAGACAGAGGTCACAGAAAAAAGAATGTACCTCACAATAATCAAAGACACTTCAGACACCACACAATGTTTTAACAGTCAAGTTTAAATGCCGAGGGTGACATCAGGAAACAAACACATTCATAGAAATGAAGAAAAAAGCAATATAAAAAAAAAAGACACAACGCAGTTCTCAGATAATCCTTTGATAAGCACTCATCCCAATTGAAGATAAAAAAACATCCAGTCAATGTACATACAAAAAAAACAAGCAACATGTCCTACGCCCCTACAGTCAGTTCCAATGGTTCATCCTACAGGTCTACAAGTCTCAGTGGTTCTCTCTTTTTCACATACTCTCTTTTTCATTGGACCTGCTGTCGGTGGTTGTTTTCTCCTCTTCTTGTCATCAATCAATCAATCGCGACGATACTCGGGAGAGTATCCTCGATAATCTCTCCCGTCTCTTCCCTCTCGAGAATCTCGGTGATCGTAACGGTCATCACGGCGGTCATCACCACCACCACCACCACCACCAGTACCAGTACCACTAGTACTACCACCGCGTCTTTCACCATAGTCTCGGTCTCGGTCTCGGTCATCTCTACGGTCAAAATCTCGATCATCACGACGGTCATAATCTCGTCGATCATAATCTCGATCATCCCTCGCATATCGTGAAGAATACTCACGATCTCTTCCATATCGGTCTCGAGCGTCCCGGTATCCGCCATATCCTCCTCGACCTCTACCTCCTCCATATCGATCACCTCCTTCATATCGTCGGTATCCACCACGATCTCGTTGATCTCGGTCTCGGTCCCTGTCACGGTATCCTCCTCCATATCTCGATGGACCTGGTCTATCACCTCGAGACCGAGGCTTGGGAGGTCCAAAATACTTGCCTGGTGTCGGGGTTCGAGGACGCTTTCGTTTTGCTTTTTCCACAGAGATGACTCGACCCTGGAAATCATACCCAATTAACGCGTCCATAGCAGCATTGGCACCATGAACACCTTCCATATCGACGAACCCAAATCCCCGCGATTCTTTTGTATGTGGATCCACCATCACTTGACATTTGGCCACCTTGCCATATTTTGCAAATAGCTCAATGAGCTCTTGTTCTGTAACCGACTTTGCCAGTCCTGTCACAAATAGGTTGGTTCCTTCATTCCTACTTTCCTCTGAGTCCGATACCGCATCGTCGTCTCTTTCACCATTCCTATCGCCATTGCCGTTATCACCATCCTCATCCATCCGGTCTGGTACTTCTGGTCGTTCGTCGTTATTGTCCACTACCATGTTTTTACCGACTGATATATCATCTTGTAATCCTAACCGTTCATCAAACTCCTTGGATTCACTTTGCTCGGTTCCTTTTTGTCCAATATCTTCCTGGATGTTTGCTTCATGCCCTGGCACCGCCACATCTGGGGTTTCTGGCCTCGTATGGCCCTCCTGGTCCGGCTCCATGACAAGTGAAGAAGTTTACTCGTTTCAGCCGTGCCAAAAACATCATTGAAAGCAGCAACCAAAATTTAGGTGATTTAGCCCTCCCCGATCCACCCACTTGACGAATGCAAACAATCTTGGCAAATAGTAAAATCAAAGTTAAAGCGTTTAATAAAAAACAAACTTTAAATTCTCGCTGCACCCCACAAAACTGTCTCCTTTCAAAATTATGTCGCCCCTTTTAAATAAGCAATTTTACCTCTATCCCCATCATATGCCGCCTCGCTTGCTTATGCTTGCTATGGGGGGGGGGCAGTTCTGTTAAGTGGATTTTTCATCCGTGACCTCATTAGGCATCACAACCATAACCCTACTTCACCACATTTTATTCGGTGCAGCCAAACTAAAACCAAAACCAAAACCAAAACCAAAAACCTTTCGTTCCACGTGACTGAAACTTTTCTCGATGTTTCACATACTGAGACGAGCGGGAAAGTCGTTGAGTAGCCCATATACCAGACTTGCTAATGGGTTAACATGGCCAACAGCAGCATCATCATCCAATTATAGCTCTTTGAGCAGATCATTTTCGAGCCAACATGGTTTGATCAACGCTTCTTCCATGGCCTCTTTCAGAGCTGCAAATATCAATAGCACTAGCATATCTAAATCCAGACAACTGATGGCTCAGGGAGGAGTTTCAACTGGACGAGGTTATGCCACCCTCAATCAGGTACGACGACGAGGTAACTTTAAAACTCTGAAAAAGCGACAAAAAGCCAAGTTTTCAGTATCTCCAGATCTGGAAGGTGCTCCTCAGCGACGAGGTGTGGTGATCCGTGTCACTACCATGAAGCCCAAGAAGCCCAATTCTTCCAACCGAAAGATCTGTCGAGTACGATTAACTACCGGAAAAGTTGTCACGGCATTCATTCCTGGAGAAGGTCACAATGCTCAGGAGCATAGTGTGGTGGCCGTACGAGGAGGGCGAACCCAGGATCTTCCTGGTGTAAAGTACAAATGCATTCGAGGAGTCTACGATTTAAGTGGAGTTCCTAATCGAAAGAACGCTCGCTCCAAATATGGAACTAAGAAGCCTGCAGCACCTGCTGCTTAATGTAAATAGCCATGTATATATAGATATATAGCAGTACATGATACAATAACGTCGCGCAACTTTCGAAATGCGAACAATAGCTGCCAAAAAACGCTGACAATACCAATACAAATAAACTAGTCAGCCAACAGACAGCGATGACAATTAGTATAGATTAGCATATCAACATCAATAGCGAATGGACACAAACTAGGCCGATACAAGTCGTCGTCCGGTCGCAGTCTTTCGCTCCTTCTCGGCAGTCTCAGGCTTGGCTCGGTTTAGTACCTTTAGGAAATCCGATACTCGAGATCTCATTCGAGAATGCATATAAGCCTTGGAACACTTGATATGATAGTGAAAGTAATCTCTAAAAGTTTGGATATGACTGATGCAATTGTCCCGTCGGCCTGGCGCCAGATGTCGAGGGAACAATACAAATGTCACATACCCCAGACTATCGGATCCGCTTTTGACGCCGGGCACATTTCGGATCTCCAGTGGTGGCTCTCGGTTGGAGTATAACACCTGGGGAGCATTCTGAATGGCTCGTCGTCGTGCATCTACAAACTCTTGTAAAAACACTCGGCCGAATACTTGGTCGGTCTCGTCCCGGAACACAGTGGAGAACACAACGGTGACTCGGTCATGAGACGGCTTGATAAAGATCGATTCTTCATCCCGATAGTGTAAAGCCATGACATCTACACCACTGTCCTCTGGAACATACAAGTCCAGCGATCGCTGAGCAGCATCGGCTGCCAATTCATCGAACTTGTCGAATGCCCGCTCAAATGGCGCAGCAAGTGCGTTCCGCTTCAGCAATGCCACCTTATCTACCAGCTCCTGCTTCTTCTCCAAATCTCCTGGCAAATTGTCCAGATCGATTTCCAACGAGTAATTGTATCCCTGCTCAGGCGGTGACACCTTGTAGTCTCCGTATTCTCGGTCCAGGATCTCAATGGCTCCATACTTGGCAAGGTCCGGGAAGCACTTTATGTATAGAGATACCAAGATTTTGGACTTAGACTCTGGCGTCGAAATGTGGAATGTCACATTGTCAAAGTCACTGACCACTTGATTGATGGACGATGGTGCCTCTCCATCGATAATCTTCTCTGTGAGAATGCTCTTTAGCAGCAGATTATGATACTCTAGCAGTAACATATTGGACGAGGTATGATGGATGGATTGGGTGTAGCCGTGCGTGCCTCAACTGATACCGGGGTGGGGAGAACCAGGACCCTACCAGGACCCTAACCCAGGATATTATGAGTTCAAACAATAAAAGCTCTGAAAAATCTATCAAAAATGATGATATCGATTATAATATGTAAATATAAAAGTATTTACTTGAAATTGAATTTTATTTTTCACGTTAATTTTCAATGATTCATTTGTAAAGTCGTCCAATTAATCGACATCATTCTGCACTGTTCACTCACCTGCTCTGTCCCATCTCTAACCCACATACTAACGTGCCGCACATTTTTTCACTCTCTTCATCATGTCAGACTCTGTGGAAATCGCCCGCAAATATGACCTGACCGAGAAGATGATGCCTTTCTTGGATAGGCATCTGATCTTCCCTCTTCTCGAGTCTCTGTCTTCCAAGGAACTTTACGACGAACGAACTATTTTGCAGCTCAAGTATGATCTGCTCAAAGACGCATCTATGGTCGACTATACTGCGTCTCTATGGAAAGAGCTACACCAGTCTTCTGATTTGCCTGCAGAACTCACGTCACAAAAGGACGAGATTCTCGACAAGCTAGACAAATATCAAAAGTCCACCTCGCGTGTTCTTGAAGTGCTTGAGGACCCCGAGGTACGAAACAACCTTAAACAGGACAAAGTTGCCAACCTGCAATTCTTGGAGGCCAACTACAAGGTTACTGCCGATATGATTTCCGATCTATACAAGTACGGCCAACTCCAGTATAACTGTGGTAAATACCACCCAGCTTCAGACATTCTTTATCATGTTCGAGTGCTGTCAACCGACTCTAATCTCATCACCTCTGCCACTTGGGGAAAGCTTGCGGGAGATATTCTGACATTACAATGGGAGTCTGTTATGGAGGAGCTTCAGAAGCTTCGGGATATTGTAGACCAGCGATCTTTTGCTGATCCATTGACTCAACTTCATCACCGAACTTGGATTATCCACTGGGCCCTTTTCCCATTTTTCAACATTGAGAATGGCAAAGAGGCTCTGTGTGATTTGTTCTTTTCTTCATCATACATTTCCACCATTCAAGCTGCATGCCCCTGGATCTTGCGATATTTGACTGCCGCCGTGGTGTCCATGAACAAGGGCACTGGTCACGGTAACTCCAACTTCCAGCGACGACTCAAAGATCTCATCCGAGTGGTTGGCCAAGAACAATACGAATACCAAGATCCTCTAACTGAGTTTATCCGAGCACTTTACATTGATTATGACTTTGAAGAAGCCCAGGCTAAATTGTCTGAGGCTGAGATCATTCTGAACAATGATTTCTTCCTTGCTGAAACCGCCGGTCGATTTTTGGAGTCTGCTCGTCATTTGATCTCTGAATTGTATTGCCGAATCCACCAGCGAATTGACGTCACTCAGTTGTCTACTCGACTCAATCTCACCACTGAGCAGGGTGAGAAATGGATTGCCAATCTTATTCAGGATACCAAGATGGACGCCAAGATCGATGAATCTGAAGGCCTCGTCATCATGAACCATCCTCTCACTGGTGTCTACCAGCAGGTTATTGAGAAGACCAAGGGACTTACTTTCAGATCCAACCAAGTTCTTTCTCAAGCCATTAACAAGCACGATACCTTAGTTGTATCCTAAAGAACTATATCTGTCTAGCTGTCTGTCTGTTATGTTTGAACGCAGGAAAAAACAAAAATAATAATAGAAATTGTGTACTACACAATGCTATCTAGTTGTTTTTATCTATTAGTATGTAGGTGGAAAATATTTTTATATACTATCATCAATCAACTTCTTGACGATTTGAACTCGATGCTCAAGTAGGAATGTCTCTTCATTTGTGATTTTGATATCATTGGTATCCTGCAACCAGTCCTGTAGAACCTGCTTGTGTTGTTTTTCAAGACTCCCACTTATGGATTGTACAAGCTGTTCCAATAGAGTTAACTCATTTCTGAACAAATTCTGCTTTTCAATCGTAAACAAAACTTCGTCCACTGTATGTGCCGTTCTCAACTGTTGAGCTATGCTTTCTTGACCAATGATATAATCCACAATCTTTGCTATTGCTCCAGGCAGTCTCACAAAGCTCTCCAAGAGAGCATGCTCCGCATAAGAAGTGGTAGTATTTCCTAGTTGATAAAGCTCACATACAAACTGTGTCGCTTCCTCTCGCAAGTCAATATCATCATCTGACAAGTAAAAAAACAGTTTGAAAAACGCTTGGACATTTGATTGTGATGAAGAAACCGTCAAAAACCCAGTTAATGACCGGAAAGCTGCCATCCTTGAGGGGAATGCTTCATTCTGGTGTGAAAATTTCTCAATTAGAGCAAGCCATTTGCTAACACAATCTTCGGTTTTCACAAGCGCAGTAAGCGAACCCAGTGCTTCGAGAGCAGACTCTGTGATTTCTTCAGTACTTTCAGGCCCAATTGCTGAATAAAGTGCTGGCCAAAACGAGTCAAACTCTGGCAATTCTTGCCACAGGCCCTCGTCATTAGACACATCTGAAACGAGAAGTGCACTAAAAACTCGTAATGCTGATCCTCGTACCTGATCCCAAGTACTGGTCTTAAATAACCGCCAAAGTGCATTCACCACCCGGCTCTTAGTAGGCCAATCATCAATTCCAGATACTATACCATCTAGAAATGAGATTGTGCTTTGCTGAACCTCATATGCAGAGTCAAACAGCAAGATATCTACTGTATCAGCTATAGTATTTTGGCTTTGAACCGAATTCTCAAGCATAGTCTTTGCCACTTCTTCTCTTAATAGCCGATCGCTCGAGCTGAACCCACCTCTCTTGGGTTCTGGTAATTTCTGGCAATAATTAACAAGCTCGTGAGACTTTTGTGGACATTTTCTCAACACTCGGAAATACACAAGCGAGGTTTCCGGAGAACGATTCATCAACAGAAGCTCATCAAACCTGCTTTCCAACTCTGCTTGCAAATGCTCCGAGTCAGTTATTTGATGCCTATCAGCCATATTGAGAAGAGCATATAAAATTCCATGAAGTTCATTCTGACTACTGATTGATGCCTTTGCTAAGAGTTCACTAGCAAAGGAACTTGCAGACTCTTCAGTAACCGCTGAGGCAAGAACTCGAGCAGCCATTTCCCTGACTTTCCAGATTTTGCTTCTCAGGCACGCCATGATGAGAGGTACGAATTCGTCCAAGCCATCGTATCCATTGACTCCTTCTAACCGAGCCAACAGCGAAAGGACAGGATAAACTGTTTGAACGTGTTGACTATCAGACGACGCATCTTCATCAAGATGTGATACATGAGCGCTTAGATTGGAAAGAAGTACCGGTCGAACTCCCTTGAATTTTGTGAAGAATAGTCTGGCCGACGTCCGTATCTCTGATTTCGTACCAAATAATCTGTTCTGGAGTGCCGTGAACAGCATAACTGCACAGTTTCTAATAGACCATACTTCGCTAGAGAATGAAGAGATTGCGAGGTCAAGAGCTTGATCGACAAAACGGCTTGATCTCGTAGATAGCTCTGTTTCTATAAAAAGTGCCTTTATGCAATTAAATGCGTGTACTTGTGGAAGGTCCATCTTTTCTTCTTCAGATGCCGAAGCTTGTTGATGAGCAATTTCCAATAATGTTTTAAAAGTATCAGATAACAGTGAACTTTCAGGTTCCACATCAGCAACCAGAATGGCAGTGACCAAGAATGGAAGACCTCCAGATCGACGAGTGATATACTGCGACATCACCTGAATTAGTCCAAGATTCTCGTTCAACCATTTTTTTGGCTGAGCTTTCGTTTCCTCCCGACGGTTGCAACGCAGGCAGCACGAAATAAAAGTGGGATAAACAGAAGAAAATGCGCCCCTATGTCGAACACTTGCCAGCTGAACAAGAATGAGTTTTCCGGAATTTATAACATCTTGGTCAGAAAAAATCTCTGGAGGGCATCTATCCAGCAGAGTCTTTAAAAGAGCTGTTGACTCTTTGACAGATCTCCATGAATAACTCAGGATCACTTGAGTTGCAGGCCCATATCGATTCTCGAGCTCGGCATTGAACTCGGACTCTATTTCTTCGGGAAGATTGCCCTCTGGAGAGTCATGGCATAACACAACCTTGACAATGTCCCAAGCAAGTATAATAGATGCGAGTATTCTGTCAATTATAGTTTTGTCAATAGCATATTCAGAAAAATCCACAGACTCAAAAATGTATCTGAGAGCAGTGTAGCATCCATGAATAGCGTTTTCTCTGACTGCTCTCGAAAGATCTTTGGATGCATTGGCCAACTGGGATTCTATAGTGCTCACCAAATGATTCAGATAGTTTATGGCGCCATTTCCTGCCGACAGATCGAATACGAGACCTGCAATTCGAGCACCACTGTCACCTTCACGACCTCTCATTCCAGACATAAAATCCATAGCCTTGGCTTTAATGAGTTTCAAGTCATCTTCATCAGCTAAACTAGGAATGGGTCTAGGGGCCATATGCAAAAGACTAGCGGCCCCCAATCTAATATCATCATATGGATTGGCAACTGTGTCGACTAAAAGTTTCACAGTGTGCTGATCAAATATTGTCACCGAGAACGGGAAGGGAATATGTCCCTTTTCGTGATATTTTGGGTCAACCTCAGAATCCAGCCCACATTGTACTAGAATTTTTAAAAGCGATATTCCAGTGAATAGAGCATGATATGGAGCGCCTGGTCTTAGAAGTTTCCGGAGGTATTCCAGAAACCAAGTACAAAATTGTTTGACTTCACTGACAATATTCAACAAACCATTAATTTTCGTTTGTACAGTGTCGGATATATTTGGTCGCTGTTGTGACTTTCGAGCTTCACGAGCAACTGCATATGAGTATCCTCGAATACGGAACAGAAACTGCCTCAAAAGACCATGAACTTGGAATCGAACACCAGCATCAGACTCTATTATCAGACTGTCCATGTTTCTCCGCAAAGAGTCAAACACATGTGATGGTACCGGTTTAGAACCTTTGGGACTAGATACAAGAAGTGAAAGACCTCCAACTCGGAGAGAAGTAGAAAAATGATGGAGCAGCGTATCCAACAGATGCGAATCAAGCTGCGAGTCAAGAATAGCAAGATCCTGTGCTACCTTCAGACATCCAATCAAAACACCTATATTATCCTCATTATTCGTCGTTTTAATAGATTCACGAAGAGGAGAAATAATATCCTCAACAGCATCCGGGCACAATCGAAACATCTGAGGTAGGAAATATGTAAAAATATGATGACGAGCATCTGCAGTTTCGAGAAGGATCTGTCGAGTAATATCTGTCCATCGTGCTAGCCATTGTTGTTGAGTTTCACTTTTAGATTGGTGAATAGACAGGTATATCGAGTATAATGCTTTGCCTATTGGGTTTGCCAAAGCATTGGAGCTCATGAGAGGAAGAGTGATCGATGCAAATTGTGGATCTAGCACCAATACATGGCTACCGCCAACATGTTTGGCAAGAATCTCAACCGTAAAGTATAACACTCTCATAGTACGAGGGAATTTCAGTACTCGAACCGTCCATTTGTTGAGCAGAGATACCAAGTGATCCCTGGATCTGATCTTGCTGAGCAGCGAAATTATTTTCACAAACAGATCTCTTAGAGCATTGCCCAGCGCAGCACCAGAATCGGTCCAAAAGTCGCACACATAAATAAAAATATTGTTTGCATCGTCATCCGTAACAATATCAGTCAGATCATCGTTATGGAGCCCCAAATTGCAAAGTTGAACACTTCTTTGAAGCCAGACACTTAGAGTATCAGCAGCGATGGTTCTCAGATCACCAGTACCAGTAGAGCCCAGTAGAGTCTGTAGAAGGACCTGAAATTGGTCTTTAAACCTAAATTAGTTTCAGAGTCATGGCAAATGATAAGCTGAAATTAATAGAAACTTACCATTCAAAGTCGATATCTTCGGGCTTCGACTTTACCAGGATAGACCTGATCTCGGAGCAGGACATGCAGCTTGGAAAAATCGATTTTCAGATATTAAATAATGCAGCCACAGATTGAGATCAGATTAAGCTTAATTAGGACTGACAGGCTCTGAATTGACACATTTTTGAGCATTTTTGAGTTTCTTTCAAGAATAATTATTGAAAAAATGTTTTGATTTTGAAATATGTTCTTTCGTTAATATCATAGATCAATGATTGCTATTTGTATATAGCTATGTACAGAGGCTATTTAATGAGGGGATTATCTACAATGCGAACTGGAGCTTTAGCCTTTGACTTTCGACTAGGAGGTTGAAGCTCCACAGATTCTGGAGTTGAATAGAACTGCTCCTTCATAAACTGAACCTCACCATCAAAGATTTCACGGTCCTCGGGAGTTTTGACTAGAGTTTGCACGGCCTTAATAGTAGCAGCGTCCAACGGAAGCCCTTGCTGCTGCAGACGAGCCACCACTCGAGCAGTCATGGCAAATCGCATATCTCTTTTTCCTCCTACAAGTTCCAGAATAGATTGTGGAGAATTATCACCTACTCGGTTCTCCAACCGTAATACTCGAGTGTAACCTCCAGTTCGGCCCTTGTATCGGCCTGCTAGTTCACCAAATAGTTTGGGAAGGATGTCGGTAGGTCTGAAGATGTACTCTACAGCCCTGGCTTTAGCAGCTCTTATGTTGGGCGACTGGTTCTTGGCCAATGTTATTAACCGTTCAGCAGCAACCTGGGCTTCCTTGGCCTTGGCATGAGTGGTTGTGATGGATTCATGCTCAATCAGAGCTGTCACCAGGTTTCTGAGAAGTGACTTTCGGTGCGCCGAAGTTCGTCCTAATTTGCGGAATGTCATGATTAGTTTACTAGCCAATCACCCACTACAATAACAGCAAACACTCCAATAAGAATATCCCAAAAATAATAAAACGGGTACAAAATCCTCTGTAATTGTAACCCCCGGTGTGTAGTAAATCAAACAGTTAGTGGAGTATTTACGGTACAGAACAAAATTTCAAGGTTAGGATCTTACATCACCACACACAACCAACCATATGAGCAGGTTATACGGGTTGCTAGGCGGTAAGCGGAACCACAACTAAAAGTACTAATAAAGGAATCATCACGACCTCATCTGTAGCATATTTGACTGCTCGGGAGTTACGTACAAATGCACAAACCATAAGCTCGTCTTTGGCTGAGTCCAAGGCCATTATTGACGACCACGGAAAGCCCAAGAAGCGATATTTGAATAAGATAGACTATGAGGCCCGCGACAGTATCAGCGAAACCATGAAGGATATTTGGAACCATGAGATCACACGGGCTGTTGATTGGGTATATTCTTTTGGACAGAAGTAGACTACCAAATAGTTCTTCAAATAGATATTCTACGCATGATTTAGAAGTAGCACTAGTATTAGTACCACTAAGGGAATCGCAGTCCTCGTTCTGGTACCAATCAATAGATCTTGTCAATTAGTCATTGATCTGGCACCACCCCATTCGTAGAAGTTGATTTAGGTGAATTGACAGGTTTCATTCATGATTCATTCGAAGGTTGTTTAGTGTTTTTATCCGATGGATCTTCTTGAATATTACATGCGTCGTCCTTACAGGTTGCACACTCTTCCTTCGCACATGCACTTGTTGTGGATCGCTCTATGGGCGACCCCTGCGCTCGCTGTCAAGGAATTCCTTTTCAGAACTTGCGAACAGAATCCATTCTGTAAAAGAAACCGTCATTATGCTGACCAAGTATCTGGACAGCCTGACTTCCAATCTCCGTACTCGATAGACTTTGATTCGGTCGTTGTATCTGATGCATCAGTTTCTGCCATTGTGTACAAGGATTTAGCAGACCTGCGGATCCAATTGCCATTAGAGATCTCATTTCTCGAATCTGGTGCCGTGAGGGTGTCATTGGATGAAAAGCAGCGTCAAGATGGATCCATTGACAACTATGGTCATGACCTGGTGTCTAAGCAACGTTACAACATCTCCGAATGGATCTTCACTGAAGAGTCGTTGAAAAAGACATCTAAAGTTGAAATGCAGAAAACAGACGACTCAATTTCTGTTAAATACGATGGAGGTGCCAACGAATTGATCATAACGAATCCTCTCAAGCTGGAGTTCTTGCGTCATGGTCAGCGTAGTGTAGTGCTTAATGGACAGAGCCTACTTAATTACGAGCATTGGCGTCCTATGGCGGAGAATGAAGATGAGGCAGCTGCTATCAAAGCGAAGCACCTGAGTCCATTCGAACTTGATGAAGGGCTCTGGGAAGATTCATTTGATGGCAAAACTGACAAAAGAACACGAGGTCCTGAATCTATAGCTCTCGATGTCTCCTTTGAAGGGTATCAACACGTGTATGGAATCCCTGAACATGCTGATAGTCTGTCATTGAGAGACACTAAACATGGATCTGAGAATGGCGGCCATAGTGATCCCTACAGACTATTCAATGTGGATATTTTCGAATATCTGACCGACAGTCCTATGGCAATGTATGGATCGATTCCTTTTATGCAGGCACAGAAGAAGGGTCAGTCTGCAGCAGTGTTCTGGGCCAATGCTGCTGATACCTACATCGATATTTCAAAAGAGTCCGAAAGAGTTGTCAGTCACTGGATGTCTGAGACTGGATTGTTGGATGTTTTTGTTTTCCTGAGCGACACTCCAGAGGACATCTCAGAATCATATGGAAAGCTAACCGGATTTGCAGCGCTGCCACCGTTGTTTGCAATCGCATACCACCAGTGCCGATGGAATTATAATTCTCAGGACGATGTCCTTGATGTTCACAGCAAATTCGACCAAAGCAAAATCCCGTATGATGTCATTTGGCTCGATATTGAGTATACTGACGAGAAAAAATATTTTACGTGGAACCAGGATGTATTCCCAGATCATTTGTCGATGATGTCTAAACTCGACGATACAAAGCGTAAGCTGGTGCCTATTATTGATCCACATATCAAGGCTGCCAACAATTACGAGGTCTACGACAATATCAAGGCGAACGACTTGGGAGTCAAAAATTCTAACGGAGATTTGTACCATGGTCACTGCTGGCCTGGTGAGTCTGTATGGATTGATTCATTTAGTCCTGCTGCCCGTGATTTTTGGTCAACTCAATATGCCACTGACAAAAGCTTTGGCGGAGATGCTCCAAATCTGCATATTTGGAATGATATGAACGAACCATCTGTTTTCAGTGGTCCTGAAACTTCCATGCCAAAAGATAATATCCATTACGGTGGCTGGGAACATCGGGATATCCACAACATAATGGGTCATACATTACATTTCGCTACTAGCGAGGCACTTGATGAGCGATACCAACACAAGCAGAGACCCTTTATCCTTACTCGGTCATATTTTGCAGGCTCTCAAAAGTATGCTGCTATGTGGACAGGTGATAATATGGCCAAGTGGGAGTACTTGAAGGCTGCCACCCCTATGATTTTGACATCAGGGGTTTCAGGAATGCCTTTCAGCGGTGCAGATGTTGGTGGATTCTTCGGAAACCCCGAGCCCGAGCTTCTTACTAGATGGTATCAAGCAGGAGCTTTCTATCCATTCTTCCGAGGGCATGCTCATATTGATTCCAAGCGCCGGGAGCCTTACTTGCTGGCTGCACCTTATAATGATACTATTAATGATGCTATTCGTCTGCGATATAGTCTACTACCTACATTTTACAGTGCGTTTTATGATGCTGCCACTAGTGGAGCACCAGTTTTAAAACCAGTTTTCTTTGTTACTCCAGATAATGAAAAGTCATATGAAATTGATGATGAGTTCTTTGTCGGAGATTCTGGGCTATTAGTTAAGCCTGTGACCGATGAAGGTGCCACTACAATTGATATTTATGTCCCAGACAACGAAGTGTATTATGACTACTTCGATGGCAAGGCTATTCAGGGAGAAGGCATACATACAATCGATGCACCACTGGAGAAGGTGCCCATTCTTGCTAGAGGTGGTCATATTCATGCTAGGCGAAATCGTTACAGACGATCATCTACACTTATGAAAAATGACCCGTACACTCTGGTTGTTTCTCTTAGTACCAAGTTAGCTGCTAGTGGCCGTTTGTATATCGATGATGGAGAATCTTATGATTATGAGAAAGGAGCATCTGTGCTACAGCAATTTGAGTTTAAGGAAAATGTCCTTAGTGCTTCACCGGTGGCTGGAAATGCTGGAGATTTCGCAGATATTCCTGTAGAAAGAATCATAGTGTATGGAAGCAAATTCACTTCTGCTACTGTGACTCAACAAGGTCGCAAATGGGCCTGTGAGACCATCATAGAGGATGGTAATACTATTGTACGAAATCCCAGAATGGCTGTGGGCCATTCCTTTGAACTAGTCCTTCAATAGTGATGAAAATTATTAATCAAAGAAATATTAAAAAAATAAGAAAAAAAATAAGAATCGAAAATACATAATTAAATATCAATATCTGAAAAACTTCTTTCACTTGGTGAAGCTTCCATGGAATCCCAATCCAATATATGAACCTTCAGGAAGTGAAGCCCTCGCAACTTCACACATTGTCCTAGGATCGATTGCATAAAGAGCACTTCTGTTATTGAAACTATCCACCACAACAGTCAATAAAATACCAGCCAGTTCATAACCCGGGTCGGAAGGATCAGCACTGGGATCGGGGATGAATATTGGCTCTCCGGCTACTCCACCGTCCAGACCCCAAATAAGAGCCGAGTTCTTTTCAATATCATAGCGAATAAGTGCATGGAAGAAAGCAACTGAGGGATTGATGGTGTGGACTCCAAAAACAAACCGCGCTTTTTTCATAGTGAATTTTGGGTTGATTCTTGGCAATTCAATATTGAATTCTTCAGAAGCAGATTTCTGCAATTCCGCGTCCCTGTGAGTATGTGGTTTAGACGAACTTACTGAAGGCAACCTCCATCGCACGATTTTCATGGTCGGCACATCCATTTCGGAAAAATCTGCAGTTCCAGACTTACGAAATGATTCAAGTCGAAGACCAAAAAGTAGCTTATTGCTATCAGCTTGACAGCTATCTAGAATAATATCACCATGATCCTCGTAGCCATTTACAGTGTGAAACGAGAAAAAGGGAGGTGCCTTGTAAACAGCTACCAAACCGTTCCCATGGCGAGATACAACATAAAACAATGTTTCCTTGTTGGTATCCCAATTTGGATCAATCGCTTCCAATAGACCAGGTGAAGTAAGCAGAGACATACCTTTAGCCTTATAATAAGACTGCCAAACACAAAGAACATAATAGCTGGGGGTCAAAAACGCAGAATGAATATAAGCAGGACGAACACCGTGAAGTTTGGCGAGAATTGTTACCTTCATAGCACTAGCAGGTTTCTTGTCATTTATAACCTTGGAATCTTTATCTGCACCAACTTTGAATATGACATATTCAGGATTAGCGCCAAACTTTAAATTGTAGTTGAATTCCTCCTTTGTATAAGGATCAAAACTAGAATGAGCTGCACACAAAGGCCCATTCAATTCTGGGCTCATCTTTGACCAGTCAAAAAGTTCTTGAGGTTCCAATGTAATGGGATCCACTCTAATCAAAGAATTAGCATCAGTTCGGGCCACCAAACTATCAGGAGGACCCGATTGGGCGGGCCACTGAGGATTGATGGTAACTCCAACATTGTGGTCGCTTGGACCCACGGGTTGGTTCTTTGATGCGAAGCCTGACAGGAATTCTGTAACAAATTTGAAAAATCCCCTTTGACAGGGATCACCAGCTGCAAATGCCTTTTGAGGACTCCTGCCGATTTTGGCAATCTTGTCTTTAAGACCATCAGTGGAATGTCTCGAGTTATAAAGCACTGTGCCATCTTGGTTGATTTGAAACCGATGGTTCTGACTGAACCCGTCGAACCAATGGGTAACCGAAAACTTCTTTCCTGATTCCAGAGGAACTGTATAACTTCCTGGACCAGTTCGATAAAGAGTCCCCGCAGAATAAGATGGGAATTTTCCACGCACCTCAAGGGGGATCTGCTTGATTTGGTCTGGCAGATCTGCAAGTGCAGACTTGAATGCCTTGTCAACATTTTTCAAGCTGATGCTACTCTCTCGGTAAAGCATTTCCTCGACTGGTTGCTCAGGAGTTTCCCCGCGCTTGGCTTGCTCGTACTGCCTAGCAAGGAGCGCATCTGCTTCTTCAGCTTCTGCATTCATGATATAAAGTTATCGAAAAAAAAGAAGTTTAACAATTAGTTTTCAAAAAAAAAACCTTCTGGTTATTAGTGACCGCTTTTATACTCTTTCAAAGGCCCCTTTTGATACCATAACATAATGCTAAGCCGTTTACGGGGCGGGGTGCTCAAACTGTCCGATTCAGCTGCCAACGTACCTGAGCCTGGCTGCCTTGCCTGCAACTCTAATTTGCATATGCAGGTTATTAGTATTTCCTCCCCCAGAGTGGGCGATGCGTCATAGGCGTCGCCTCTTGGAATCCGACTATTATTCATCATATGACTTTGATTAGTTTGAAGAAATGCATATATGCATGTAGTTGCATATATCTGGCGTCATTGTAGACTAAAAGTGCCTTGATTAAGTACCACACAGTCTTTTGGCTAGCCTGTTTGGCATTGATCATCGTGATACGATGACTAATCGTATCCGGTCACATTATCCCCGAGACCGAATGTGTTCCAGACACAATCCCGCGTATAAATAGATGTCTATTGGACAATATGCTTCGGACGTTATTTCATTTCTAATTGAACTGAGGGTCGATCAACATAGTCTAAGTTATGTAAAATGTTTGATAATTCACTGGTTAACTGAGTCAAATTTTGAAAAAGTTGGCAAATTTTTATAATTTTTGACATGTTCATTCGTGTATGTAGGGAATGGTACTCTAGGTTCATATGAAGTATTTAAATGTCAATTGTTGGTATGGACATTGGGTATTCTGTTTTTTCTTCATATCGCCCCATATAGGACTATACCAAGCACACATCACCTCTTATAGAATCATTATAGCCGACTGACAGCCCTATTAGCCGTGCTGCTGTTCGGCTAGCTGTGCCATTTCGGAAGTTTCATTTTTAGACGGAATTAATTTGGCCCAAAAGTCAGGGCAAACATCGTACTGGGCGCAGCTCGGCGGTTATCCATCTTTCATTATTGAAACTTCAATCAATAATAATAAAAACAACCTGATATTTTTAGAACAAATTATAAATTAGGTATATCTGCTGCTACTATCTATTTAGCTCTTGTTTATAAATATTGCGTATATTTCTATGTTTTGCTTGATGTTGCTAGCTCGTTAAATGCATGCTCGTCGACCAAAGTAGATCATAAGGCAGATCTCAAGGCAGCATCACGTGACCCGAATTGCCTCCTCTCTTCGTCCACGTTTCACGATGTTCAACAAACAAGCAGCAGTGTCGGTTTGATGAGTTATGGGCCTAAATGAAAACAAATTCATTGGGCTGGGTCTGGCCATATCCAGTTCCCTGGCCATCGGCACGTCTTTCATTATAACTAAAAAGGGACTGATGGCGGCATCCAGCCAAGGATTCCAAGGCGATGGATATGAATATCTCAAAAATCCTGTATGGTGGGCAGGAATGTTGACGATGGCAGTTGGCGAGATTGCTAATTTCGCGGCATACACTTTCGCGCCAGCTATTTTGGTGACACCTCTGGGCGCACTTTCGGTGATTATTGGTGCAGTGTTGGCATCTGTTTTCCTCAAGGAGGAGCTGGGAATTTTGGGTAAAATGGGCTGTGCAATTTGTTTGATTGGGTCTCTGATTATTGTGCTACACGCACCACCAGACCCGGAGATTGAGACAGTGGATCTGATTCTCGAATACGCGGTTCAACCAGGATTTTTGTTTTATGTTAGTACTGTCGCGATATTTGCGCTGGTGATGATCTATAAAGTAGCACCCAAGTATGGACGACTCAATCCAATGGTGTATGTGTCGATCTGTTCCACTGTGGGTTCGGTGTCAGTCATGTCTATAAAGGGATTTGGAATTGCTGTTAGACTGACTTTGCAAGGAAACAATCAATTTACCCATGCATCGACTTATGTGTTTGCCATTGTTGTGGCCGTGTGTATTGTGACGCAGATGAACTATTTCAACAAGGCGCTGGATCAGTTCGACACATCTATTGTTAACCCTCTATACTACGTGACATTTACTACTGCGACTTTGTGTGCATCGTTTATTCTCTTCAAGGGATTCAACACAGCCGATGCTGTTAATACCATCTCGCTGATTTGTGGGTTTCTCATTATCTTTAGTGGGGTATATCTGCTCAATATCAGTCGGGCTGATCCCCAGGGCGGCGACCATGTCGCGCTCAAATCAGTGGAGGGAATGCCAATGGAGAATACAGTTGCTGGAATTCAGACGAGACGAAGTCTGCAGATGCACCGTCGAAGCGATTCGACGCGACGGGCAGGTACCCATTATGATGAAGAGGCATTTGGGCTGACTGCATTCAATGAGGAAGAATTTGGCAGCGATGTCGAAGCTGACAATAACAACCGTACCAGTAGCAGCAACACCAACGACACTCATGAACATGTGCGGTTCTCTTAATTGTATGATAGATTAAAACATGGTCTTAGATGGTGATAATGCGATGGCCCACTATAACATGCCATGGCATAACTTCTTCGCACTGAGGACATGTAACATGACGGGGCAGTACATTGTCCTGTAAACCGGCCATTTCTATTAATGAGCATGAAAAATTACAATTGGGGCATTTCACTGTAGGATCCACGAAGGTAGTAGTCGACTGATTAGACGTAGATTGGCTGATATCAACAGGTGCAGATTGAATGGAATCCGTGGCCAGCTCCATTTCTTCAAAAGTACTAGTAGTTTCAGTCTTCTCATTAATCGGATTTGTCTTAGTCTCGTCAATAGCATCAGTTTCTTGCTGAGCAACCTCAACTTGGGCAGAAAGCCAGTGTCGTAGCTTTCCCCCACCAATGGGCTCGGATTGTACTCTTAAATCCATTTCAACCTCAACATAGTCAGGTATATCCACCTTGTACTTATTTTTGGTCCAACTTTTTACTGCTGTTGACTCAAACATATGTACTACCAGTGGATGCTTGGCAAATGCTCGAGTGCTAACAAGCAAACGCATATTGCGTAGATGTTGATCCAGACCTCTTTGGTTGCGTTTAATCGACATGATTTGTTTTGTATTACTGTCTATATGTCGAGTCAAATGAGAATGTTGCCAAGCATGTTCGAATTGAAGTGCTGCTACTTTACTTTGGAATCCAGACACAATGCATATCATATTCCATGGCCGCTTGGATTCTGATCTGGTGCGGAAAGCACCTTGAGTGAGCTCACCATTGTGCTGGCGGAGACGTCTATAAGGATCTGGAGTGGATCCAATGTAAAACGAACCAGGTTTTGGACTTGACTGGAGCAGGTAGCAGCAGTAGAACGGCATGTACACGCATTTACACAATGTCAAGATGTCAACATTGTGTCTACAGGTGACAAGCACTTTACCTAAATTAGACTAATTAGCATTTGGAATGAAATATCAAATTAATGAAATAAACTACCACAAAATGATAAAATGATAAAAAATGATAAAAAATAAACAAAAATGAATGACGATAAAAGATCTCAACATCGATTTAAACCAAACCGAACCAAACAAAACCATTTCTCATAGCCAAACAACTTTTTTTCTTCTTCTCTAGTTGAAACAGCCAAACAACCATTTTATACTCTAATATTTGATCCATATCAATGATTTTATTAGACCTACACTGTAGATGCAAATGCAGAACACCACCGTATCTATGGACGAATTCGGTGCAACCGTCACAGACCATATATCAAAAGCCAGTAAAGAAAAACTCGAGCTATCACATCTACATTTTTAGATATCGTCAATATCCAGCTTGTCATCCTCACCCTCTTCATCATCATCGTCGTCATCGTTATCGAACTCGAAATTGCACTCCTCATCAGAGTTCTGGCCAAATCGGTCCGCCTCATTGATACGCGCACTCTCTGGAAGCTCACCCTGGGCCTTCAAAGCTCGGGCTTCGTCTGGGTTGTACTTGAGGATAACATCAGCCTGCTCATCCTGGAACTCTCGCAATGACACAAGGATGATATCTCCCTGAGTCACCCAAACCTTCTTTCTCATCTTGCCTCGGATATGGGCTAGTCGTCGCACTCCATCAAAGCAGCTGGCGTCTAATCGGCCACTACCCAGCATTTTGGTCACCTGGGCATACTCCTGGCCCTCTTCTTTCAGAGTCAGCTCTCGCTTGAACCCCTCGTTCTCGTTCTTTCCTCTTCTTCGGTTCTTGCCTCCTTTTCCCTTATTCTTAGGCATTATGAATGTTAACAAGAATACTTTGGCTGGAGACCTATATAAAAATTTCACGTCGGGTAACCTAACCTAGATTGTCCCCGATTTGGGTCAAGCCATCCCTATAACGTTATACCATCAACTAACGATAAAACTAAATGGATCCATTCGAAGCAAGGCTACAATTCATTAGGATATTACAACGGCTAAATGCTACAGCTGAGGCCAATGAGAATGCTGTACAGTTTCTTGTCAAAAATCCCGATCTTTGTGAGGATCTGTACTCATGTTTGAAGGAAGAGCTTGAGAAATCATCTCTTAATGTACGGTTGAACATTTTGTATTTCGCGGAAATGGTACTGTGTGATACCAACTGGTCTCGAATCGATGACTACAAGAAATGGATTGCTCGAGATTTAGTAAGCTTGGTTGCACTGGTGGTACCAGCTACTGCACTTGGCTTGGTGAATCTGAGTGCGACTAAGACTATAATCAATGATCTGGTAGCCAAAACCAAGCTAGACAGCTCAACAGTTGATCAAATCAATAGCCTGTTACACCACAGAGAAAAGTTTCAGAAAAGTCTACCTCAGCAGCCAGAGGTATTGGTAGCAGCACAAGCACAAGCACAAGCTCAAGCTCAAGCACAAGCAGTAGTACCAGCAGCATCAGCATCAGCAACAGCAACAGTCACAGTCACAGCTGGTCCAGATGACCCAAAAGCAAATTCTACGGAGCAGTCTCCAGACGTTATCAAAACTGTGGCAGGAACAGATCTGTCAACTGGAACTGGGGCTTATGATTCGGTAGGACGCAAGAAGCAAAGTCGTGATATAGTTCCTGAAAGTACAGGTAGTGAACTTTCCCGAGAAGAGATTCTCAGAAGAATGGACGAAGACCGAGAGCGTAGTAAACGAGTGAAAGAAAACATTTGGTCAATCAACTACAAGGATGACATTTACTCGGAGTTTAACGCTCGGTGGGAATCGACCCAGTCACTTGATGCTTTGGATTTCGAGCAGATGAGGGAGGATGCCGATATGGTTGATTCTTCTGTTAATCTTCAAGTGAGAGCCCAATCTTAGTGTTTGACAAAAACAACAAAGAATTTGAAAAATACGATAGTGATACGAAGTGACGACGACCAAAAACTACAATACGACTGCAGGCTATATCTTGATGTTCACGACAGTTATGCAACGAATGTATAAATATACAAAAAGCCCTAAAAGTTAAAATCACCCTTCAAGATTCTCTCTGAAATTGGAGTGGGTGGCCTATTCAAAGTAGCTACACTACTGTGCCTACGCATAGCCTGAGCGTAGGCACCATTCTGAGCAGCCAGATTGGAAACTGCTTCTTCTTCTTCAAATGGACTCTCTGCAAATGTAGAGCCAAACTTAACGGCCACTGCACTATTTCTATGATGGTGCCTTGCGCACACACATTTGTCTGGGCATCCGTCTGTGACAGATCCAATTGATGCTCGACGGTGCAGTGCTACCGGGGACAATGGCGACGACGATAGAGACGCAGAAGCTAGTGTAGGCGATCCCAATGGAGACACACTGTAGCCATATTGCTTGTTGCTAACATCAAGGTTCGTATTCCAATTGGCACTGCTGGTTCTCATATGTTGATACGATGATGGTAACTTGCTCATCGTAAAATTTCGGGGGATCTCAATTGCCCCCTCAGATCCCAGCCGTCGTCGAGGCTGGGACGGAGGAATCGCAAAAGGAAACGACTTGGGGATGTCTTGAATTGGTGAGCCGGTAGATGGTTTATCTTGCTGAGACATCAGCAGAAATAATCAAGATTTAAAACTATACAAGGTAGTTTACTCCCAGTTGTCTCTCTGTCTTTCCCTTTACCCTTGCTTTCTTTTTCTTTTTTCACCTGTTGCACTATAGTTGATGAAAAGCTGATGAAAAGAAAAATGCACTTCAAGACCGTAGACAATTCACTAGGAGGAAGTTCAGTTGCCAATGGTCACCCTCGTCCTTTTATAGTTCCCCCGTAAAAGGTTTGGGGCATATCACTAGACTAATCTCAATTAGGATTAGTGGTGCGTTGTGGAGGTGGTCATACCCTGATAAGCAGATCGGCTGCAAGGGTGCGATGATCAGTATTTCGGCTCCCGAGCCGTGGGGAGATAACGTGTTGTTTTGTCACGCGGTCAACTACCGGTAAATATCTGCTGGTTTTGTGTAATTTCATTGATTCCTCGACTATTAAACTTCTCCTTATCATTTTTTAACTTTATTTTAATAGCTCCTGACTGTCAGTTCAATAGTATCAGGGTCGCATGACCCGGCATTGACGGGCGCGCCCATCTCTTGAAATGCGGGGTACATGAGTCCATTACTCTGTGATATGCTGATAGCGCACGACGATCCACTATCTGCAGGTCCGCCCTTGTCTACAATTAATTACTAACCAAACAGAGTCAATCGAGGTTTCGCATTTTTCAACCGAGCATTGTGCGATGATCACCAGCGAGCGCTCAAATCGATCGACAAATCCCAAGCTAAACTGTGCTAATGGTGAATTGCTTATTGTGTTCTTATTTTATTATTAATTAAATATAGTAAAGGATTATCACTTATCTATCCTCTAATTGCCCTCAGAAGGACTGTCAAAAGACCATTGATGCCCTCAACTGCACATTTTGCTAGCGTTCCACTACCAACTGATACCGTCAATACAGTAGCAATATCTGCTTTGTGGCTATCGGCCCATTCATAAAGGTTATCGCTTGTCTCAAACGAGCTGTGAGCTCCCAATGATGCGACGAATAAATAATCTATTCCTGCCGGAAATCTCTTGGCTTCAATATTAAATGCAAAGAGCACTGCAGTGGCATTACTAACATCACTTCGCGAAATCATGACTTTACCCCGCTCTACGAGCTTGGCATGAATGTTTTCATCACCGAAAGCATCATTGATATGATTCATCAATTCACCAATGACCATCCCTGCTCGATCAGGATCCTGCTTAACAAGAGGACTAATATCAAAGTACAGGTTACTTTCGTTTTTAATGATCTTTGCTCCACTCGTCCTTTCCAATGCATTTTCTAGAATAGGTCCAATCTGCTGGTGAATATCTTGTGTGGACTTGCTGTCAACCAGGTCTACCCATTTATCCTTCCCCGATGGTCGAACAAATGCACCGCTTTCAGCTATAAGGCCAATATTTCCCACTCTTCGGAACACTCGATCCATTGTAATACGTGAATCCTTACTCATAACGTAAACGACATTATTGGGATTGGCTGCTAATTCAGTTAAAACTGAAAGTTTCCGCTGAGGTGAGATGTATTCCGCAGTCGAATTTTTGAAGGTGGGGAGAACATGAGGTTTGTTTAACGAACTCAACGACAAAGAGCTTACGCTTCGAGTCAACGGAGTCACAACCATCTCGTTAACGTCAAGATCCAAGAAAAACAATCGACAACTACTGCCATTATAATCTTTGACAAAAAGCAAAGAGTCAAGTTTCTTCTTTCTATCCTCTCTTCTTCTTTGCTCCTCCTCCCAAGCATAGTCAACTTCCTCTATAAAGTTCTGAATCCAAATTGATGCAGTGTGCCCAGTCACATATTCATGTAATTGGGACCAGTTTTTCTTTCGTTCGTCATGCTTCATTGTAAGTGCCTTGTAGAATGCATCTGCCATCTGAGATTTATGCCAAGGATTGACTAACAACGATCCATTTGTAAGCACAGATGCAGACCCTGTAAACTCTGATAATATTAACGGCCCGCTGTCATCATTACAGTAAATATATTCGTGACATGTCAGGTTCATTCCTTCACGAAGAGATGTAACAACAAACACATCTGCTTCGGCTAATAACGCCAAATACTGCTCAAAATCAATGTGCCTCTGAAGGAAAGTTACCGGTTGTGGGCCAGCAAAATCTGACCGAAGAGAATTGATTCTGTCAACGATAGTATATATCTCGCTATCAGACTCATCATCAGTAACATCACTAAGACCAACTTGGACCAATACTGCTTTATCAATCCACTCTGGATGCGACTTTAGGAATTGCTCGTATGCAAGCAATTTCTGCTTGATTCCACGGATCTGGTCCAACTTATCTCGGGCAAATATCATCTTCATATTGCCCCATGTTTCTTTAATCATCTTCCTCCATCTGTTCACTTCCTCCTGATTTAAAAAGCTATCAAGTGTTGGAATATCTATTCCAATAGCGCAATTCACAACAGATACAAACATTGAATCAGTCTTTATACCATCAGCACTGGTATCAACAGCAAGGATTCTATTACAAGTCTGTAAAAAGTGACGCGAATATTCTAAAATTTGGAATCCGACGCAATTTGCACCTAGAAGACCCTCCAGTAACTCCTTACGAGCCGCTAAACAACGAAAAACCTCGCTTGACGGGAATGCAACATGCAAGAAAAAGCCGATTTTAGCATTAGGCAGTGACTTCCTAAGCATAGTCGGTACCAGCATCAAATGATAATCATTAATCCAAATTATGTCACCATCTTTGTAAACGCTTACTATTTTGTCTGCCATTGCTTGATTGAGGGTTTCATAGTGGACCCATGAATCACTCTCGAATACCTTGGACTTTGGGAAATCCGGAATTTGGTAATGCAAGGTAGGCCACAAAATTTGTTTGCAAAAATGGTTGTAATGGCCCTCATAATTATGATCAGACACAAACACAGTGCTGCATTCGTATTCATCTTTTAGCTTTGAAGCTATTTCTTCCTTTCGTCTGGAGCTCAGCGCTTCTGTAGGCATTCCAAGAGTACCGACCCACAGTGTTTCAGAAACCGTTCCATCAGACTGTGCACGGGTCACCGCGTGTCGTAGACCACCATTTCCAGACGTTTGCTTTTGCACATGCCATTCTGATTCATCGAAAAATGAAGTATCTACAGGCAATAAGGTTGAAGATCGCCTGCTTCGGCCTCTTTTCGTTGAACTTGACCGCGAAATAGATCCGTTTCTAGATTTAGGGATGTGAAGAGAAACTGGATGGGGTTGAGTGTGAGAACCCTCTGATGGTAATGTGCTCGCTGGCCGGCTGGGTCTATAAGCCTGGGGTGAAATACTGGCTCTTTGTGATAGCGGTATACTCTCGCTGGAACGACCACGATGAGTTGTCCCGATACCACCATAGCTAACACTTCGGTCAATGACAGGACGAGACATTGATTGGTTCGGTGACACAGCTCTGGACGGTGGTTGGACAGGAGGACGAAAGTCCTTAGATACCAGTGCAGGAACAATATCATCGTCATATTTAAGGCCACGACGATTAGCCGAAGATGGCTGAAGAAATAAAGGCTCTCTTGGTGATACAAGACCACCAGTACCACCAGCACCTCCACCACTACTACTACCAAGAGCAGATGAAACGCTCGCTGTTCCAGTCCTAGAACTAGAACCTGATATACCACCTGATGTAGCAATGGAACCAGTACCTGAATTTTGGGCATGTGTCGATTGCCCGCTTCTATAAGTTGCTTTCACCATTGAGTTAGCAATGCCAGGAACAGCACTGGCAGCAGCAGCTACAGCCAAGTCAATTGGTTTTGGTTTGATTTTCTTGGAATCTGCTTCAGGAGATGTCACCGGTGATCCAGTTGCAGACCCATTGCGTGACCCGGTGCGGGTTCCAGAAGCAGTGGAATTGCCATCTCCAACATCGAAGTTGATTGTGTATGGAAGCACCCTATAAAGTTAGTTAGTCTGAAGGTTCTGAAGTAAACAAAAAGCGTTGATCTGACACGTATCAGCCAGTCATGAACTTTCTATCAACTACACTTACAATGAAGCAACGATGAGAGTCATTGTTGGCAGGAGGCAAGGAAAATGCCACTAACTTGGTGGGATATATAAACTTCGAAACTCTAAACGTTCTAGAAATGTTGTATATGTAAGGGTAGGGGCGTGCTCAGGGGTAGGAGTAATAATTTAAGGGTCTCTGTGGTAGAAGAGAGGTTACCATAAGAGGGACAAGTTTAGGGCAAAAAGTGGCCAAAAAAAAAGAATTTTCTCATTTTTGAAGACTATTTCGATAACTAACCTTTCGATTCATAAGAATCAAGCTGTTCATCTTCCTTTCCTGTGATTTATTCCTAGACTTATCATGCTGCTCCTGCACGTCAACCGCCAATACCGGGTTAGGACCTGTCAGACACTGCAGGTTTTAGCTACCAAAATGGAAATAGTGAATGGTACCTTTTGGCAGGTGTTATAATTGACATGATTTTTCTCGCTTATGGCAGAAATCATTGCTCACTATGCCTTATGTGGACATTTCTTAAAAAGCGATACATATACGTTGATGATGACGTTGTTTCTATGGTTTATGTCAGCTCAAATGGAGACATCAATATGTACCGTGGATTAAATTGCACTTCTACGCATAAATAGATAACAATCTACCCAAACCAGTATCCAATTACATATTCAAAGTAATTTATTTACGTTGGAAATCAGTCTGAAACCAATCCATCTTGTCCTTACAGCTTTTAACTCATCGCCAAAAGTAGGCCCAGGCACGCTCAGTACTTTAAGCAGTCACAGGCAGATCTCATCTCAGATCGGTAGCCGCATCCACGTTTCTTATCAGTTAACTACGGCAATCATTCAAGTGAACAACGAGCCATCAGCCTATAGTGGCCAAGATATCGAACTACAAGCTCTGAAAACCGGTAGCATGAAGTTCAATCATTCACTTCAATTCAACGCGGTTCCAGAATGGATCTCCAAGTATATCGACTACGCGGGCTTGAAACGAATCATCTACCAACTTCAGAAAGAATCCATTGGATCTGGCGAAGGCGATGTTGAATCTCATTCTCTGATCTCCCACGAGCCAGAAGCAGTGTTCCGAAAGGCATTGGATGCTGAGCTTTCGAAAATTGACGATTTTTACACAGAAACAGAGTCCAAAATCTTTGATGAGCTTGACTATTTGCTGGCAGATGCTGTCAAGTACGATCAGAGACTGGCCCAGGAAGATGCCACTATCGAGGATGTCAATCGGCATGCTTTCATGGACCGGCGATCATCAAAGCTGTTGTATCCTGTGTCGAGTAACGCTACGAATAGAAAGTCAAGTCGATCAAGTGCCGATTCTATGGATGACATGGAAGACTCGGGTTTGTTAGAAGACGATCGTCCGCCATTCTCTGGATTCCAGCGAAGCCATCCCTATGATGAAGATGACGATGATGAAGATGATGAGGCTATTGACGCTCTCACTAATAGTTCTGACCTTTTGGAGCCCAGGCCGTATAGAGATAACCGTCGCACTTCGCACGAGTCGATCAACAGTTCAGTGCGATTCAAGGCAAGTAAACGAAGAGGGAGTTCCGAGTTTCCCGACGCATATTTGTTATCAGACTATATGATCACCTTAAAAAAGCGCACTACAGCGATTTATGTATCTCTATCCGAGCTCAGTTCATACATTGAATTGAATCATACGGGGTTCCGAAAGGCTCTGAAAAAGTTTGACAAGACCAACAACTGTCAGCTCCGCAACACCTACATGGAAGGAGTGTTGGACAAGACATATACATTTTCAGAGTCCACTCAGGTTGCCATTGATTCCCGCATTGATGAAGCCATTGGTTTGTATGCTCGTCTCGCTACAAGCAATAATAAAACTGATGCTGCCCAGCAGCTCAAACTGCATCTTCGTGAGCATGTGGTATGGGAAAGAAACACTGTGTGGAGGGATATGATTGGCATTGAACGACAAACTCAGAATGCAAAGGCGGTAAAGCCATCCCAAAGTCTTCCCGATGTAAAGATTGGAGGTATCTTTGTGCCCGCTGCTCTGTTGTCATTTCAGACTATAAAACTCCTCGTGATTACACTCATATTCATAACGATACTGTTATTCCCACTACTTGAGTCAACAGTGCAGAATAACTGTTTGGGTGTTGTTATTCTTGCGTCGCTTTTATGGGCCACGGAAGCTATGCCATTGTTTGTTACCTCAATGCTAGTGCCTTTACTAATTGTTACTCTTCGTATTCCCATTGATGGCGAGGGTCACAGAATGACTGCCAGTGAAGCATCCAAGTTTATCTTTTCCCAGATGTGGTCATCAGTTATTATGATCCTTCTCGGTGGATTCACACTTGCTGCTGCTCTGAGTAAATATCAGGTTGCCAAGGCTATGGCTACTGCTATTTTGAGTCGGGCAGGAAACAATCCAAGAACTATTCTGCTCACACTGATGTTTGTTGCAACATTTTTAAGTATGTGGATCAGCAATGTTGCTGCACCAGTCTTGTGTTATTCCTTAGCCCAGCCTTTGTTGCGTACATTACCTGAAGGAGATGGTTTTGCTAAAGCAATTATTCTCGGAATCGCTCTTGCTTCAAACATAGGTGGCATGGTATCACCAATTGCTAGTCCTCAGAACATTATAGCTCTTGAGAATATGAATCCTGAGCCATCTTGGGTTCAATGGTTTATTGTTGCCATCCCAGTTTCTTGCATAAGTCTAATTCTGATCTGGGTTTTCCTTATCTTCACCTTCCCCACTGGAAAAGGATCTAGTGCTATACCTCATATTCGGTCTGTTAATGACTCTTTTGGTTTTGTTCAATACTATATTTGTCTTGTTTCAGTCGGCACTATTGTATTATGGTGTTTCTCACATCAGTTGGAACCTTATGTTGGTGAGATGGGTGTTTTGGCCCTGATCCCTATAATACTCCTTTTTGGTCCAGGGCTTTTGACTTCTGCTGATTTTAACAATTTCTTGTGGACTATTATAGCTCTTGCTATGGGAGGTATTGCCCTAGGTAAAGCAGTTTCTACTTCAGGATTACTCACTACAGTTGCAAATCACGTTGAATCGCTTGTGCATGGTATGAGTCTTTTTGGTGTAATGGCTGTTTTCGGGTTCATGATTCTGATTGTTGCTACGTTTGTATCTCATACTGTCGCTGCCCTCATTGTTCTTCCACTCGTCCAGTCCATTGGAAGCCAGATGGAAGATCCTCATCCTCGTCTACTTGTTATGGCATCTGCATTATTATGTTCAGCTGCAATGGGATTGCCAACTTCTGGATTTCCTAATGTCACCGCTATTTGTATGACCGATGAGTTGGGAAAACCATACTTGACAGTTGGAAACTTCATCTCAAGAGGTGTACCATCAAGTATTATTGCATATATTGTCATTGCAACAGTTGGATATGTATTGATGAACCTGGTGGGATTTTAATAATAGAATTTATTTTTATCGTTCTGTTTTTTGTTCCAAATTTAAAAGTTCTAATTTGCCATAATAGAGACTCCTGGGCAATTGTAGCACAACAGTTGAGTTTAACTATAACTGATCTGTTCACTGCTATATAATATATATACTAATTAGAGTGAGTTCTGGCAAGGTTTAAAATCTGTTCGTTGGATATGATTTTGGATTGAGATCCATTCTTTGCCGCGAATAGCATACTCTTTGCAAGTTCATCAGAACTACAACTGAAACTCGGTGATAATTTGTTAATATAAGGAGCGAGCTTCGATAAAGTGGGTTCCAATGGACGTGGTTTTGGTCGTGGGGTCACTGGACGTATAAATCCTGGTCTGAATACAATTGTACTGGGTTCGTTCAATTTGAGAAGCTCTCGCTCCGCTTTGGCCTTAGTCCTACCATATAAAAACGGAGACTTCTCCTGTTTGGATGCACCCCTACCACTTAGGAAGCAAAATCTCATTCCCGGATTTGCTTTCCATATTTGTTTTGCAGCATTTATCGTGTAATCGTAAGTAATGTCAACATATGTTTTTTCGTCCACTTCTTGCTGGGAAACTCCAACACACCAAATACAAGCATCATGATCACCCAAGTTTTCGACTGAAATAGCTTTTGAGAAATCCCCAGAAAAATCTTTAATTAAAACTTCTCTCAATTTAGCATGAGTTTGTCCAGTAGCCCTTCTCGACAACACTGTAACCTTATCAATAGAAGTGTCGGCCAATGCCTGTTTCAATACTTCCTTGCCAGACATTCCTGTCGCTCCAGTTACTATTAACTTCATTTTCAAGATCCTTTTTCTTATGATGAATTCTTACATTTGGACTTCAATTTATATTTGTGGCTAAATGTATGCCCTCCTACTGCCGGCGTAATTATAGTCCGATGCTGATACTTTATCTCCGCAGCGTAAATCCGATGGCCTATCGGCGTGATGACTCCGATCAAAAGTACCACCAAAAAAGGAACTACAAGAAATAGTGGTGCTTTAGGAGGCCAATTAGATGTTCGGGCGGTCAGATTCATTATGACACTATAAATCAGGAAAATCCAAGTTAGATCAAGTTGCAAGACGCAATTAAAGCATTAAGGCGATACGATAGATGCAATCAAAGATTTTAAATTCAAAACTGGCCAATAAAATAACTTAATCATTCATTAATTACAATTCAACCATTATACAGAAGTTTTCAGAATAGACTTGTTATCAAGGAGCGGTTCATTGTAACCGGTCTTTGCGATGTTTATCATGCTTTTAGCAAGCTCATCGGATCCACAGCTAAAATTTGGCACAAGCTTGTTGATATATGGGGCTAGTTTGGACATAGTGGGCTCTCCAAATCTAGGCTTTTCACGAGGGATAGAGGGGCGAATAAATCCTGGTCGGAAAATAAAAGTGTGGTCGCTGTTCAACTCTAAGAGTTCCTTTTCCGCCTTGCCTTTGACTCGTGCAAACAGAAACCTGGATTTTTCCTTCTGATCTGCTCCTTGCCCACTTAGAAATAGGAATTTCATATTGGGATTTGCTTTCCAAATCTGTTTTGCTCCATTCATAGTGTAATCATAAGTAATTTCCATGTATTTCTTTTCATCGACGTCTTGCTGAGAAATGCCCAGGCACCACAAACAGGCATCGTGGGCTCCCAGTTGCTCTACAGGTAAATGCTTGGAAAAGTCTTGTGTGAAATCATTAATAATGACTTCATTGAGTTTTGGATCGCTGGATCCAGTCGGCCTTCGTGTCAGAACGGTAACTTTGTCGATTGATTTATCCGCTAAGACTTGTTTCAGCACTTCTTTACCGGCCAATCCAGTAGCACCAGTCACGATTACCTTCATATTTGATTGATTAGAAATTTAAAATATATATATATGTACGAGTCAAAGTTGATGGCGGTAATGCATATTTATAGTTTTCTTTGCCACAAATGCCCGATTAAGGACGAAGTACGAGGCGACCGACGGAGTTAATGCAATCTCTTACGCCTATTTCGGCGATGCTGGGATATCGCGAGCCTCGTACAGCCGCAATACTTTTGCTAATACCGCTGCCCTCTTTAAGTCCGATAGTACTGACGGTCTATATAGTGATTAGTGATGACCTTGTCGATATGTCCGACAACCACCTTTAAATCTGGATATGCATGGTTTAGTCGTCTTAAACCGAGTTCGGATGCTGCATATGCCACACAAACTATATTCTCCTGTTTGACTCCATGATCAAGTAAAATGGCAGTAGCCATAGTAATAGCAGCTCCCGACGAGATCTGAGCATCAACTAATAGCACATGAGTTTTGGCAATTTGATCAATGTCTTCAGGAGACACAATTCCCAGGCGGCCGGCTGGTTGGGGACTAATTATAGGAGGTAGTGTCATGGTATGCAGTCGAGGCTCTCCAGTACGAGAATCAGACTGCAGGAGAATCTTACCCAATTTGATTGTAGGGACAGTTGATTTAAGAGCTCGATCAAAGCATTCACCTCCTCTGATAAGGGTCACCGCACATACATTGTCAAATGGTAGGCTCTTACCTGTAAATGGCTCTCCCACTGGTGTAGTAATTGATACATCGCTATAACATTGTAACTGATCAAGCGCCTTGTTAACAAGTATACCTGCTACTCTGTCAAAATAAAAGATAAAATCATCAGGCTTGGTGGCACGGTCAAACAGAATTGTCTTGATGCCCCTAAGCTGAGGACGATCTGGCAATACTGTGACTGATTCAGACAGTTCATGCTGACTGGTGTCACCAATCAGCGACAAAAAGTCAGAGATATGCTGGTTACTTTTGGCAGCCAATTGACGCTGGATATGACTTGTTAGCATATTAATTCCAACAAGATTATCAAGGCCTCTTGGAATAACCACATCGGCGTTACGCATGGTGAGCTTGATGAACCGCTCGTAATTGGGCTTGACAAATCTATCCCATTGTTGTATAGCCAATACCACATCTCGACCTCGATGTAGAATATCCCTATTTAGACGTCTGGCCAGGCAAATATCAAAGTCTGTATCCACAAAAACCTTGAGGTCCAAAAGGTCTAATATTCGTGGATCGTATAATGCATAAAGTCCCTCTACGATAATGACATTGACCCCAAAGATCGTAAGCCATTTGCTCGTCCGGTCATGTTTCTCAAATGAGTACGTAGGGATCTGAACCTTTTTCCCCTGTTTCAGATCTCGTAGCACCTGGTACATCAGATCCATGTCGATCGAGTCGGGAGAATCAAAATCATATTTACTCTCATAAGCCAACTGCTTTTGGTCGTCAGTAAGCGGAAGATAAAAATTATCTGTGGACATCAGCACTGTCCATGGAACACTCAATCGCTCGATAACTGAGGCCGCAATGGAAGTTTTACCACTCCCACTACATCCTGCGATTCCAATGAGATATGGTTCTTTCCATGGAGGAATATACCGTCTCTCCATTGTTTGGGGCGGTTGTGCCATAGTTTTTGTTTCTTGGTAAATAAGGTTTATCCGCCTCACCATCTTTGATGTAAGCGAATAGTTGTTAGGCGACTGTGAAGAGGTTTTGGAAATTTTAAAGCATAAGTTGGAATTGATATATTATCAAAAAAACGGAGGCATTGATCGATTGTTCTTTCTAGCACAGTGTCAATCATGACGGTAATGTATGATGTACATTGCCATCCTACCGATAGGCCCAACTCATTGCATCGCATTCCGTCTATGAAGACATCTAGGCTGGTACTAATGTCTACAAGATTGGATGATATTGACCTTGTGGAGAAATGTGCCAGTGATTATCCTGAGAAAGTGATTGCAGCATTTGGTTACCATCCATGGTTCAGCCATAAACTATACTTGAGATCTGAGATACCAAGTGGTCAAGCTCCAGACAAGTATGAACATTATCGCAATGTCTTGAATCCAAAGCCATCAGATGAGTTCATCAAGGACCTGGTAGATCCAGTGCCATTAGAAGACCATCTGGAAAAGATGAAAGCATATTTATTAAGACATCCCAATTCCATTGTTGGTGAATTGGGCCTCGACAAGTCATTTAGGCTGCCTTTATCAACTGGCAGTACTTTAAGCCCATACAGAGTAAACATGGATCATCAGGTAAAAATATTCGAGGAGCAATTGAAATTGTCCGTTGAGCTTGATAGATCAGTATCAGTTCATGGAGTTCAATGCCACCATGCTGTTTATAGTTCGATAGTTAAGATTATTGGCAAGTCTAATGTCAATATCTGTTTGCATTCATATTCCGGGTCAGGAGATTTTTTGGCCAACTCGTGGTTACGATCCAAAGTCCTAGGATCCAGAGTGTTTGTGTCTGGGTCTGTGCTTATAAATATCAATTCTGAGGAGCGAATAGCCAAGCTATTATCATTTGTTCCTCAAGACCGGATTCTCAGTGAGTCTGATTACCACGAGAGCGGACCTGAAATGGACAATTATGTTGAACAGAGTTTGGAAGCAATTTGTAAATATTACGGGTGGTCATTAGATGACGGTAGTATCAAGATAGCAGATAACTGCCGTCGATTTTTGAAAGAAATCTAAAGCAAGCAAGCCAAAAAAATTAGATCTATACAATTCTATTTTTATGCTAGCAATGAAATGATATATACACGATTAGTTCCAGCTGTCGATTCTCATGGTGCCTTTATCTTCTAAGTTGGTGTGGAGCTTGAAAGCATCTCGCAAAATATGAGGTTCATGCAATGACTTCTTCTTCGACATGGCAAATTCAGCTCTATCAAGATATTCGCTCAAAATTGGTTGGTATACAGGATGAGCGCATTTCTTGATAATTTCTCGAGATCGCTCCTTTGGTGAAAGTCCTCGAAGATCAGCAAGACCCTGCTCAGTGACAAGAATATCAAGATCATGTTCAGTGTGATCAATATGCGTAGCAAATGGAACAATACACGTAACTCCTTGGGCATCAGTTTTAGTGGGTCGAGCTGATGGGGTATGCATAATGGACAGCTTTGAGTTTCTCAAAAAGTCTCCAGAACCTCCAATTCCATGAAGCATTCTCGAGCCTAAAACATTGGTTGAGTTGGCATGGGCGTAGATATCAACTTCTGCCGGGGTATTCATAGCAATGACTCCCAATCGTCGAATAATCTCTGGGTGGTTAGAAATAGCTTGAGATCGGAGAAGAAGCTGTTTAGAAAATTGATCCCAGTTGTCAAAAAATCGTTTGAACCCGTTTGGAGTCAATCGAATAGAAGTAGCAGTCGCAAAATCCAGCTTTCCCGACTCGAAAAAGTCCAAAAATGAGTCTTGTAACACTTCAGTCCATACATTAAGCTTGTTAAATGATGCTTCAGCAAGTCCCTCGACGACTGCGTTGGCTATATTACCGATTCCTGATTGAAGAGGGTGGAGATTCTCAGGAAGACGACCCAATTTGACCTCATGCTGAAAAAATTCCACAAGATGGCCAGCAATTGCTTGAGACATGGCATCTGATGGAGCATTAGCAGGGACAGTATCTTTTTCATGTGATTCAACAATGGCAAGGATCTTCGATGGATCCACTGGCAGTGCAGAAGATCCAAATCTATCCTTGACAGTGGTGACTGGATATGGAGTTCTGAAAGGAGGGCTAACTGGCATATTAATATCATGCAAACCCTCAAAAGATGGTAGTCCAGTATTAAGCTCAACAATGACCTTATCAGCCATGTATACGAGTTCTGGAGATGCTCCAACTGATGGACCAAGAATGAGGCCTCCATTCTCATCAATGGCAGTTGCTTCGATTATAGCAATATCCAACGAATTGGTGGCCTTCTCTCGAGTATAAAACCCATAAGTAAGATCTTGTGGCCACATGGACAAATGCTTATCAAAAAACTGGATTTCTCCAGAATTAATACCGTTGGCAATAGGCTTTCCCACTTGATGTGGAGACCTTCGGAGAATCATCTTGTTCTCGGCCCATTTAGATTCGATATCCACATCGGCAGATGCTCCAACAAACAAGTTGAATGCTAGTTGGCCTTGAAGGTTGTTCTTCTCTACATGTTGTCTGAGAGCAGTTGGCACTGCCTTTGGACCTCCGACGCCTGTAAATCCTGACCATCCAATATACTGACCATGACTGAAGTATGGAATCAACTCCTCGGCCACTTTAACCTTGGATAGGAGCGCTTTATTTCGAATTCGAGATTTTAAAATGGCACTCATGTTGAACTTTGAAGTAAATGAAAACGGAAGATCCTCAGTTCTCAACTCAACAATTCAACAATATGTACGGCTATGCGATGATGGATTGTCGCTGCAAGATTGATTTATTAATCCGTTGTTTGCAGATATCCTATTTTCTTCTTCGTCGACGGATTTCGACTGTTGTTATACAAGGGGGAAAAAAGCAACAAAAAATAATCAACCTAAAGAATGTTAGGTGGCCAGATTACACGAAAAGTAATTTAGCTAGATTGTGGGGATATAAACACAGTTTTATATTTTTCTGGGCGTGTGGGTGCGTCTGCACAATGAATTGACCGGATAAACCATTACAACCAATTATACTTGCACAGCCGTATGTCATCTGCCGGTTAGACCGGCATAGTGCATCGGAACCATGCCGGAGGCCGGGCGGGAGTAATTTGTGGGGAGAAACAATCCACGGGTGAATGGACAGGGGACATTGATCGACATATTGTCAGGCACCCGCTATGCCGTGTCTGCCAAGCTTACCGAGTCCAAGAATAGTCTATTACAAATGGGAGATCGGGGGCGGGCCAATTGAGTACGCGGCCTAGGTGTGCACTCATTTTCGAGGACACCTACCCTCGATGCACTAAAGCATTGTCCGGCATAAGTTCGCGCCGATTTAAACTCACGAGACATAATTGGACCTGAGTAATCGGTGTCGGTTACAGAATATTCCGTATCAGGTGAGGTTGTAGGGATTATTATTTTTTTCCCTTTTCAGTCAGGACGGGTTTTGTTAACGGTTCATGTGCTCATTAAAACACAAGTTCAGATGACCAGATTGGTAATAACATCCACTAACAATGACAACGAATAAAGCTCTATATACGATATTGTTGAGGTGGCTGTGTTGGTAACAATGAGACGGCCAACTCGTTCAGTCCTGAAACATGTTTTAACTTTCAAGTAAGCTTGGCGATGTAGCAGCTTATCTTGCAAACTCTAAGCCTTACGTCGTCGATCGCATGCATGCAGATGCACACCCGTCAACAATACATCTCATCGGTGGCGGCCAGTTCTATTAAAAGTCCCAGCACTTTGGTTTATCAGTTTGAAAATAGTCTCAAGGATATATACCATCTGATAATTTCTTTCGCAGCAATAACTGATAATCTTGTAAACTCACTGACTAATTGGCTTCGTTGTTGCAACCCCGAAATTATAAGCCATAACCTCGGTGTGGCGCCTGCCCAACCAGGAAACTCACCCGTCTTACCGCAAAAAACCACCTGCCTGCACCGGCCCCTCCCAAAGTTGGAACCTGCCCACCATCATCTTAACAACGGACCATCAGTAGATATATTTCGGTATTTGGTATCAGTAGACCGAATATTGTTTGTAAATACTGTTGAACCACGCAAAAGCTTTTTGAGTGGTAAACATAGCCAGGGCTATATTTATTTATTGTCCTAACATTTGATTTCACTTGGCCGATATCGGAGAGCAAAGGTCCATGTCGTCGCAAGAAAGAGCTCGCAAGATAGCCGTTGTGGGATCGTCAGCAGTTGGTAAGTTGAATTTGGTAGCATTCAGTTGTTCGTTGTGGTTTGTCGTGTGATCGGTTTTAGCTCAATGTTGTTTTAATATCCTATCATTGCGATTTTCGATTCAGGTTTGCTAGTTTGGGAATTTTTTTCGTTGTGATTTTTGGTATTAACTCAAGGTAAATCTTCGGTAACTGCGACTTTTGTCGGCGGAAAGCAAGACTTTCCTGATGCTTATTACCCCACAATCGAGAACCAGTTCTCCAAGGAAATAGACCATAATGGATACAAGTATGTGACGGAGATTATTGATACAGCAGGTCAGGATGAATTCAGCATTATGAGCCAAAAGCTCCTTATTGGAATCCACGGCTACATGTTGGTTTTTTCGGTAGCATCGCGAAACTCATTTGATATGATTCCTATTATCCGTGACAAGATTCTCAACTCTACTGGAGTTGATTCTCTTCCTATGGTTCTTGTTGGAAACAAAATCGACCTTGGAGAAGTCCAACGAGTAGTCAGCGCCAAGGATGCTCAGAGTATGGCCGACGAAATGGGCATTCCATACGTTGAGACCTCGGCCAAACAGGGCATCGCTGTTGAGAAGGCATTCCAAGCACTTATTGGCCAGATTGAGCACAGTAATCCTGAAAAGTCTCAAGATTCTGGCAAGTGTATAATCAGCTAGTTTACGGTAGTTTTCACTTTCTTTTGGTATTTAATCTTATCTTATCATACTTCAGGCCCCCTAACCCCACATGCCCTCTTTATCAAATACCATCTCCTTCCCGCCTCGTGCGTCTCATAACCTGTGGATCCTGTGATGTTTAGTACTTGACTTCCTCCATCATAGTTGTGAATATACAAGCCAGACTTTTCATAATCCCAGATATTCCTTTTCGTGGATATTGATATCTTATTCGCTTGAGTCCGGTATCAAGAGATCGCAGTTATTTGTTGTAAATATTATTATCTCTAGCCCTTGATCTTGATCTTGATCTTGGGTACTTTGAATTTAGGGGGATGGCTACGGGTCATCATAGCTTAATGTAGGGCATGATTTGTGGTATTTGTGGAGACTCTGGTCCGCTGTATTGCGCTACATGCGCTTCTGGTGCTTCATTAGGGGGAAGAATCAGTCTAATCAATGTGATGACAGAAGTGGCAACTTTACAGGGATCCATCAACTCTCTATTAGACAATCGACTCCAGTATAAACCATATAAACAGGATCAGCTACAAACATCACGCCCTCCTGATCATAACTGGACAAAGATCCTTGCAGCTCAAATCAATGAGCTTCGACAGAATGTTGCACGCACTCATAATGCTACTCTTGACTGTAGGCAGTCAATCGAATCAGTGAGTGAGAAGATTGCCAATATCAAGGGTGAAAACCAAGCCAAAAAAAACAAAATTGAATCATTGCGTAAGCAGCTAAATCAGAACCATGCCGCTGCTAAACGGGACTTTGAAAAGTACATTTCATCGAAACGATCCGAGTGTGAGAAAGCCCATGGTGCGTTGGTCACTCACGAACATAAGCATTCTCATGATTTATCTAGGATATTTGGTGCTCGAAAAGTGAGACGAAGAAAAGACAGGTTACGTCAAGGTCAACATGATACTAGTGGTGCTACTGCTATGGCTGTTGTCATTGCTAGTACTACGTCAGCGTCTTCTGACGTTGCAGATCAGTTGGGGCCTATGGTTCTTGCCAGACATTACGATGTCATTATGGCTTTCAATGTGATTCCTGACCTATCGATGCTGGCATACTATTCACACAATGTTGTCAATAGTTCTGTGGAAAGAGTAGCATATTTTTGTGCATTGATGGCATTTTATATGGGAGTACGGTTGCCTTATGAGATCATGCTTCCTTCCAAGTCCCAATGGGCAGTTAGGATTTGTCATATTGGCCGGCATGCTAAGCATGGTTTGTATGTGGACAGAGGAATCCATGCATTTGCTCAAGAACGACCTCGTGAGTTTGAGAAATATGCCCAGTGTTTGGCAATGCTTGCGCTTTGTGCTCGCACCATTGCTAGTCACAAAGGCATTAGAATCAACGGAGCTAAAGAGATTGCGCAACTAAACAGAACAATAGCATTGATCAATGGTTTATCTATAGGGGAGTTTGGAGTAATAGGTTCTGTCAATAGTCAACATGAGCTCCGACAAGACAATAACGATGACGAAGATCTAGTGTCGGTTCGGGACTACATAATAAGCCACATGTATACAGATTTGAATGGATCTGCTGAGTGGAATCTTGTGGACAAAGAGGGATTGGAGGAAGAGCGTGAAGCTAGTATAAGTTGATATAGATCCTTCTGCAAAACCATAACCTTCTGTGGATATGTTTGTGGATATTCTTTGGATATTCTGTGACACTTCTGGTTGATTCTTTGTTCTAATGGGCTCAGCGGTTCTCCGAAATCTATATCCTTATGATCTTATTACTCACTATTATATATTTGTTTTATATTGTTTTTTTTCATATTTATTCTACTTAATCCCAATTATTACAACTAACCGGTTGATATTTCACTAGATCGGCACAACTGCACAAACGGCGTTGTCTCTTGTGCAGCAGCACCCACTGCCCACATTAAGCTACCCTCGCCCCCTTTATCCTTAGACCGCCCAACCACCACGTTCTCAACTATCGTCATTACCAGAGAATGGCAGTCAAGACTGAAGCACATTTGTCAGACAAGGAGCTGTGTAAGTAGCACAAAGAACCGTCAGATTTTGGGCCCATAGCAAGCGATGAGTCAAATTGAGCGGTTCTGAACCCCTTAATTGGCCCCACCATCTAACTAAAGACGAGCTCAATAAGAAGGCTGTCACCCAGGACTTCTCCATCCAACCTCGAATCCGATACAACACTGTAGCAGGTGTCAATGGACCATTGGTAGTGCTGGACAATGTGAAATTCCCTCGATACAATGAGATTGTCAACTTGACACTGCCTGATGGATCTACTCGAGCTGGTCAGGTTCTGGAAGTACGAGGAGACCGAGCCATTGTTCAGGTTTTTGAAGGTACCTCAGGTATCGATGTTAAGAAGACCCGAGTGGAGTTCACCGGACAAAACCTGAAGATCCCAGTGTCTGAGGATGTGCTAGGCCGAGTGTTTGATGGTTCAGGACGAGCCATTGACAATGGACCCAAGGTGCTGGCCGAGGACTATTTGGATATCAATGGATCTCCTATCAATCCATTCTCTCGAATTTATCCCGAAGAAATGATTTCAACTGGTATTTCTGCTATTGATACCATGAATTCGATTGCTCGAGGCCAGAAGATCCCTATTTTCTCTGCATCTGGTCTTCCTCACAATGAAATCGCTGCTCAGATTTGTCGACAGGCATCGCTTGTTCGTCCCACCAAGGACGTTCATGACGGTCATGAGGATAACTTCTCGATTGTTTTCGCCGCCATGGGTGTTAACCTTGAAACTTCTCGATTTTTCAAGCAGGATTTCGAAGAGAACGGTTCGTTGGAGCGAGTGTCTTTGTTCCTTAACTTGGCCAATGACCCAACCATTGAGCGTATCATCACTCCTCGATTGGCATTGACCACTGCTGAGTACCTGGCATACCAAACTGAGCGACATGTGCTTACAATTTTGACTGATATGTCTTCTTATGCCGATGCTTTGCGAGAGGTGTCTGCTGCCCGAGAGGAAGTTCCCGGACGACGAGGATACCCTGGTTATATGTATACTGATTTGTCGACAATCTATGAGCGAGCGGGACGAGTTGAGGGTCGAAACGGTTCTATCACCCAGATCCCCATTCTCACCATGCCCAACGACGATATCACCCATCCTATTCCTGATCTTACTGGTTATATCACAGAGGGTCAGATCTCCATTGATCGACAGCTCCACAACAGAGGTGTGTATCCCCCCATTAATGTGCTGCCCTCTTTGTCTCGATTAATGAAGGCTGCTATTGGTGAGGGTATGACTCGAAAGGACCATGGTGATGTATCTAATCAGCTTTATGCCAAGTATGCCATTGGACGAGATGCTGCTGCTATGAAGGCTGTCGTTGGTGAAGAAGCACTGTCTACTGAGGACAAGCTATCACTCGAGTTTTTGGAGAAGTTTGAAAAGACTTTTATTGCTCAGGGAAGTTACGAAGACCGAACCATTTTCGAGTCGCTTGACCAGGCTTGGGCTTTGCTGCGAATCTATCCCAAGGAGTTGCTCAACCGAATCTCACCAAAGATTCTTGATGAATTCTACGACCGTTCATCAAAGTCTACTCGAGATACTGCAGATGAAGAGGAGCCTGCTGCCGATGGTAACTTGATTGATGCTTAGTGTTTAACTATCTAATAAATACAAATAGATCCTTGCTTTCCACCAACTATTGTAGCTGTAGCACTGGTATCGATGATGCTTGTTGCTTTTTCTGTGCCACATAAATATTCACTCTGTTGGAACCCATTTTGGCTTGTCCATTTGAACTTGACACTCGTAGATGATCCATCAACATTTACAGTTGCAGTATTACCGGACATAGATAATGTACTAATTGGACCCCCTCCAAACTCCATTTTGTCCAGTGCGGTCAAAGTATTTCTCGAGTCCCATAGCTGAACCACTCCGTCAGATGATCCTGATAAAATAATGTGATCCACTGCTCCAATTGAGTGAACATTGGAGACATCAATTGCGCTTGTTTGAGATCTCTGGCGGATATCCCAACCGCTTATAAATGCCTCTTCGGCAGCAAATACCACCTTGCCTTCGGTTTCAAATTCAAAACTTGGTACTGGTACTGGTACTGGTACTGATCCGCCACTTTGCTCGGAGCTATTAATGGTAGATTGGGCAATAGCGATTGCTTGTACTCGAGTTTTGGTTACAAACGACGAAACAATTTGGCCAGAACCGCATTCCCATAGCTTTAATGAGCAGTCTTCGGATCCAGACATGATATTCCTACCTCGTCCTATGATGGCCAAATCCGTGATATCACGACTGTGCCCTGTCAAATTCCGAGGATTGGATCCGTCTATAATACTCCATATTTTGATCTTGAAATCACTTCCTGTAGACAAAGCCACTTGACCAGATGGGAAGAACTTTGCCTTTGTAGTGTTTAGTAAATGGCCTTCCAATTGCTTTCTGATCTTGCCTTTCTCCGGTACTGAAACCACATCTAATCCTCCCCTTGAAGTGCCTACTATCAAAAGCTCGCCACTAGGCGAACAATCCAGTGTTGTTATATCCTTCTTAGCATCTGAATATTCAAAAAGATTGTGGCGAGGATATTTGACAATCCGAGTCTGGTCATTGTATATAAGGATCAATTGGTTTGTCTTGCCTTGACTAACTTCAATTGGCCCAAACGATCGCAGTTCGATATCATCGCCCACTCTATATACTTCAACATTGGTCTCAACATCATCCCAAGTTACCCAGAACGATTCACGACTAGTATTAGATTGAGCTACATCCTTTATGACATCCAGAGCAGAGTCCTGGACAAGAATATTGGCATGCATTTTGGAAGGAAGCTAAGTTATGTAAGCCTCGAATCGACTCTATATAAGTAACACCAATAGGCTATTATTGCCATTACAAATAAAAATATATAAAATCTGAGCAATATATTATAATAAAAGATCATAAGCGGGTACTAATAATAAATTTTTTCAGTCCTTTGAACTTATATCTGTGCTTGTGCTTGTGCTTGTGCTTTTGTTAATTCCGTTGATTCTACTGCCGGTAAAGTGCTCTGATGATGTTGTTCAGCCCACAGTCTGACATGCCTTTTGTACCATTCTGGAAGTACATCATCCGGCGGACTATGTAAAACCATTCGTCTATGCTTTCGTTCTATTGGAGATTGTGGATGTGGTTCCGGGGTTGCAAGGAATTGTGTGAGAGTTTGCCTAGTTGAAGGTGGAGTCGTCAATGGACCTAATTTGTTGGGATGTCGCTGTTGTTGCTGTTGTTCTATACTTCTGCGTCGTTGTACTGCTTCCTGGTGTGATAAGCAGAATATATCCACCATTTCTAGAAATATCTCAGTCATATAATGAGCTTTAGATCCAGCAAAAGTCCGGTATTCGGCCACTACAGACGAATAGCTCCAATGTTGAATATTCCGTAAGATACCTACAAATGCACTGGTAGCATCCATGATCAGTATAGGATAATTACGCTTATCGAGAATATAAGTAAGGCCATCTTGGAGGATTTCGTGGCCAAAGATCCGCCAATCTGACGAAGACCTCCAAGGCTGGATGCCAATATGAACCAACTCTATATTGTTGTCCTGAGCAAAATGCCTGATCTCACGAGATGGCCGGCCAGGATTAAGAGATATTATAACTCCCAGGCCAAGTGTGGCTATAAATTGAAGATTTATAACGTTGATGGTCGAGCATCTATAGATGCCATCCTCGACTACGCCGAATGCTTCTGGAGGAGTGAGCATGAACGGCTGGAATATTCAGATGCCATTACATATGGCTGCTGTGGAGTAGTTCCCCGTATTTCATGTGATAAACAATCGACAAGGTTATTTACGACATTGATCTAGGCCTCGGAGTTTAATGATAGTTAACTAAATGAAGGTCACGGCACTTCTTGGAGTCCGTGTGATTCTCTTATATTCTATGGCAGTAGTATACTCCTTCAATTGTACATATACTCCGTATCTAGCCTGTGTAGCTCGTGCAAATATTAAAAATTTATCGGATCTCCTTTCCGTTATTATTAATAATTAAATAACTTATTATTGTCCGAGACATTATACCACTAGAATAATTGTTTGAATTTCAAATGAAAGCAATTAACGAATCATAATAACAAAGCAATAAAAAAGCAATAAATTGAGAGCTATAAATGTCAGATCTGAAATATAGTCTATGCACCCTGCAGGTGTCAAAAATGCGGTTAACCATCAGCATACAAGCTACGGGCAAACTAATTTATCACAATGTGTCATTTTGTTTCTCCCCTTTTATTTTTCAGCTTTAGTCAACTTAGTGTACTCTATATCTATCTGCTTCTCACATTGTTTCCTATCAAAACCCGCGTCACATTGATTACGAGTCCGGGTTGCAGTTAACCCGACTTGTGCGTATGACACGCCTCGGTTGTGAGGCTGTTATCCCACCGTTAGCTCGTAAATAATCCTAATTCACATGCCCGGAGTCGAAAGACTCCGCCAGACGCAAGACCTTAAATAGTAATCGACTTCCCCGCATCTTCAACGTTGTTATTGTAATCAGAGAGTATTTTAAAGCAGACTATTCGTCAGCAAAATCTCTTAAACAAACGATTTTTGTGCAAAAGCTTTTTATCAAAGAACTTCAACATGTCTTTGCTAATTAAGATAGCGCTCGCTATCGCGGGATTAATTGCATATCTGTTCGTCGCAGAGGCCATTGAGGAATATAACTTGGCTTCAAGATCTCAAAAGTTGGGCTACAAAATGCCAAAAAGACAGCTTGATAGACCCTTCTTTGGAACTCGATCATTTTACCACATGATACGGGCTGTCAAGAAAAATGATATGCTTGAGTACAATCTCAAGATCTTCACCGATGTTGGAAAGAAAACGTTCCGAGGAAAGCTACTGTTTAGTACCTCCGTACTAACAATCGATCCTGCCAATCTCAAAACTGTTCTTGCTACAAATTTCAAGGATTATAGTCTAGGAATGCGATACCAGCAGTTTTTCCCTCTATTGGGTGCTGGTATTTTCACTCTCAGCGGTGACGGATGGAAGCACTCTCGAGCCATGTTGCGACCTCAATTTTCCCGTGATCAAGTGTCTCAGCTTGATACATTGGAGGACCATGTTGACAAGCTCATTTCCACTTTCAAGACTAAGAGTGCACTTGGATACTTTGATGCCCAATCTCTTTTCCACAACTTGACTTTGGACACTGCTACTGAGTTCTTGTTTGGAGAGTCTGTTGATTCTCTGGTTAATGAGAACCGAGAGGTTTCTCCCAGTACGGGAACGGGAGTGTCTGCTTCGGCGTTTGCCAATGCCTTCAACACTTCGTTGGATGATTTGGCTATGCGAACTCGAGTTGGCCCTCTTTACTGGTTGTACAATCCTGCTCACTTCAGGAAGAATACCAAGATTTGCAAGGAATTTGTTCAATCTTTTGTTGATCGAGCTTTGAACACTCCTATTGAAGAATATGAGAAGAGCAAAGAGTCTGGCACTGGTCGATACATCTTTATTAATGAGCTTACTAAGGAGACTCGAGATCCCACTGTGATTCGAGACCAGTGTTTCAATATTCTGCTTGCTGGCCGAGATACTACTGCTTCTCTGCTTTCTTATATTGTATACTTTCTTTCTCGAGATGAGAGAGTATTTAACAAGCTCCGAGAAATTGTACTCGAGGAGTTTGGAGATGATGTTTCTTCTCTAACCTTTGAGTCACTGAAGCGATGCACTTATCTTAACCATGTCATCAACGAAGTTTTGCGACTCAACCCAATTGTGCCACTCAATTTCCGACAAGCTATCCAAGATACTGTATTGCCTCGAGGAGGAGGTCCTGATGAGAGCGAGCCTGTGTTTGTACCCAAAGGTACCAGAGTTGTGTACTCAGTATATGCTCTTCACCGAGATACTGATTCGTGGGGTGAGGATTCTCAGAATTTCCGACCTGAGCGATGGGGTGAGGACAAACCTCATAACTGGGACTACATTCCTTTCAATGGAGGTCCTCGAATCTGTCTGGGCCAGCAATTTGCACTCACAGAGACAGCGTTCACTCTGGTTCGACTCTTGCAGACCTTCAAGGCTTTTGACCCTGAAATTGCTCCCAATCAGACCCTTGCGCATTGGACTCGACTCACCTCATCCGTTGCTAACGGAGTCCAAGTTCGATTTGTGGATGCTTAATTATTTATATAAAAAATATCTATTTGTTAACAATTTTTATGATCTTTCTTTGTAGCAGTTGATAAGACTTTCCGACTTGTTATATATATATATATGTATATATACATATTCCCAATGTCCATCGCGTGGTTGTTTTACGGCCGATATCCCATCATGCATAGGAACTTCCTAACTCACATTTTCATCCATCGCCTGCCGCATCAGTAATGATTTGGAGATCAATCCGTAAAGGAATTGGTAACCGCATAAACAGCAGACGATGGTATTCATTCCAGGAAATAAGACTGAATCCTGAGATAGGAGCTCCTGATAACTTTTTAAAGTTCACTCCCCTTCCCAATAAGAGAGCACGATCTGCAGTAGACACTTATAATGGTAGACCTAAATCCAACTTCCCATCATTGAGTTACTATACTGATATAACAGCTATAGATCAATTACCGCGAAAGTCAGAGATTGATAGACATGCTATTCAGCAGCTATTGGATAAATCTTCTGGACCTCCTCGAGCGTTTCTGAACCATGAAATATCCGATCTGCTAGCTGGTGATGCTGTAGAGGTGTGTTACAGAGATGGCCAAACTATGTTTGGAGTGGTAGTTGGAGTTGATAGTAACTATCCGTCGACTAGACTAGTCACAATCTTGTCCGTTGAGGGAACTATGAGAATGGTTCATATATCTGATATTACTTTTATGATTCGAGGGGTTTACACTAGGCAGGTTTCTTCAAACATGCCTGCCAAATATCAGATCAATCTGACTGCTCATCTAAGGCTCCTCATAAGAAGTGGATTGAACGAGATGAACAATCTTTCGGCGTTATTACAATCGGTCTGTTCTTATATCTCTGAAAAGGACTGCATACGAGCATCTTCAATGAACGACATTGCATCGAAACTTTTAAGGGCAAAACGACAAAATCCCCTCAAAGACCTCCGACCATCAACTTTACTCGGCATATTTTTCAGCATTAATTTTCAGAATCTTCGCTTCAGCAGAATATCTTCGGTTTCTCCGGTAGTAGCGACCCCAGAAACTCGGTTCGATGCTGTTGTGAAAATCATGCATTACTTGACAGACCATGAACTCGCTACCTATGTCGAGGAGTTTAAAAAGCTACTAGGTGATCGAACAGGCTCGCGAATTCCTTCCAAGCTGAAACCAATTATTGACTTTTTCAGTTATTACATTGTATGTCCCGATCCAAGATTGGCAAATGCTGTGAGTGCTGTTATATCGAGAATCTATCCACATCGCGATTCCGATGTTTGGCTAACATCTCCCTCAACTGTACATACTCTGTTGATTGATTGCGGTATAATGGACGACACAAATTTGAATCCATTGCTTGTTCCTGGTGGTCCATGGTGGAAAGGGCCTGATGGAAATCTTGTTGATGGCATCGAATCTAGAATTGAGATCGCTATTGATGAAGCTGGACGGAAACCACGCACTGCTTCCCGAAAATCGTGGAATCATCCTGTATTTTATTTTAGTGGTCTTGACCACGTTGCATTTTCATTGATTTCCCACACCACTGATTTGTGGACTATATGTGTCCATATTCCAGATATCGGTGGGGAAATCCATCCTAAAGGAAAATTGGCTTCTGCTCTTGCAAAGCGGGCAATGTCATGGCATTCTAGTTCTGGTAGTGGTAAAACATCAAAAACCACAACCAAAACCAATATTTATTTATTACCCGAGATGTATCGCCAGACCCGAAGTTTTGGTCAAGATAATCTCAAGTGCATGACGTTTACAATGTCATTTAAGCCATCCGACCCAAATTGGATATCATGTCACTCGGATGTATATTTGACCTATATCAAAGATGCTCAGCATGTGGTGGACCGAAAAGATTCTAGAAATCTTGTATGGAATGGAACATCTGAAATTGAAATGGACCGCAAGAGTGTTGTTAGTCTTGCAGACATTAAGGATATTCTTGAAAAGTTCTTTTGGCACCGTATTGATATGTACTCTTCCCAGGATTTTATCAATTCCGCACAATGTTATGTCTCTTCTAATGAGAAAGCAATTGAAAGCTTCTCTTACAATGACTATGCTCGAGAGGGACTTCTGATTGCTGGACATATTGCATCCAAGCTGTTCGATAGTCAAGATTGGAAATCACCCTGTGTTGTAAGGCAAAGAATCAGCGATCAAATGCCTGATAAGCGTTTGACGGGGTTATACAGCCCACCAGACAGTTTACGAGCAGAAGGGTTACTTGGTCCTGAGATCATAACAGACAGACCTGGGTATCATGCTGGACTTGGCGTTGATGGGTATGTTCACGTTGGGTATCCATTGGATGATATTATTAGTATCGTAAGTCAGTGGTCTATTCATAATAAGTTGTTGTACCAGGAATCCCAACAAAAGTACAGTGAAATGTATCAAAATGGTGCCGAGGAGACTGACAGCATCGACATGGACCTTATAAAGCTGGACCTCAGGGAATCCACTTTTGATCGGTTTTCTTTGGACTGGTACCACCAACTGATCGAACCAAATCGTCAATTGGTGACATATTTTAACGACAGGATCAAAAGATTCGAGTTGATCAAGAACTTAGAAAATGACTTGCGCCAATCACAAAACTATGTCATCTTCCGATGCCTGGTAACCGAGTCGACGTCATTTCCAAGACTTGCTCCAGGGTTTTGCCACGATTTGAACATGAAAGTGGATATCTCATTGCTACCCAATACGGAATTACGAGCGGGCGATACGGTTATTTGCACCGAGATCCTAGAGCTGAATGCGGTTGATGATCTCTTGGTACTAGGTATGTAGATATATTATTTATTTTTTCCAAGTCTTTATGCATTATTTTTCTTACGACTCAGCTTTTTGATATATTTACATTAGTGATACAGTAACAGAATTAGTAGAGCTTCAAATGACCAGTGACTTCATCAATAGCAGATTTAGGAGCGGGACCAACACCCAAAACAGTTGTGGATCCAGCAGCAATTTGGGTTCTACCGGCATCTACGATGGTTTTAGCAGTTAGTCCTTTACTGAGTGCAATTCCTTGTAGTAGCAGAAGATCATCTTCGGAGCTGCACTGAAGAGCGATCTTGGCTTGACCAGTCGACCTCCATCTCTTTACCATGCCAGGACTAGTTTTGGAAGCTGACTCGTAGCATGCTAAAGCAGCATGAGCACACTGAGCAGCTGCCTTGCCCCTTTTCATTCCTAAATCAGTTCGTACCACAAACACCATTTTGCACTCCTCTGATGATGATTCAAATTGCCCAGGCTCTCCATCTCCTTCGCTATCATCCTCCTCCTCATCATCATACTCAAACATCGGCCAAAATTGTCCCAGAAAATACCCTGCCACTATTCCCAGGCCAACATATAACGCCGGAATGCCCACCGGTGAGAGTGCACTAAGCTGTGCCATTGACGTGAAGTTGAATAAATAGTATGGGGCTAAAGAGTGCAGTTTAGCGAGTTTATATGATAAAGATGATAAAACATATATAAAACATATATAAAAACAAGCAGATTAATAAATCAATTAAATAGATAAATGAATTTTCAATACGAATTCGATAAACAAACTAATTAAACTCCAAATGAAAGGTGATAATTGGCCATGCCATTATTATTATGAATATGACAGTGTATAATAAATAGGAGGCTGATCTATGTCGAACTAGCCAAGGACATTGACCTTCTTCTTTTTCTTCTTTACAACATCTCGTTGGTACTGTCGCCATCCTTCTACTCGGGTGTCTCTACTGTCTTCCCATGCTTTTTCACTTTCTCGCTTCTTCCGTCGTTCTTCAGCTTCATCCTCTAATTGACGCTTTAACCGTCCCTCTTCTTCCATATGGATCTTCTGAAGCATTCGACGTCGAAGTTCGGCCTCAATTAATACATCTTTAGTTTTCAGACGCCATTCTGCCAAAAATTCATCGCTTTTCAATCGATCATCATCAAATGTCCACTTCTTGTCCTGGATCAATAACCGTCTGGCATCTGTAAATGCCTGATCCAGCACTTCTCTTTGCTTGTCGTCTTGCAACGCAGCTTCTGCCTTTTTCAGACGATCAAATGCTTCGGGGGCCTGAGCATTTTTCGACTTGTCAGGATGGATCAACAGAGACTTTTTACGGTATTGTTTGGTGATAACAGCTTTTGTACACCCTGGCTGAAGGTCCAAAACAGAATAAGCATCCAACGGAAATGCTCCAAGAACTCGGTCAATTTCCTGGTCCCGTGTAAACTCAGAAGCTTCTTTGGCTAATAGTCGATCAATTTCTTCTTCATCCGCCATGATAAATTGCCTTTTACAAGCCTTTTACCAGCTTCCGATGAGTCTCTGTGTTGAATATGTGATGGTGAACGAGCCCTAAGCACTGCACAGCTGCACTATAATACTTGGACGCTACTGCACCTTCACTGTCAGTTCTACTCGCACCACACAGTTTCGACTGACAGATGACATCAACGTATGAACTATCTTTTGAGCCATTACAGACATCCGCTAACTCTAACTAGTATATATATAAAGAATCTGAACGAGAAGATCAAGATCCCTCCACTCAAAGAGGCACTTCGAGATCAATTCGCCCAGTTTGGTACCGTTCTAGATGTGGTTGCTCATAGCAATATCCGCCTAAGGGGCCAGGCATTCGTGGTGTTTGAAAAACAAGAGGATGCCAAGATAGCTCTGGAAAAGATGGAGAATCATGAACTTTTTGGGAAACACATGATTATTCAGTTGGCAAAGACCAAGAGTGATGCGACAATATTGAAGGAGCAAGGTCAGCAAGCTCTTGAAGAATATCGAAAACCACGACTAGACCTGTTTAAGAAGCATATGGCCGAAGAATCTACACAACAAAGACCTGCAAAGAGACCCAAGTTGTCAAAACGAGACAAATTGGCCCCACCTCACAAGATCCTGCTGTTACAGAATCTTCCAGATGGCATTGCCCAGAGTGGTCTAGAGGACATCTTTTCTCGATATCCGGGCTACGTGGAGGTTCGATTGGTAGCAGTGAGAAGAGTGGCATTTGTCGAATATACGTCTGAAGACGAAGCTATAGTAGCTCATACCAATACCCAGTCACTGGTGTTGGACGGGTCCCAAGTGTGGGTTACTTATGCGAAGAAGTGATTGATTGTCTTTTGTAATTGCATTGTTCGCCATAGACAGGTCAGACCTCCTACAAGCGTATCCCACAAACGCATCCTACAGGTCTATTTACAGCACAAGTCTAGAAAAATTTTGCACGCCAAAAAGCTCTCTTTTGCTATGTATGAGATATGATAATTTATGTACATTATTTCCACCATCCCATGGTGGTATCTTTGAGGATTTGAAACAGTCCAACCTTGGAGCTAGTTCGGCTGGCTTCTCGAGTGATTCTCTCATAGTAGCTAGGCATTCCTTCTGGATGGAGTAGTCTACTTGAAACAGGAAACTTGGTTAGATAATTATTCTTGAAACAACACAAAAATCACTTACGTCTAGTTTGTGGACATCTTCACCTAGAATTTTCGTTGATTGATATTCCTTGTCAATGTACTCTGCCTTGGGAAGTTTGGCCTGAGATCCTGTTAACCCTTGCTCAAATCGATTCAGTTCAGCTTCTCGGAATGAGCTATAGATCTTTGTAGTGTCATCGGGCCATTTTTTCAGTTCCTGAACGATCCTACGGACCGAATTGATTTTGGTACTGACTGACATGAGGCTGAGATTTCTGGTATGGGCAAACTGATGAAGTGCTAGTAAGAAAACGAAATTGCACCTGGAATAATACAGTAAGAAATTGAAATTGAACTTGGAATATTCTTGTAGTATTGTTTTTATTTATTTACTTGTTTCTTGGTCTACAAGCTACATATTGTAAGTCTCTTTTTTTTTTGTTTCAGAAATTCCAAGCTGAGACGATCAAGAACTAACTAACTACAGATGTTTGTGAGTTGATTTACACCTCCTGACTCTCAAACTTGTCAAGACCCTTGGTTCCAGTTTCCCAACTAACACCATCAGAAATAAGAGCACGGAGAGCTTCCAATACTGCAGCCTGAGATCCTCGAACCTGCTTTGTGGAGTCTCGCTCTCGGATAGTCAACGAACCATCCTTAACAGTTTGGAAGTCAATGGTGACACCAAAGGGAGTTCCCAATTCGTCGTTACGAGCATATCGCTTTCCAATAGATGCTGAAGAGTCGTCGACCTTGGAAGGAATGCCCAATTTTCTTAACTTGGTAGTCAAATCCTTTGCAACCGGCACAAACTCAGCATTGCTAGACAATGGGACCACGAGAACCTTGGTGGGAGCAACCACTGGGGGGAAAGACAATACTCCTCGCTGGGCATCATCAGGTCTAGTCCAGAAACTGTGTTCAATCAATGAGTACAAGATTCGACCAATACCAAAAGAGGGCTCAATAACATTAGGAGTGTATTCTCGAATGTGCTCAACCTTGGTTCGCTTCTCAATGTTGACAAAAGTCTTGTCAAGCTCAATAGTACCTTCCATACCTTCAACTGTGAATGCAATCTTACCAGTCTGCTCGAGCTCCTTGCTAAGATCCTCACGCTCGCACTCAGTTCGAGAACTCAACCATTCCTCGACCTTGGGGGCATCCTTTCGGAACTTTGGTCCAAACTTCTTCTTTTCAATATCAACTTCATACACTTCAACAGTAACTGGCTTTTCCAAAGTCTGTCTTACAACAAGCTTTTCCTTGGTTCGGGCAGAGTGCACAGTAAGATCATAGGCAGATCGGTCAGCACATCCAACACATTCGATCCATCCATAAGATGACTGAAGCTCACAATCCCAACAATCAGCAGCATAATGGGCCATTTCGTTGGCCATGTGTTGTCTGAATCTCATCCTCTTGGGATCGATACCGATCTTGATCATAAACAGGTAGATTCTTGCCAAAAAGTATCCAAGAGTCTCATTGTCAATCAATCCAGACTTGACGGCCTCGCCAATAGACAACTCACTAAGATCAGTCTTTCCCTCGGCTTGAACATCCTTTGGCCACAGCTTAAGCTTTATATCTTTAATTTCATTGAATCGAGCATGGTTCTTGTCGGTGGGATCGACAAAGTGCTCAATCTCAGCCATCAAGAATTCTCGCACTCGCAAAAGACCTGCTCGAGGAGAAATCTCATTTCGGAAAGATTTTCCAATAGAGGCAGAAGCGAATGGCATCTTGGAGTTATTGGAATCTAGCAACTTGCTGAAGTTGAGGAACTGACCCTGAGCAGTCTCTGGTCGAAGGTATCCCTTAAGCTGACCAGACGGTCCAATAGCAGTCTCAAACATCAGATTGAATTCCATAGGAGGCTCAAGAGGTCCTCCAGTACCGGGGTTAACAATCTTGTACTTTGTGATGATATCTCCAAGTTGAGGTCCAGAGTATCCATCGATCTGAGCCAAGATACTCTCATACTCAGCAACCTCACTGTCATCGAGCTTAACAACCTTGGTCTCCTTAACCTTCTTCTTTCGCTTCTTGTCCTTTTCTTCTTGCTCTGCAGATTTAGGAGTGTCGGCAATACCTCGAGCCTCCTTGTCACCCTTGAGACGGCTTTCAAGCACTTCTTCGACTAAGTGATCGGCTCGGAAAATTTCACCAGTGGCAGGATCACGGCACATCCAATCAGCGAATTTGTCAACATGACCCGAAGTCTTGAGAACTTCATAAGGAGTCAAAGCAGGACAGTCTACTTCTAGCATATCCTCCTCGAGAATAAAGTGCTTTCGCCAAGTGTCAACGATGTTGGCCTGCAAAGAACAACCAGCCGGACCATAGTCATACAGTCCAGAAACTCCTCCATAGATCTCAAAAGATGGGCCAAAAAAGAATCGGTGTCGCAGCAGTCCTTCTAGGACTTCACGATCAAATTGTTTAGACATTGGGCGGGTCACCAGGTTACGGATCAGTCTGGGGCCTGTTCTAGCTCTAAGTAATTTAGTGAACGTTGTGAAGTTAGGTGAGGCGATGACTGCGATGCCCCAAAATAGTCATCTGTTTGTGCAGCGCTACCATGCAAATGGGCAAGAGGAACCGATCGCTAATTAATTAAGATACTCTAAGTTTGTGCTCTTAGCCTCTGACTCTTTGCCTCTGACTCTTTGCTCTCTGACTCTTTGCTCTCTGACTCTTTGCTCTCAGACTGATATTCTATCTGGACTATTACCAGATCACATCAATTCAGGGGTTTTCCCACTATACACATCTGATTAGTGCCATGATCCAGGCTCTGCTAACTACCACAAAAGGTACCACAAAGTCAATTTACACCATAGTTACATCATATCCATATCCATAACAAATTCATAACATATAAATAATCCTATACTAATACTTGTATCTAGTAGAATAATCTTAGTTAGTTGACCCATTCTGTCCACTTTCAACTTACCTCTTGGGCTCACTACAAGACCCTTTCCTTTGCGAGCACCTCTGAACACCGTCTCTATTATGTCTATCATTTCCTGCTTGTCTTCGAGCACAAAGTTCAGCTTGTTATTATTACCAGTACCAAAATCCACTAGCATATGTTTATTGCGATAGAAGAACATCACTGTGACGGGATCATACAGTTCATATATCTGGTTGAAAGCCTGCACTTCGTCGATATCACAAACATATATGGCTGCAAAGTTCCGAACCTTCTCAGCTACCGAGTATAAGATTTCGTCCATCCGCATACATTCTTGATCATTATCTCGTCCAAATCTAATGACCACTATTCGGTCTTCTTCTGAAAGAATGGCCTGGTCAACATGCCATCCTGTTCGGAGGTGGGGTATGAAAACACTTCCCATAGTGTATCAAGTCAAGTTCAAATGGTATGCACATGGGACTAATACACCAACAAGCATTTGGCAACTGAAGTTTGAAATAAAATAAAGTGCAATTCTGTTCTTTAATCGAAAATGCAATAACTAATGAAAAAGGAATTAATGTAAAGAAAGAAAGTGTAAAAAAGGAAATAACGAGATAATCAAAAGTAGATGATTGTTCTATGACAGATCTACCGCACAGTATGTATAATATATCATGAATGAATTTTTGCTATGTACATCATTTCTTCTTGGACTTTTTGATTGCAGTTGACAACTTTCCTCCAGACTGGACTTGCTGAGCGTTCTCAGATAGCATATCAGCAAACTGATCACCCTCGCTGTCATTGGCAAAACTATCGAAATCTCCAAACTTCTTCTTGAACTTTGCCATCTTGCCAGATGCATCTGCCTCCATAGCCCGGATATTGGTCTTGGAGGGGTTCCATTGAGGGTTGTTTCGCTGGTCCGCAATATATCTCATTTCTTGTCGAGGCAACTGTGATTTCCTGGTCACTGTAGAACCATCTGAAAGTTCCACAACGCATTCAAACTTGTAATATATATGAGGTCGCATCTTACCGGGATACAATTTCCGGCTCGCTCTTTTTGGCAACACCGATTTGGATCCAGGAGGAACATAAGCAGCGTTTCTGACCGGAACAAATACTGACTTGGCCAGAACTGGCCCCGTCCTTAAGCTCTTCGCGCTAAGACCTGTGAACATGGAGTGGTGAAATTTGTGCCGCAGATTTGTCCCCTTGCATATGCTATCAGCTACAAGCATATTCAGTCCATCCACTCTAGAAAATGATATATAAAAGCGGGAACCAAACTGTAAAACATAATTATCAAATTGTTCTGAAAATAAAAATAAATAAATTTATTTACTCCTGCTCAATATATCCTAACAGATCCTTAAGCTGGTCAGAACCACCTTCAACTATTCCCGATAACCGGCCCATGACTTTTGCTTCCAGCTGGTTGGCCAATTCCCTGCTCTCTTGGGATTCATCATCCACATCCATATCATTATTATCATGACCTTCTTCTTGGTGCCCCTCATCTTCATTGTCCACACCATTTGCTCCTTTATCTGATTCTGTATTTCCTTGCTCAGATTCTCCGTCGTTATTAGCATGCTCATCCTCTTGGTCGCTCTCCTGGACCTCATGTGTATCATCAAGCATTACACTGGCATCTTTTTTCTTCGTTGCGTGCAACGCTTCGAAAAGTGCCATCTTTGTTGGTGCCTTACCAGTGGCTATTCCAAGCAACTTGAGTCTTAATACTCTTCGAATGGCTCCAATGCTTTCTCCATCAAACCATCCATTAATCTCATCAACTCCGTCAACGATTTTGGCATCTTCTATCAAAGTCCGAAGCATGTCATCAGTGATATCCGCTAAAGGATACATTTTTGACTTTAGAGCATGTATACCGTCAAATTGATAAGGCAGACGATTATTTATGTCATTATTCTCTTCAGTATCTTCGTTTTCTTGTGGTGACATGGTAGCATTTTCCGATTCTGGGGTTTTCGACTTGTCATTATCCTCACTAGCATTTGGCTGCTGATTTGAATGGTCATCTTCAACAACTATTCGGAAATGTTCAGTTTGGTATTTTGCAAATTCTTTAGACTTTCTTGGGTCTAATCCATATTTACAATAGCTGCCCCTCCATGGCCCACTTTTGAAGAAATATGCTACATAAGGAATTGCGTACCTTAGATTCGTGCGTAGTTGATCTGAAACATGATATTCCAGTGCCACTCTAGACCACATAGGACGTTGTTGAAACAGCTTGTCGAGCTCCTTCACACATGCCTCTACATATCCAGTAGCCTTGGTCAACTCTTTCGATGGCTCGGAAGGACTAGCATCCTTCCAACCTACCAATAGAGATCGAAGTTTTGGCGCAGCAGTCAAGTTGACCAACTTACGTCCACCAGAGCCATCGTCAACCCATGATACTGATGGATTCTGTCGAAACTCATAGTTGAATGGATATTTGAGTTGCGAAAACCGAGGAGGAGGCATTATATCAATATTGTTGGACGTTCGATCCACCTCTTCGAATCCTTGCAACCGAAGCTCCTTCAACTTTGACAGGTTTCCTGGAAATACTGACTCTCGCATTTTCTGTGCAAATGGAGAATTGGCTGTGATATACTGAAAATCGCCCATTTCGCGGAACCGGAAATTGGTCTCCACTATATTCACAGGCTCTGCTTCATAGCTTCCGTTACTTTCTCGAATAGCTCGTTGAATATCTCCATCACATTTATCTAGTAATTCTTTAGAGATTCGAACTCTCAGAAGAATATTTTGGTATTTGGTAACACTTGAATTTATAGGATGTTGGAACTGATCGTCAGGACGTAGTCGAAGTTCTAGTTGATCTTGACCATTCTCTGCGCACTAACGTTAGAACTTTTGACATCATTTCATTAGAACCCCATTTATTCAATTTCAACCCACCTTGGCTATGGCTTGATGGCCTCCAATCATACCAATTGCTCGGTCCGGGTTCTGGACATTGGCGGGAAACTCTATAGATACCACATGGGGTAGGTTGAGCGAGTGTACGCGAGCTAACTGAGGCATTCTAACACCATCGATTGATCAAATGATATATATAACAAACAAGCTTTCAATGACTTTTCGGTAATCTCTTCTGGCGTCGCTTATTATCGTCCAAATCCACGGTTTCGATCAGATTGCACTATGTTATGGATGTTATGTGGGACAGGATTAAACAGTGGTTAGTAGGTGAAGTGATGTTCCATGCAGGTCCACGTGAGGTACCGATATCCACACATAAAGTTCCATTAATTATTATTATTACCCATCTCGATTTAGACTTTGACAAAGAGTTTAGTAAAGGATTATAATTGGATATTAACAAACCTCAATAGACGGGATCCTGTAAATTCGAATTTTTAATATATTCACTTCATATGGTCAAAGGAAACGTGTTGGCTATTTCAAACCGGCTCCCAGTTACAATCCAGCGAAATGATGATGGTTCATACAAGTATGCTATGTCTTCTGGGGGCCTCGTGACTGCGTTGTCTGGAGTAAAGAAGTCTACCAACAATTTCAAATGGCTTGGATGGGCAGGAATTGAGATTCCTGAAGAAGACCAAGAGCAGGTCAAAGCCGATCTGGAGGAAAAGTTCTCATGTGTACCTATCTTTTTGAGCGATGAACTGGCTGATCTACATTACAATGGGTTCAGCAATTCGATTCTTTGGCCGCTGTTTCACTACCATCCAGGAGAGATGAACTTTGATGAGGATGCGTGGGAAGCTTATAAGGAAGCCAATCAAAAGTTTGCTGATACTGTTGCTTCTGTGGTTGAAGATGGTGATTTGGTATGGGTACATGACTATCATCTAATGCTGTTGCCCAAGATGCTACGTGAAGCATTGGGAAATAGGAATGTTCATATTGGATTCTTCCTACATACTCCATTCCCAAGTTCGGAGATTTATAGAGTGTTACCAGTCAGAGAGGAGGTACTCACTGGTGTATTGCATTGTGATCTCATTGGATTTCACACTTATGACTACGAAAGGCATTTTCTTTCGTCGGTTCAGCGTATTCTCAAGGTCACACCAACTCATAATGGTGTTGAGTTTGCTGGCCGTCTTGTGACCATTGGTGCATTCCCTATTGGTATTGATACAGATAATTTTGTCAATGGGTTGCAGAAACCTGAAGTCCAAGATCGTGTAGCTACGCTAAACCGCAAATTTGAAGGGGTCAAAATTATAGCCGGAGTTGATAGATTGGATTACATAAAGGGAGTACCCCAGAAATTGCATGCCTTTGACATATTTCTAACGGAGCACCCTGAATGGATAGGCAAAGTGGTTCTTGTCCAGGTGGCAGTTCCTTCGCGTCAGGACGTAGAAGAGTATCAGAATCTAAGAGCCATTGTCAATGAAATGGTTGGGCGAATCAACGGTAAGTTTGGTAGTATCGAATTCACACCAATCCATTTCTTGCACAAAAGCATTGATTTCAACGAGCTGATTTCGTTGTACACGGTTAGTGACGTTTGCTTGGTCAGTTCCACGAGAGACGGAATGAACTTAGTGTCTTACGAATATGTAGCCTGCCAACAGAACAAGAAAGGCTCGTTGATTTTATCTGAATTTGCTGGTGCTGCCCAGTCTCTGAATGGCAGTCTGATTGTCAATCCATGGAATACTGATGATATGGCCGATGCTATTCATGATGCGCTGACCATGCCAGCTGAGAAGCGAAAGCAGAACCACGACAAACTGTTCAAGGTGGTATCCAAATATACTGCTGCATATTGGGGAGAAAACTTTGTTAATGAATTAGACAAGATCTCTTCGTCACAGAGGAAGCACCTTCGGTGAAATCTGATACAGGGGTAAAATACTTAACTAGATAGAGCTGTGGTAGACGTAGAGACTAAATTATAATTATATTAATTTTTGCCGATAACAAAAGTTTACAAACAGTTGTTTTCTTTATATTTATTTCCCGTCCTTTTGTCTATCTGCCCACAATTTCTCGGCATCTGCTAGCGTTTGCCTGTTTGCTCGCATCTTGTTTACAGTCTCGACATATTCTTCATAAGGGTCCGAGTCATAGACAATTCCTCCACCAGCCTGTAGGTATGCTATACCATCTTTGACAACCATAGTTCTGAGAGCAATACAAGTATCCATGGATTTAGTGTCATAGCCCCAGTGTCCAACAGCTCCAGCGTACACCCCTCGTCGCTCCTTTTCTAATTCAGCTATTAATTCCATTGCCTTGATCTTTGGAGCTCCTGACACAGTGCCAGCAGGGAAAATAGATCTGAATGCGTCAAATCGAGATTTGTCAGATCGCAACTCTCCAGACACCTGGGAAACCAAATGAATCACATGCGAGAATCTCTCCACAGTCAGTAATCGATCTACAGAACTGGTTAATGGATCACAAACTCGGTTGATATCGTTTCGAGCAAGATCCACCAACATGACATGCTCGGCTCTGTCTTTGGTAGACGATAACAAAGATGCAGCTAGTTCGTCATCTTCTTCTGCCGTCTTGCCTCGTCGGACAGTACCAGCAATAGGGTGGGTGATTACTCGACCCTTGTCGTATTTGACTAGTAACTCAGGAGATGCACCAACAATCTGGAAGTCCAAAAAGTCAATATAAAACAGATATGGCGAAGGGTTGACAGTTCGCAAATGTCGGTACACATTGAAAGGGTGTAAATCGGTAGGATGAGCAACCCTTTGAGAGGGCACTGCCTGGATGATGTCTCCTTTAAGAATGTGATCTCGAAGAGTCTTGACATGCGACTCGTATCCCTCCTGGCCAATATTGGACTCGTATGTATCATTGACCGTAACTGGGCCTTGATGTGGAACAAACTCAGGTCCTCGTAGAGTTTTGATGACTCCAGAAATAATCCTCTGTGCATTACTGTAAGCACCTTCAATATCAAATGATTTTCTATCGACAGAATCAGGGATATGGATATTATGGATCACCTGGATTCGCTGGAATACATTGTCAAATGCAACAATAGTATCAAAAAGCATCAGGGCCGCTTCTGGCAACCCAAGATTATCAGCCAAATCCCGCTTCGTTCGAGGCTCGAAATATTTGACACAATCATAAGAAACATATCCTATAGCACCACCAGAAAGATTAGGCAATACTGATCCTGACTTGGTCTGTCGGTAAGGCTTGAGTTCCTCTTCAAGCACCGTTAGTGGATCCACATCTGGGCCAAATCCATTACCAGTTTTGATGATTTTCCAAGGATTAGTTCCAATAAATGAGTATCGATCCAGCTTTTCTCCTCCAATGGCACTTTCGAAAAGAAAAGATGGAGTTGCAGTGGATTTTTCACCAGGTCGGGCAAGCTTCAGGTATGCCTGGTGAGCAGTCAATGACTCTACCAGTTCAAATGAAAATACTGGATATGTATTGGCAGGCTCAACATCCTGACCATCTTTGGCGATTGATGCCTTGAGAGCGTCTAGTGATGGCTGGAATTGCACACCCATTTGATTGTAACAGCGAGTAACTGGTTTACGGACGTCAGGACGATGAGGTGAATGATTCATAAATATTGTAGGGTTTATGCATCTGTAAATACGAGTTTGACTGTGTGCATACATACTGGGCATTCATTAAGAACTGACAGGTCGTTTTTTTATTTGACTTTGATCAAACGAATTTATAGTACGATAAGCAGAAGTCGAACCGAATCGAGTGGATTGGTAGTTGATCAAATTCTCAGATACTCGTTTACAAATTATCAAATTTCAGCCTGTTTAGTGGTAGCGGTAGCATAGATCGAGCGGTGATGGCACTTCGAGCAGTGAGGAAGTTTGCAGATATCGGGGCCAACCTGACTGATGTGCAATTTAAAGGAGTGTATCATGGAAAGACATATCACCCAGCAGACTTGGATCTGGTATTAGAAAGAGCCAAGACCAATGGAGTGGATAAAATGTTGGTGACTGGATCAAATATTCAAGAGTCGGTTGATGCTATAGAGTTATGTGCAAAGTACCCGTCTCTGCTGTATTGTACAGTAGGAGTTCATCCTTGTCACAGTTCGGAAATAGATGAGACTAGTGATCCCTCGGGGTACTTGCAAAAGCTCGAGCTGGTGGCTATGGATGGAAAGAAAAAGGGTCTAGTCAAGGCATTTGGAGAGATTGGGCTTGATTATGATCGGCTTCACTATGCACCTGTCGAGACACAAGTCAAATATTTTAAAAAACAATTGGAAATAGCCACAAGAGTGCAACTTCCATTATTTCTTCACTCTCGAGCGTGTGAAAAGGATTTCTATTCCATCATGTCGCCTTATATCAAATCAGGACGTTTACCTAGAGGAGGTGTGGTACATTCATTCACTGGAACGGTAGACGAGGTGAAAGATCTGTTGGATCTGGGATTATACATTGGCATTAACGGATGTTCATTGAAAACAGAAGAAAACCTAAAGGTTGTTGAGCATATCCCCTTAGATAGATTGATGCTTGAGACAGATGGACCTTGGTGTGAAATTCGTCCTTCTCATGCATCTTACAAGCAAGTGCTGTCCAAGAATCCTGGTTCTGCACTGCAATTTCCTTCGGTTAAAAAAGAGAAATATGTTGCAGGGTCAATGGTACGAGGTCGTTGTGAGCCATGTGCTATCAGCCTGGTTGCTGAAGTAGTGGCTGGAGTGAAAGGCATTTCAGTGGACGAAGTAGCGCAGGCAGCTTGGGACAACAGTGTCAAATTGTTTGACTTTGCCTAACATGAAACAGAAGGATAAAAATAAAAATAAAAAGGCAAATCTAGGCATCATTAGCTATTTATACAGCGAATTACATGAGCAAATAGACGACATCATTTCATCAATAAGCACCACCTTGAGCGCAATAGTCAGCCGCCGTATAGTATTTATTTCTCATTCATAATGTTATGGTGGATACCAGGTAGCAGTTGTACTACTAGTGGTGGAGTGTGGGTCGAGTTGTTGATATGGTTGCAATAACAAAGGGGTGGCTGTTGCGAGGATGGTAGCAATTTGTTGGATTGGTATTTATTTACCATCTTCCTCATCTTCAAGTTCAGTGATCTGCGTTGTCACAGTAGTCCCATTGGCAGCAACATCACCCTCACCAGCAGTGGCATGTCGAGGTGAAACTGGCAATCCAAGACTAGCAAACAAAGAAGAAGCATCACCGGATTGAAGAACAATGGGCCCGTTTCCAGAAAGCGCTTGACCCATGATGCGTCGGAAAGCAATAGAGTCTTCATATGAAGAGCCGCCCTGCTGTTGAGAACCACTACCGCCAACAGCCTGGTAGTGATCATTATTATTATCCAACTCATCGTCCCGTGCATAGTCGTCTTGATAATATTTTCGGTCAAAAGGAGTACCTTTCATTTCAGCCAATGACTCTGGTCCAACAGGACCCTCACCATTAGCAACTCTAGATGCAACAAAGTCATACCATTCCTCTTTAGTCTTACCATTCAACAGAGCAACAATCATAGCCGTCATATTGTCACAACCAATACCGGTCATATCACTCTCGGCAGCTAAACAGTTGTCCATGAGATTTTCACAAATCTTCTCCAATGGCTGCTTGTGGGCAATACCTCGTCGAACAAACTCCACCGCCTGTTGAGAGTGCATACAATCCCAAATACCATCACATGCCAATATCACAAATTCATCATCTGCTGTGAGAGTGTGCTCAAGAATGTCTGGGAATGCGGTAACGACCTGTTCCTCAGGTGGCAGATTAGCAGACTTCTTGAAGTCGAAATCTCCAATAGCCCGAGACAGTGCCAAATTACCATTGACACGTCCCATCTCCACAAATCCTCCTGCTGCACATATACGCGACTTCTCGCCTTCGTTCTGCGGTTTATGGTCAAATGACAATGGCTTTGCAGTGCCTTTAACACCAAGCACAGTTCGCGAATCACCGGCATTAGCACAAATGATCTTAGTATCAGTAATGATCACAGACGTAGCAGCACAACCCGATGAATCGGGTGGACCCTCTTTAAGAATGGCTCTGTCAGTGCCAAGAAACCCGTCTTTAAGAGCTTGTGCATAGTCCTTCCTGTCAAAACCTGCCTGCCTGGCAACAATGTTATGAAGATGTTCTCCAGTAAACAACGCTACTCGGTCACCTCCATGGCCATCATACACCCCGAAATACGAAATTTTTCCAGGCTTGTTTTCATCGGCAGTAGTACCAGCTCCCTCTGCCACTAGATCCAACACTGTTGCGTGAGAATCTTCCATAGATACACGCCATCCCTGCATCGACGACACTCCGAAATATAGCCGGTCATCTCCACCAGTCTCTGAGAATTTCTCAGTCACGGGCTGCGAAAGAATTTGTCCCATGATAAATCTGATGAAGGAAAAAAATAATTTGCTTGGTAATTGACAAACAAACAATAAAGGGGGATGTCTGTCAAGTCTTCTTGTCCTAAACACCTAGATATTCAACACAACGAAAAATTTTCCCCGAGAATTCTTGAAAAGGCTAACCACTGAAACCGTCCTCGAGCTAAATCTCAAATGCTCTCGTGTATAAGCTGGTGGATCACCCGTGTCGGCCTAGCAGATGCTGTTTAATTTCTGTTGTGCAACGGTGCTTTTACGGCCTGGGTGCTGCTTGGATGGAAGGAGGAAAAGGGCGCCGTGGGGTTAGATACTGGGGTATGGGCTTGGTCGTGTGGGTACTCCGAGGTTTACGAAGATAAGATTAGACCGGTATTAATAACTGCCAGGTACCCAATAAATAACCCAATAAATAGCCAAAAGAACTAATAACGATCTTGCTGCCAGGACCCATTCCAAAAATGTCAATGATGGTAAGTTTTTGAGATGGTGGTTTGGAAAATGAGCAATGCGGGTTGAATAATATTGCCAATTTGATTGGCGTTGTTGTGAGGATTTGGCGGGAGATGCATCTCAACCTGCATACTCCATTGTCATCCATTGCTCCGCGGTGTATAGGCTCGCAGCAACTATAGGAACGAAAACCAAACGATCAGAGGTATCAACACGTTCGCTTTACGTTGCTCGTTTAATTAGACTAGAATAGTATCTAATATATTCTGCTTTCTTTTTCTCGCTGATTGGATGACTATTTTGCGTTTACTAATCTAACCAGTTTCATTACCATATAATTTTGGACTCACATGTAACTAACCCTAACAGATCTACGCACCGATCGGCATGCTTAATCTCATCTCATGTGTTCCATGCATCTGACAGCGGAGTAAAAATCTGTCAAATAGCTTAGCCTCATAGCATGTTACTCGTCACATTTTGCGAAATACAGCACTTGATCAATCACACGGTTTGTATACCAAATGAATATATTTTCTGTGAGGTGTTCAGTGTTTGGTGCCATCCTCTACCTGTGAAGCATGCCAGCTCACTCGCCGTGAGGTGGAGATGTTGTTTTTGATGATTGACCAATCTGTCTTTACGAGATTGAGAATATAGGCGGTAAAGGCTATACCAAAGAGTGCTTTGATTATGTTGCGTGATTCGAGTCGAATAAACAATACTCACCATTCAGTCCAAGCTTCTTGGGTGGGCACCATCACCAACAATAAGATAAGACTAAATCGGTTCACACGCACTAGGATTAATAAAGCTAATCCGGCCAATAGCCGCTATAATATCAATATCAACAGTCGATATGGGATGCCTAGTTTGACAGATATTGGCCAAATGTGATCGAACGCCGATTGAGGACTCCACTCAGACACTCTCTAAAACACTGCAGTTGCGACTACCACATGCCTCGATACTGATCGATACTGAACAATGACATTAACAATGATATGAACAATGAGTGAACAATGATTTGGCATATCACCAGAGCTGTTCCATTCTACTGTATAGCCTCTTTTGCAATGAAGTTGCCTGACAATTTCAATAAAGTTCCGTCTCGCCATGTTGCATATTCGTGCATATAATATGCCTGGTTCATGCACAATGCATAATATGTTAGCGGGCAACCGGATATCACGCCAGCTCTAGCCGATGTTAAAATAATAATATGAGCCGAAAGACCCACATTATCTTGGCCAACTGACTACGAGTATAGTTCGATATCCACAAGAGTCTGGAATTGTCTGATACCAGGGATTCTTAAGCTTTTGATTGTATTGCTCTACATTCCAGGGCCCGCCTTGGTTGCATCCACAATTCAGCCCATGGCAACCAAGCTTTGTTTTAATCTAGACTGCTATTATCAACTTTAGGTGGGATGGATCGCTAAATGTCATTACAATCGCCATTATTATCATCATCGGATCCAATTCTGGATTTCCTGGACTCTAAGGACGTTAACCCTGAATATCTTGAGTCGCTCTGCTCAGGATTTTCCGCGATTGAAGCGTCTGATATCCTCAATGCCTTTTCTATCTGGTCCACAATCACCAGCCACAGCACAGATTTCGACAATTGGACATTATACACGCTTTTGTTAGCATATGATTTTGATCAGCCCGTACGTCGGTTGGAGTTCAACCTTGCTGGTCTGGTTGCTAGACGAGCAGAGTCTATTCTGTTTGAGATCGGCTCATGGGATATACAGACCCTGAAATCCAAGGTGTATCGCATGACATCATTCTATTCAGATGCTGGAACTCTGTTGACAACATTGGTATTACGAATAATATCCATATACTCCAAATTGGAATCTAAGTTGCTTCTTGCATTATCCAGATCAACTTTGATAAAGATCCATCATGAACTAGACGAACTCATGTCAGCCAAATTCACCGATACTGTCAATATTGATGGGAAGCAGCCTCTTGTCCAGGCATATAGAGATTTTGTTAAACAATTGCTGTCTGAGATGGAATCTCCGGAATCCACCAGCTTGGAATCTGCCCAAGAGACTTTCCAAATCACCAGGGATCTTGAACATATGTACAGCAAGTTCTCAGCAGCAAAAGATGATCAATCCACCACTGGTAGCCATAGAGCTTCTCACCATACCAGAAACCATAGCGATGCGGTTGATTCATTGGCCGATAGCATCGATAGTCCGCATAAACTTAAGGTGTTACCTGGAATCAATTTTGGATGGGAGCACGATCATAACATCCCTCAATCTCCTTTGCACGACGATACCATATCTCTTCTGTCTACTCCAACTTCGATAACAGAAGAGCTTCCATCAATAATGAGAGCTTTTGATATAGCAAAACGGGAAGAGCGTACATTGATGGCAGTTGCATCTGAGAATGAATCATTGACACATAAAAAGAGCACTGGAAGAGCCAGTATTGCTAATAGCAATAGATCATCTTTGAGAAAGAGTCTTGTTACCCGAGCAGACTTTAAAAGTATGACACCTTCCAAAACCCCTTTGAGGCAACAATTGCCGACTTCTGTTTCCATGCCAAACTCGCTAGCCAGACGAGCCATAGAAGAAGAATCGGTAGAAGTATTACAAGTGAAGAAAATTGATAATAGGTTCATGGTTCAAGTTGAAGGACGTTATCAGGATATGCAGGAATGGCTGGCTAGAGAAAATGGGGACGTATCTAAAGTCCAAGCATCTCCCACGATTGCACTTACCCCAGTGAAGAAATCATTACCAGAGTCAGATTCCGTCTTGGAAGCACTGCGAGTCCAAAAGCCACCACTTTTGCCTCCATCAGTCATGCAACCACCAACAATGCAATTCACAAATTCGATACCAATTCCTTCGGTTCATCCACCGAAAGCAGCTCCCCCCTTGAGCTCTCTCGACAGCAATATTGTTCCAACATTGTCTACTTCACAGGAGTCAAGGAGCTGGCTACGCAAGGTACTTGGATCAGCTGAACGAGAATTCAAATCAGAAATGGCTATGTAACTAGCTCTGTGACAATATTTATTTAATTTAAAAAAATTATAATTTAGGTAAGCTTTTTTTTTGTAGGATCGCCATTATGTTGTACACCAAACCTGTTTATCACCGGTAAAAATCCGGGGTTTTAATATTTAATCCATAATCAGCCAATGCATTGCCCAAATCTTCCATAGTAAGTACAAGCTTCCCTTGATTGTTTGGAGAAGGACCTGGACCAGCAGCTCCTCCTCCACCTCCTCCTTGCGCACCAGCCATTCCTGCCATAAGTGCTCTGGCACGGGCTTGGGGATTTGACGAGCTGGACACAGAGCTAGCAGACCGTATTCGCGAGTATTGATAAGCATCAGATGCCACGTCGGAAATGAATTTCTGTGTAGCAAGTGCTAATAATCGTTTTATCCTTCGATCGTTTGTTTCGAAACCTGATCTGGCTAGGTAATAGTCTGTTACCGCGTCTGGGATAATTGGAGCGTATTCATCCATAGAATTCAAAAGCTCTTTCAAGCTCTTATCCTTTCGTTGAAGAGGGATAGGCTGGAATCCCGTTGCTCCTACTGCTGCTCCACTTGCGTCTTCATCGAACTCACCATTCAGGTTGGCTGGTAATGATTCGTCTTCAATCAATTCTGTATCAACATCCTGCAATTCTGGGGCATCAAGGGCCTCTTCATCGCCACCAGTTTCATCTCCATCATCAATACCTTGCGATACATCTTTTGATGACTCCTCGATGCCTGATTCTTGTACAGACTGGTCCTCCGCCTCTGATTCCTTCATATTGGCGTAGGTAATGAATGAAAAGTAAGATCACGTGGATCTATATCCATCTACACATCTACAGTACTGTCTGAAGCCGTGCTAAGCCACAGCCGTGCACCATCTGAAATATACAAGAGAGTAGATCCGACGCTATAAATGTCTAAAGTTGGACATGATTATTAACCATTAGATATTTATAGCATCATTTAGATTGATCCAGTTTAATTGCGGTTCACATCAACTCTCAGATATACAAGCAATTGATCTGTCCCAACTCAGTTTAGTTTCCGTGTGCTGAGTAAACTGGCTATATTTCAACTATAAGTTCGGCAAATCATGTGCCGATCCCTGGCACTGCTTGACGTCAATCCACCGCTCGACTATTGAAAATTTCCAAAACTACAACTTTGGAATTATATATGTCAAATCAAACTCAATTGTTTAATTGTTTTTGCTAGTTCTTTATATTATATCCTTTGATCTATGACGAATACCAACTTTTGATGACATCATTGTTGAGCCTGCCCAGAAGTGATCCGGGGTTTGCTTGCCGCGGCCGCGGTACACGTGACTTGACAATGCTGCTTATAAAGCCGTGCCACTTAGCATTTCTGAAGTTCGTATAAATACTAAAGAGGCACCACCAGTTGTCTCGAAATTATCTATCATTCAACCTTTCAGATTATCATTGTCGGCTGGTCTTGCTAGCCGTCCTCGTATAATAACAATTGCTACAACTTCTCGGTTGTCGGCATTGAATAGACATTTGTCGTCTGCAACAATGGCCCCTACTAATGTTGAACATTTTGATTACCTCGTAATTGGAGGAGGAAGTGGAGGTGTTGCCTCTGCTCGAAGAGCTGCAAAGTATGGAGCAAAGGCCATGCTGATTGAGGGCAATTTGATGGGAGGAACCTGTGTTAATGTGGGATGTGTTCCCAAAAAGATCATGTGGTCTGCTTCAGAATTTGCTAGTCGAATCCGTCAAGCAAAGTCTTATGGATTTTCTGATGTTGATGGGGAACTTGCCAACTCTTTTGACTGGCTTGGTTTTAAGGAGAAGCGAGATGCATATATTAAGCGTCTCAATGGCATTTATGAGCGAAATCTAGAGAAGGAAGGTGTCCAATACGTGTATGGATGGGCAAAGTTTCATGATGCCAAGACTGTCGAGGTCGCTTTGAGAGAGGGAGGTACTAAATATTACAGTGCCAAACATATTTTGATCGCTACTGGAGGAACTCCCAAGGTTCCTGATTTCATCAAGGGTGCTGATTTGGGTACCACATCTGATGGCTTCTTCAAGCTTGAAAAGCAGCCCAAGGATGTAGCAGTGGTAGGTGCTGGATATATTGGTGTTGAGCTTGCTGGTGTGTTCAATGGTCTGGGAAGTAATACTCATCTTTTCATTCGAGGAGATACTGTTTTGCGAGCTTTTGACCCTGTTGTCCAGTCAACTATCACTGATACTTATGTTAAACATGGAGTTAATGTCCACAAGAAGTTCCAGTTCCATGAAACAATCGAAAAAACCGCCAACGGAAGGATTCAACTTACTTATACTGATGCAGAGAACAATACTCCTACTAAGATCGAAGTTGATGATCTTATCTGGACTATTGGCCGAGCACCCCTAAGTGATGCTCTTAACCTGTCTGTTGCCGATGTCAAGCTTGATTCTAGAGGCAAGATTGTCGTTGACGAATTCCAGAACACCAGCACTGCAAATATCTACTCTCTTGGAGATCTTGCATCCAACGACGCTGAGTTGACTCCTGTCGCTATTGCTGCCGGTCGGCGATTGTCTAACCGATTATTTGGCGGTGAAAAGTTCAAGAATGACAAACTTGACTACACCAATATCCCTACTGTCGTCTTTTCTCATCCTGAGGTCGGTACTATTGGTCTGACTGAACCACAGGCTCGAAAGGAATACGGTGATGACAATGTCAAGGTTTACCAGTCCAAATTTGTTTCTATGTTTTATGCACCAATGGATCCTGAAGACAAGGATCCTACTGTTTATAAGATTGTGTGCGCAGGGCCAAATGAGAAGGTCGTCGGTTTGCACATCATCGGTGACAGCTCTGCCGAGATTCTTCAAGGATTCGGAGCCGCAATCAAGATGGGTGCTACCAAGGCAGATTTTGATAATGTTGTTGCCATTCATCCAACTTCTGCCGAAGAGCTTGTCACTATGACTTGAGAACTTTTTTTTGGAATTTTTGAATATAGAGTCAGGAGAAGAAAAAAAAGAGCGAGAATCTTCTATAGCAATTGATTAGATTAGTCATTATCTACCTGTAGTTTGTTTTGCCGACGAGAATTCTCTGTAATCGTCTTAGTTTGTTTGCGCCAACATTTATTAATCTCGCGATAGCGACGAGTGGAGCTTATGTTCAGACATGCGAGATGCTGTGAAAATGGCCACAATCACCAGGACAATGGCCGTAGAGAACACAGCATGTAATGAGTCTGAGTATGAAGCGATAATGGCAGGTTGATACTCTATTGGTACCTGTCGAATCTCATCAGCAGAAGCGAGAACTCTTGCAATCACCTCTTCTGCATCTGGGCCTTTTACAGATTCGTGGAGATTGATGTCCAGCAAATTCTGAAAAATTGACGACGATATGGAAACTCCCAGAGTAGACCCAATTCCTCGGAATGCATACTGAATTGATGTTGAAATAGCCTGATATTCCTGTGGGACTGCAGCAATCAATGCTAGCAATGTGACTGTCAACATGGAAGCATATCCTGAACCATTCAAGAACAATGTAAGGTATTGTAATGGCACTACAGTAATCAAGTTTGTGCGGATTATCGACACTCCAACCAGGTAAAACAAAGGAGACAATACACCCAACATATAGTACTTGCCAGTTCTCTTCATGTATAAGCCTGCTCCAACTGAACCAAGTGCCACTCCAGCAAAGTTGGCAATCAACCTTTGTCCGACCTGAGTTGGAGACATGTCAAGTACTGCAGACATGTAAACTGGCACAAAATACAGGACAGAAAATACGCTCATTGTCATAAACAAATTGGTGAGCGAAGAGGCCAAGATTGTAGGGTCAACCAACAAGTTCATTGGCAAAACAGGCTCTTTGGCAACTTTTAACTCAACATAGAAAAATAATGCTGCGAAAAATACTGACAGGCCCGCTGCCCCGAAAACTAGTGGATGAGTCCACGGCAATTGCCGTCCTCCAGTATCGATAGCAAACATCAGTAGCACTAAAGTCGACACTAGACAAAATGAACCCAAAAAGTCGATGCGTTGCAATTTTTGTCGGAAGGTTGGTTCTTCTTTGGGTGCTGGTAAACCAGTTTCTCCAGAAGTATCTTCTGAACGACCCTTTATAGTGGGGTGTGTAGATGGAGTAAATACAGCTACCAAGGTCATGGATACAAAAATCGCCGGAACTTGACATATGAAAGACATACGCCAGCCAAAAATCCCAGTTATGATTCCTCCAAAAACACCCCCCACACCAGCACCGCATCCATAGGCAATATTACCAAAGCCTTGAAATACTCCTCGTTGTCGAAGAGGTACCAAATCACTGAGTACAATGGTCGACAGTGATAACATTCCTCCTCCACCAACTCCTGATACCACTCGACCTATGACTAATTGTTCAAGATTGGTCGACAACCCACAAGCGAGGCATCCAAGGCCAAACATGCTGTTGCAAAATAATAGCATTCGCTGGCGCCCAAAAATGTCTGAAAGCTTTCCATATAGTGGTTGAAAAGCAGCAAATGAAATGAGATATCCTGCTGCGATCCACGAGATTCGTGAGAATTCATGAAGTTCCGAAGCAATGTGAGTCAGAAGAGAAGCGACTATTGTCCCGTCGAGCGCTGCCAGAAACACTCCAAAATACAATGCTCCACAAACGACATAAAGCTTTTTACCAGTCACCTCCTTTTGAGATGTGCTAGATCCATCTTGTGATTGACTGAGCAATGGCTGAGTCTCTGACGGTGAATTGTCAGCCATGATGTGACTCAATAAAGATGAAAAAAGAGATAAGATAACGAAAGGAATCTGATAGTGCATCTGCAGGTTAACTTATTGAAGGGTATTATGACGCAAGGTACGGCTGGATATATATATACTGTATGAAGGATATAAAAGATGAATAATTCCAGATAACTTATAATAATTATGTATTGATATATAGATAATAAAAATGCAGCTACAAACTGAAAGTTACTAATAATAATGAATGAATGCGCAATACTTAAATACATTACTCCTGACCAAATCCCACAGTCTCCTCCACTGCAAGACTCAATTTCTGCACCAATGCATCAAAATCTCTATAGGGGGGAAGATCAACCCTATTGAAACAGGTATGACTCTTGGGCAAATGCTGGGCCTCTCCAGCCTTTTCGATTGTGAACCGACGAGGTCCATCACTTCCTTGGAGATCTTTAAACCCATTGACGGGGATACGACTGGTTCCAGTGGTAAACTGCAGTAACCGCGATTTCTGCTCAGAATCCCACTCTCGAACACACTTCCAGAACCACTGTATAACCTCATCACTCTCGCTGTAACCTCTATAGTCTGTATGTTTCTTCCAGTCATCGACATCAATCTCAGCAATACCACCAATAAGAAGCTCAAGCTCTCGCTCATCAAATACATTGACAAGGTCTTCAGGAATAAGCTCGTGGAATCCAGTCACAAACGCATCAAATTGTTCTTTAACCCGCTTCGAGATCTTCCACTCAGTTACAAGCTCAACATATTCAAGCTTGTTGTCATTGTTGACTTCGAGGGTCTGGCCATTGGGTTTGAGATCAACAGTGACGATCTCGCCAAACTGATCGTCTTCTATCGAGAAATTCAAATCAAGAACATCGGTAATATCATTATCCAACATCCATTCCAAGTTTCGATAGAACTCGGCGTCCACACCCTCCATGTCCTCCATAACCACCTTCTTTCGAAGAATCATCTTGTAAAAAGCTCCAATGAAAAATGCATCAAGGAATCGACGATGGAACACTGCCAGGCCCACCACACGTCCAATGAATTTGAAATAATTAAGATGCTCAGGATTGATTCCTGAATGAGGGTTGATCTGCAATGTATAGTTATCATGGGCCGAATACTCAAACAGACAGTAAAAGGGATTAAACATTTCGTGCGACAACAAAAAGAAAAACTCTCGTGAAACTCCACCATAATCCAAACCTTCCTCGCCTTCAAACTTGATCATGAGACGTTTCTTAAGGTCTTGGGGTGACTGTCGCATGATTTCTTGATATGAATCTTCAAAGATGCGGTCACGACGTACTTTAACATGGCATTGACCAGGCAGAATTCGCAAAGCTGGCTGAGATCGGAAATAAATGAGTTTTCGACGGAAGTCTCGCTTGTACTGAGGTACATTCTGGTCCAAGCTAGATGGCAATCTAGGATCGTCCCAAGTGGTAGTCTTGGTATTATGATCCACAAAATACACCCTTGCGGTGTTGGTGAGACGCATTTCCCATCCACTAGGCAATGGACCGAGCTGAGATACTGGCTGTTGTTGAATAGTAGTATTGTTGGCATTAGGACCATACATCCGAATGTACTGCTGTCGTCTAGGATCAACCCACGTAGTTGTTCGGGTGTTATGATCAACAAAATAAGGTCGACCCTCTGGTGTAAATCTCTGTTCCCATCCAGAAGGCAATTCTCCCAAACCGGCAGTAGTGGCGCCCGCATTCATCATCTGAACAGCAGCAGGAGATGTGCCGGTACCAGCACTTGTACCAGAGCCAGTACCAGTGGCAGTACCACCGGGACTTGTAGATCTCTCTGGTGTAATACTGGCACTAGTAGGCCTTGGGGACGTACCTCGCGACGGATCACCAGGCAACGTTCTGTTCTGATGTCGCTGACGTTCAAGATCAGTAGTATTTTGACGCGAGATCCGTTGTTGCTCGCTCTCGGAGTTGGTTGACGATGGTCGAGTCCAAGTGGTAGTTCGAGTATTGTGGTCAACGTAGTAAGTACGGCCCAAGTTATCTGTTCTTCTCTCCCATCCTGGAGGAAGTCGGCCAATCTGATCCTCAAATGAGCTCAATTGCTGCCTCGAGCCAGCAGAACCATTGCCATTGGCAGTAACAGCAGATGGAGTTGAAGCAGAAGGTGGAGCACCCGCAGGTACAGCAAATGGCAAGCCAGGCCCGGCCGAGACGTCGGCCACGTTCCGCGAGGCACTAGCGCCAGTAGTACCACCAGGAGAAACGGGCACAGCACCAGCGCCGGCAGCAGTTCCAAATGACGACGAGGCAGATCTCGAAGTTGAAGATTGTTGGCCAGGAACAGAAGTGGCTGCAGAGCCAGAAGACGCTCCTGTGGTACCACCTTCGGCATTGGTGGACAAATTGACGATAAGCTTGCCGCTCACCACCAAGTTGTCATTAGACTTTCGCAGGTCTCTAGTGAGCATTTCATCGCCGCCCACCGATAAATCAATCACATCTGAAGTGAGAATGTTGATAACACCCAAAAACCCTTGATCCTTCTTCTTAAACTTCTTCTGGTCAAAAATCTGGATTGCCAAAATGCTTCTAGGGGTCACGTCAACGTCAAATGACTCGTTCCAATACGGGTTGAGGGTCTTGCGAATAACGGACGTAGATTTGGTCTGGCCGCCATCAACAGTGATCACGGCAAATGGATCCGGGAGTCGGAATACATCTCGTTTGCACAGGGCGTCGGCCGCGATAACGGTAACTCGAAGTTTAGTAGTCATCTTTTGCCGTTGGTTGTTTTTCTAACCCAATCCAATCCTCGTTCTCACCGATCCCAAGGTATATAATGAGATACTAGAATTCCTGGACCGGTTGGTTGTTTTTACAAATTATAAACGATAGCTTACAAGATACAAATTAACGCCCGGTTTGGTCCACTGGTTCACCTCCAGTTAATCCCGGAAACTTGCTCTGTCTATACGATATTGGTGAATACCAAGATGTTAAGTAGGAGGATGGCACCAAGCGGAACATCACTGTAGCGGGGAGCGGCTTGCAGGCGCAGCCTGGACTACCCATTATGGCTCACCCATGTACATACATATATGTCAGATAGCGGTTTAGTCACACGATTATAATGGGAAAATAAACCTACTAATATATGTCATCAATGTTATAAGTGAATCGAATGCGCCCGTAGGTTCCTAAATGCCGGTAAGAATCGGCCTGATTACGTAAAAAGCGAAAACAATGAAAACAATAAAATATGATGAAATTGAGGCAATAAAAACCATGCTGATGAAATCCTCTATATGGTACAGAGTGATAAGTAATAACAAAAAAAGAAAAAAGAAAAAAGAAAAAAAAAACACAAAAAATCGAAATACGAGAACATAAAATACCAAACACCTAAAAATTAATTAACTTGATCGACTTGTTTAAACTAAACAACAGTTTTCTTTGAAGTGGATGATGTCTTCTCACTATCAGCTTCAATCCCATCATACACAATACCAGCATCCCGTTCAAACACAGTATGTTCAATGTTGATCTTAGGACCCTTGAAAAACTTTCTAGCATACACCAAATACCAAATATAAGCAACCAGCATAGGGCCAAAGTACACAACCACCGTCCAATTCATTACATCGGGAGTGTTATCAGCACCTCGTGATGCAGGGAAGCACAGAATTGGAGTCATTAACAGAACAAATGCCACAGACACTATTCCCATTGGTTGTGAGAATCTACCAAGATTCCATGGACCAGGACGGAATCTGTCACCAGCGAATAGCAATTTAATTCCAATTGGAATGGAGAATGCAATATAAGATGCAATGGCTCCCACTGAGAAGATAGCACCAATTGCGACGTCTCCAGCGAAAATCAAAAAAAGCAATAGACACCCTACAATAGTGTTAAACCAGACGGCGTTAACAGGAGTTCCGGTGGTCTTGTTAACAGTAGCCATGATTCGAGACATCGGGAAGCATCCATCTCGAGAATATGCATAACATACTCGCGAAGCGGCAACCATTGATGCTTGTCCCATGAAGAAGGAACTTAGAATGGTGAGCGCAGTGATGAAATAAACCAGCTTGGTGGACAAACATTGAGTTAAATAAGTGACAAATGGCTGACCCAAATCTGCGTTAAACACTGCATCAATATCGGTGACAGTGTAAGCAATGGCCATCTGCAGAGCCCATCCCATGACACCTCCAATGGCAGAAGTCATAACAATTGCTCGTGGAGATGCAATATTGGCATTCGAACATTCTTCAGAAAGATGGAACGGTGCATCATAACCAGACATGGTCCAGATAATCGAAATGAACGACATAAGAATTGCAATTCCATCGGGCCACTCAGTCTGGTTGGTAATGGTACCCCATACTTCAGACGAGTCGTTGAACTTCGGGTCTGATCTATTATCAGCAGCAAGAATCACAATCAATGCCACAAAAAGCGCAATGGAATTAATTGTGGTTCCAACACTGTTGAACTGGGCCAAGAATCGAGTAGGCATCGATGAGATAACCGATTGCGCAATCATAATAGCACAGGTGAGCAAGAAGATTTGATAATTGCTTGCAGAGTAGTCAGGATCGTTCAAAGATTTCAGTGACAAGATCATACTGGCTAAACTATAATCAATAGATGGGGATGAGGTAACCTGGCAAAGCCAGTTACTCCAACCAGTAATCCATGCAGCAACTGGACCCCATCCAGGAGGTGCCAAAACTGCTGCTGCATAATACAGACCACCTGATGTTGGCATAGCAGAACATAGTTCAGCCATGGAGTTAGCGACTGCCTGAATACCAATCATAGCTACCAGCCAACCCCAAGTCATGCCAGCAGTGCCTGCGTATCCCAAACCATAGTAAAGAGTGGATGCAATAGAAGGAAGCAGACCAAGCAGAGCAAATGATACTGCAAATGATGACCATAGAGAAAACTCTCGTTTGAACTCTTGCTTATAACCAAGTGCTGCAAGAGCTTCTTCGTCTGATGACAATATGTGGTCGGAAATAATAGGATGGATATGCTTTTCCCCGAGAACCGAAGTCACCGGGACATGTTCCACATCAACTTCTCCTGAAGCTGAAACGTGGGTAGCTGTCTGGCGGGTCATGGTTTGCGGTTAAACCAAAAAATACCGACCTATGGAGCTTGGAAAATATTTTCAAAGAATATGCTTTACAGCAAAAAAAAAAACTTTCACTGGAGTATTGTGGAAATATCCGACTCCAAAAAAATATGAATACTTGCACGAAAATATTAATAAACGCTGGTGAGATATAGTTTGCTCAAACTGTTATTTTGGATACCTTTGCAGTCTGAATCAGATCAAATTTCAGCAATCTCCACAAGCTAACAGACAACAAAATTAGCCTTGCAATATGAAAAGGATATTAGTATCCTCAATAAGTACTAGTATTTTGCACCTTCGACTGAGAGCAGAAGTAGAGGTTTTAATACTTTCATCCATGTCGCAAAACCGATCGACAATGTGCCCCATCTGCTATATCATTGGACATGCAACGGTACAACTCGAAGTCTATCAGTGTAATCTAAGGCAGTCTGCAACGCACGGCGGCGAATTTAGAAATACAACCCTGGTCCTAGATAACGTTAGAGTGTAAAAGAGGAGCAAAAAAACCACCAAATCCAGCCACAAGAAAAGCGTCCCTGACCATCACCCTATTGCAGACATCTAAATGCGATAATCATATCCGATATCAGGACTATCGTAATCACCAGTCTACCTATCTTGGCAGCTGGTTCCGATACAACCGCTACGTAGCGTATTCCTACCGTATCACAGGGCACAATCAGCCCAATCGCGTTGGGATTCGGGCTTATCATTGTTAGGTGCATTGCAGACCAGGTCTGTCCAAACTAAGAAACACCATGCGTCTGCCTTCTTTAGCGCCTAACTGATAAGCGGGGAAACCCGAAAATGGTCATTAGAAAAGGAATGTGTCTGCGGGATTGACATTGCATCTGTCACCAATTGCCGCTGTGGAGAGTCGAAAATTGACACAGCCAAAAATTGGTCAGAAGCTGAATCAACAAAATCATTTAACGATTTTTAGATATTAATAATATTTGATGATAATTTATAAAAATTTGTAAATATTACCATTTTATATACTCTAGCCTTAAATTACGCTTTACAAGATACAAGCATAACTATACAGATTAGTATTACTTTACAATAAATACGTCTCCACTCCTAGTAGAAGTAGGAAACAATCGTTCACGAAGGCTGTGCAGAATCTGACCTCCTGTCTGGGGCATGCCTATATTGACACCCCGCAACAACCAGGCGCCTAATGCTATAATACAACTCATGCCCTTCCGTCTGCTGATTACATATTCCACTGACACTTCGGTATTAGTTGCTCGGCCCCAAACAATATACAAGTATTCCATAGCGTTGTGTATCATCTTGTCATCATCATCCGCTTCTTCTGCTTCTTCTTGTTCGTCTTCTTGTACATCGCCATTCTCATTAATGTCATAGAGTCGACGCTTTCCATACCGATGGCAATCAAATAGCCATACCACCAAAATGGCTTGATAACTAATCATGCCTAGAAAAATGTTCTCTGCTCTATCTCTGCTCAGCAACGCCTTACCGGCAACAATTCGCACCAAAAATAAACATGCAACTGACACTAATTCTTTAAATTCGTCTGTTTCGACCCATAATGCGCTTCTGTCTTCAGGAATATGAGACCAAATGGATCCAGATAACCTACACCACTGCGGAATTTGTCTAGACAGTGCAATTACTCTGTTGACCTCTGAGTTCATCATGATCCTGGCGCCATCAAAATGAAGCAGTATCAGAAGGACATAATCCAAAAACATCACTGAAGACCCCTTGATAGGCACCTGACCTACCATGTTGATATTGTCGAATTTGTTTCCCAATAGCCTGAACGGATATTGATTGCGAGAGTTGCCGGTAGTACTTTCAAAATATTGCGTCCAGATTGAGAATCCACGCGACAATCTCACTTGAATGCCTCTGTCATAGAACTCCACAGACCAAGTATCTTCACCTTCCGGCGATGTAAAAATCCTTTGCACAATATCATCAGCGCTTGTTGACCTATTCATTGCTCGAGCTATTGACAAAAGCCCATATAACACGATATTCAGGTTAAACAGCGGCCAGGGATAGGTGGTTGTACCATTATGGTAATTTGATTCCTTTTTAGTTTGCTGGCCATCGAAATCTGCCGTCACCAATCCTTCGTCTTCCTGATCATCGTCATCTTCTTCACCCAGCCGGGGAAATCGGAGCATACTTTTAATAACATACAAATGCGGTACACTTCGAGCAACTTTAGATGGCCCAATCAAAGCCATGAACTCTTCGCAGCTCTGAGCATTCCACAAGGAATCAGGACAAGGCATATGAGTATCGATGTCAAAAATAGACAATTGTGAGCCCGGCGAATTGTTGGTCCCTAATGTAAGTACACAGTCACAATATAACGCAAAATGTGCAGCTCGAGTACAAGATTCGTATTTTGCCCATTCGTGCCATTGTGCCACTGCTTCCTCAGGGCTCGACGTGTTGAAAAATTCAAACCCATTTTTGGTTAAATGTCCATGCTTGAAGAGATTATTTCCAGCATCATTATGGCCCGTAGGATGGCTTGGGTCATCATGGCTTGAGCTACTAGAACTTCCACTACGAGAACCTAGTGATGATATCTTTGGAATCAACACCCATAAATACCTTTCAATAAGCCAATTCCCAGAAGTCGGAGAATTCAGCTCGTCGAGACCACCACCAAGAATATGACCTTCGAAACGCATCAGAATACACACAGCCTGGACAATACTAATATCCAATTCGAAAGGCCCCGAACCATTAAGATGACTTTCGGTACTGAGAGCAGTCTTTACTCCATCAAATATCCTGTTGAATAGTACTTTGGCCAGATTGACATCCACAGGATTTTGCGATACCGACATGCCTAGTACAACCAATGTTGCCAGTAACTGAGGAGATTGTAAATCAATATAAAAGGTAGGGCGATGTATGAAGCAGTTGACGGATTCCACATTAGTCCACACCAATTCAATATAATATACAAAAGAAAGAGGATCCAGCCGGCATTGTTGATGAGGATCCAGAATAAACATCACCTGGGCAATCTTTTCATGGCTCAAACTAATAGAAGGTAAAAGTCCAACATAACCACCAGATCCATAGTACCGTGCAGCTGTAGATTCGTAATAGTTGATTTGACTCTGGTACACTTTGTCGTACCGGGTACGAGCAAAGTCAGTATCAAGCCTATCATCAAATATCCAAGAAAACGATGTTGCAGGCTGTGATGGAGAAGAATAGTTAGGCTCCACAGTTGGTGGGGGGACTTGTTGAAACACTCCCTGGGATATTGACGGTGGTACCTTTACAGATTGAGACACATATGTTACAGATGTGTCAGGTAGGAACATGGGTGAAGCACTGCGCTCGAATGGATTCATAGGAGATGACGATTTCCGTTTAGAGGGAACAGTGGTAACACCATTCGCTGTTTCATTTTCATCTCTCCCTTTTCTGTTAACACCATCGCCGAAACCTCCAACATCGACTCTTTTATCCGAACCAAAAGCACCTAATCCATTACCAATACCTGGACTGACACCACTGGTACCAGCAACACCAACACTAGACGTAGCGATATTGGCAGCAGTATGAATGTGACTGACAGCTTCATCAGGTTTGGTACCTGCTTCGACGGTGCGCTTGATGTGAAGCTTTGTAGCCAAATGGTTATCATACAAGTCACCTCGGGCAAAGTATCGGTTACATGGTTGACAATAAAACGGCTTTACCTCAAGATCTTGATGTTAGTAAAACACTTAGGTGGATGTCGTTCATAATTTTACTTACGGTTAACAGCATGCCGTTCCAAGTAGTCTCGTCGGTTGAACGACTTGTCGCATCCTTCGAACGAGCAAACAAACCGTCTCTTACCAGACTGTTCGTCAGACAGTGACTGCTCTTTAACACCTTGCGAATCAGGCATATCAAACCATAGGTGGATAGACTTGAACAAGCCGTAAACTTGGGACTCAGGGACTGTTAATAGTCCTACGCCGTGACAAATTACTACTGTATATAAAGCCGTTTGTACCAACAACCCCAGTATCACAACAGTATCAACCACAATACAAGTACTAGTTATAATGATATTACAATACGAACTGGAGTAGTTGCCCTAGTACCAGTACTAAACAGTTATCTTCCAATAGTTGTAAGTAGGTGAGTATTGAAAAGAGTACGGTATCTATAGACTCCGCCTATTAGTGGATTAAAGGGTTCGATCTTGGTCTACAATATCCTTATTCAACCGAACTAGAATCTGATCAAGTTTGCTTTTCAAACCTAGTCACAGTTCGGGAAGATCAGTAACAACCGCTAAACAAGTTGAGATTACTGCGAGGCGGATAAATGGAGTCTGGCTTGAGACGCCGGACATATTGCTCTGAGGCGACATATGCAGGAGAACGCATAGAGGTGCATCGTTACATCAGAGCCAAGATTTACCCATTGATAAACAAGGTGGTATGAGCTTTACGTAGTCCGATAAGACGTTACTTATTACAATTGGTATTAAATAATTAAAAAAATAATCATATAAATAATAGTGGGGGGCAATTTCATTAAAGTTTCTTGACCGTGTCGTCTCCTTCTTGGATACCAACTACCAAAAGATATATGGCAGTGGTGAATCTATAACTTTATAACCTTTATAACTTTTATAACTTTAATAACTTTTATAACTTTTATAACTTTTCGTACATCACACATGCAAACTTCATAATGATGATATGTACATTGGATGAATATCAATTGGCATTGAGGTACAAAGTTGTTAGCAAGTATTAGTTCTGTGATTGACCTGTGGAGAGAAGAGTCCTTGTAGAGCTGTCGCCAGAGCTAGCAATACACCTCGGTTTCTCAATTTATCAACTCGACAAAGATATCAAACACTCCAGCCAATCCCCGACTAAGCTCAGGGTAGTTGTCATTTCTGCCTTCAACATATTAAAATCTTGAAGGAAGCCGGATAATCAAGTTGAGGACAACCATAACTCACATGATATCGTCTAGACTTGTTGTAGATTCCATCAATGTCCTCCAGGCATTCACTAACAACTAGGCACAACTCGTACATCTTCATCATACATCTGGTACGAGCATTTCTTCGAATAAGGGTCCAGATTTCCTGACCCAATTGAGTTGTATCTCGGCTCAAATCGATTTTCGTAACCAACATCTTCCTGACTTTGAAATCAGTTTTCTACTACTAACATCATCAAATGTTGGCATTCATTCCTCTGAGCCATTTTCTGGGGCCGTCTGAAGCCCTATAATTAGGTCTTTAGCGATCGGTAACATGGAGACAATTCCGAACGAGTTCATATGTGGAAAGTTTTCAGTGTAGCGTCAACCAGATTTTCATAACTTAGCTCTCGTTTTACCGTTCTTGAGCGATCCAATGCAGCTAATGTTCTGAATATGTTATATCCCGGTTTCAGATCTGACTCGTACACTGAAATTTTCATGCAACAGTACTCTATGGTTTTCAGCCACTCCAAGCTGATCAACGAAGTTGCCAAATCGCAAATGGAAAAAAAAATGTCATGCTGAAACTGCCCCCTTCCTAGCCGTCACAAAATTAAATAAAGGTCAAATTACAGTCCCGAGGGATAGAGCAACCGATACTCCATAGTGGATCTAGCAATATAATATTAAACAACCAATCTTAAGATCGCGCCCAGATCGTGTCGATCATGTCTAAACAGGCTAGTTTGCTTGGCTGCGTGGGGTCCGAGAGCGGTGAAGAGTGGGTACGTAGTCTGAAACAGCGCTTGCTAGGCAACGGCGGCCCATTAGGTGAATACCCAATCTGGTCCAACAACTAAGCCTTGGTGCGACATTAAACAATTCCCGCAGCTTTTGAATCATAAAGGGGCTGTGTATCAAAGTAAAAAATATTTCATGGCAACGACTGTTGACACATATCGACTACATTTGACTCCTGACCGAAATTTTTAAGACAATCATCGCTCACTGATGATCGTTGGGAAAAATGTCAACCGGGCACTTAAGCTATTGTACTGACGTTGACGTGGAACTGGATTGGGCCACCCGCATACACTCGCATCACTATGCACAATTTTTTTTGCGGGGTCATATTTGTTGAGAAACAGCAAAAAAAAAGCGGGGTTCACAGATCTGCACACTACTTGCAGCGGCCGATGAAAATCTTCACTAATCCTGAGAAACCATAGACTCACAAATAATCGCTCGTAATCGGACATCAAATGATCGTATATTGAATGTAAACAATCAACCTGAGCCTTTGTTATACGTAGTTCAGAGAGTGACCTCAGTCAACGTGCCCGGTGGTGCCGACAGTACTGCATGAGTTAAATCCATCACATCTCCACGTGCAGCAGCAGAATTTGATGGAATCTGCACCACGGGACTTGGGCGGCCGATCCCCAGGGGTACGCCACTGGGACCTACACGTCGTTAGGCAGGCACACACTGATCAGCTGGGAGAAAAAACAAAACTCTAATAATAAGGCGCAATCGTATAAACAAACCTCAAGCTTATTACAAGTTATTGGGTTTTCCCATTGAGCCATAATCGCCATAAGTACCGTAATAGTCAAACTACCTTAGCAATACCTTAACAGACCAGATGGCGCGATGGAATATGACTGACTCTTCTCCCCAGCAAATGTCACGTCACTCCGGCATCGGTGTTGCGGTAAGGATGTGCAGAAAATGCACCGGCGAAGCAGCCGTACTTGCAGCCCAGAAATTGCTCGAACATAGAAATGTGGCGGGGGTGTGCAATAACTAATCGGATCTGATGCACTGAATATAGAAAACCCCCCTCCAAATGCGAATGCGTTCAGGCAAACGGCGCCCATTCCAAGACCATTTGACCAGGCAACCTTCCCCCTCTTCTGTCGCGAGGATTGTGTGCGTTGAGGATAGTTTGTCATCAAACCACCTCATAGTTGATTATCCACACATCACACCATTCTCAGCTCATTAGTACAACCATATTTGTTGCTAGTTCATAGTTGTGTGCCGTTGCTGTTTACTTAATTGCTCACACGTTTGCACCACATTGTGCAATTTGCCATATATTTGCCGCAAGCACCTGTGTGGTCCTCAACCGGTTATGGGCTCGCATGGTTCCACAACCCTCTTGAGTCACGCAATTTGCACGGTGCATAGACGCACGCAAAAGCAATAATTTCCCCCATTGTGGGTGCATTCAGTCATCTCACACACGCATCACATACCCCTCAACACCACTATGCCGTGCCGACCCGTGCAACGCCTCGTGTTATGACTGATGGCTATATTAAGGTGTCAAATATATAAATAAATGGGGGGTGCCTGATCTTTACATTTAACATTTCAATCGGTTGTGAATTAATCAACAAAAAATACTTGTATTCGAGCTAGCCTTGGAAACTCCTTCTAGAAACTAGAAACTACAACGCACTGCAATTTGGATTATTGACGTTTGCAACCTTTCCATTCAACTTGCGAACATTATCACTGGCGTTATAGCTTCGGCTTTTAAACTCACAACTCTTTTTTTCAATTCTATTTGAAACAACTACAAGACAACACAACGGCTATGTGGGCCCAAGACTTTTGCACGGTATGCGATAAGCAGTGCGCTCCTGGAGCGGTGTACTGCTCTGAATCTTGCAAGCTGTCGGAATATAACAGGTCTTCAGAATATTTATTATCCCAGAGCCCCCAATTTTCTCTGCACTCGATCAAATTCCACAGTTTAGCATCTCCAGTTATTTCAGGACTGGCTTCAAAGCCACATCAAGACCATCATCAGAGCCATGATGTTCAGGCTCCTAAGTTTCTTTACCAATCTCCACTTTTCAAGCCTCAATCAAAGGTTCAGCCTACTTCCAGGGGATTTGAGCCAAGTCCTCCTCCTTCACCATTGATGATAGCACAGCCTGCAACTATGTCAATACATGCAAGTTCGCTGAGCGGACTGCCTAATAGCAATTATCGACAATGGTTGACTGAGGTCGTTTAAGCGATGTCGGATAGATTTTCTTTGTCACTCAATGGATGACAATCATCTCCCAGTCAATTACGACTAGTTGGAACTAGTCCCTAAAAAGCCATAGAGCAATTTTATTTATTGAATGCATTATTAGTGTAGACGCTACTATTAAGTTTCCGTATATTGTAGAGTGCGCTGTTGACTGGTCTATGTTTCAATAGTAAATGCCGGTTTTTTTTCTTTAGTGAAGCCATTATTGAAACAGTTTAGTACGGATTCGTATGTTGGTATAAATTAGTGTATCTAGATTCTATATTTGGCAGGCATTGCAGTACACGACAAGTTGGGGGGGTGTCTCGATCGTACTAGTAACTATTCAAAAAAACCCCACTTAATTGTGTTATGGCTACGAACCAAGGAGATGCCCCTCTCATCACGCAGAACAGGAACTTTCGCGTCGCATCGCTTGTTTACGACTGAAAATTTTTTTTAAAGTTGTTGAACGAACCATTTAAGGTTTCCACACGTGTTCAGTCATCGCCGATCCGCCTTGACATCCTATCAGGGTTGATGGCCTAATTAGTGTGTGAAGCAAAAACGTGCGGTTGACGCATATAAAAAAATTCAACATGTGCTAACATTTTTGAGCATCGAAATTTTTCAAAAGGTACCCAATAATCTGCATTCCACAGCTTTCACGATAATTCGCGATATGTCTGGATTTCGATCTAAAACCATGTGTTCATTTTCCAGCTTGCAAATAATGCTGCAAGTACAGCTGCACTTAGTCAATAAATATTCTCATACAGGCATCTGTAAATATCCAGTTCCAAACAGTTCTATACCATTCCACGCATGAATACATTGAAATCACAACATCACTTGTAAGTCATTACAGTGTGAAATGGTCGCATATATTTCACGCCTTACATAATCCCTTAGGATTAATTGTACATGTCACTGTCGCGACCTGCATGTCTATGTACAGTACAGTACCCCTTGCGTCTGGCACCGTCGAACCAGCCACGAAAGATGACCAAAAAACACGTGAAGGTCTAGTCTGATAAAATGTATATTCCACGAATATCCCATTAAACTGCTTATAGTTTGCAAGTGTTGCAATTATGATCGTCGGTATTATTTTCATGATCAAAATATATAGTGACAGGACATGTAGTACCTTTGTTTTTCCGTTTATAAAAATAATTAAATTTCATCATGACAACATTTACACAATCTCATATCACACAATTGTGCTACCAAAGGCCAACCATATCTATTTCATTGCAGTGAGATGTTCTAGCTATCAATAGCACCAATGGATCTATAACGATGGGTATGTTATATTCAAAGATGTTTACCATTGGTCGAGGTAACTCCCTCTCTAGATTTTTCTCGGAGGGAACTCCCCACCTCCAGCAAGTCAAAAAGAAAATGGAACTGTGGCTCACATGCAGAGAAATGATAATTGTAACTTCACCACTCCTAAATCCGAATCCTTTGCTAAGTCTACGGCATGTTTACCCTCTGTCTTAATCACTCGATAGAGCGACACTTCATTCAACCCAATAAGACCGATTTGTGCTGCAATTGGGCGCTCACCTGAGCTTTGTACTACTACATTCGGATCGTGATCGACATTGCAAGATATCAAAATTTCATGCGTGATACAGTATCGTCCAATCCCAAGCAGTGCAGCGGCCGAGCTAAATATCACTCAACTCTGGCTCACCTTCTTGCCACATACGCTACAGATGTCCATGGTTTTGTTGTAATTATTAAATCGCTGAGTTGAGTTACGATAGTAAGCTCATACTTTATTCGTTGTTATATTCATTATCCCAGGCATCTTTATAAATGCTTCCAAATGAATGCGCCTTATTTTAGATGCATAAGGGCCCACTGATCGACAGATCGACAGGACACTGGCAGCCACGTTTCCGATAGAAGTAGTTAAACTTCAAGTGTAAACCAGCACAATCCACGATCACTATCAGGTTCATTATACCTCGTATACTACCGAGCACTGAAGTATTTCTATTAGGACTGACAAGCTGCATGCACCCCTCAAACTTTGCCCGATTCAAACGGTTTCAGGTACGGCACTTATGCGAGGAGTTTCATGCACTGTAATTTGTAGCGTGCAGCCCAATCTGCGTTGGTATTACCCATTGTAATCGAACCCCGCCGGCAACTTCACAAAGCGCCAGCTCCAATTTAAAATGTTGATCTTCGCTCTTTCTCTTACCTTTCTTTATCACGGTCGTCTCTAGTCTCTAATTGAGCTTGATGTCAAGGTTGTGCTGCATGGCAGTTAGCATTTAATATTTATTATTATTATTTTTCATAATTAATTTGCTACTGCATGTGCTTGACCTGCAAGCGCCGCTATAATGTCTAGGAGGCCACCATCGGAGACCAACTTGGAGTCTATTTCCCCACCTTTGCGTGGGCTACCAGGCTTAGATTCCCCAAATCCAAACACTACATTCCGATTCCCCGATTTTCCTGGTGGTTCTGGTGAGTATGGGTCAAATTCTGCCGACCTCCACAACCATGTGAAACCTCGCCATGGATCTGGTCGCATTCATGGGTTTGGCAGGTCCATCCCTTCCAAGTCGGGTACATCTAGATCTATAACTCCACCTCCTGAATCTGGCGTCGGAGTTTTGGGTCAAAATTATATTTCTCACCTAAACATCCGCACTGCGCAGAAATCTGAAGTTGAAAAATCGTCAATTAGTCAATTATCCGATCTATTGCCGACCAATTCCTTTGATACTGGTTCGAAATCTCGTGAAAAGTCTGTTCGTGCTTCTCGTACTGCTAGTAATGACCATCTAATTGATGCTGCGGATGCCCTAGTTCGAACATTAATACAAGAACAAAACGAGCACAAATTCGGCGACGAAGGTGAAGAAAACGTTTATAGTGAGTCTGACTACCAGAAAATTCTTCAGACGGCCACAATGGATGCTGCTACAGGATCAGAGTTCCCATTCTTGAGAGCTCTTCATTCTTTCAAGGCTGCTCAATTGACGAAAAATTCTCCATCCAAAGATGCATCTTCGGGTAATGACGACCAAGATGAAGATCCCTCATCAGTTTGCCTTAGTTTCCAAGAATCTGATGTGGCTTTGCTGCATTCACTCCACGATTCTGGCTGGGGTGACGCGACTCTGCTCTCAACTGGTCAGCGAGGTTGGATTCCTACCAACTATTTCGCCCCTTATGCCGATGCCAAGGCAATCCCACTACTATCATCAGTATTGAATTTCGTGACAGATCCAAAATCATATCCATTGCGGGCTGCTATTGATGCTGTATCTGGGAAACGACAATCCATAGCTGGACCAATGTTTACATTTTCGCAAGGCGCGATTACTGCCATCATCTCTGGGGTGAGGACGTTATTGGATGGGTGTGGAACGCTCACCCGTGACAGTAAGGCAGTTAGGAGGTCTCAGCTTGTTCGCAAGTTCAGAAAGTCTCTATTGACAGAATTGGCTATTTTGGTGTCTCTGGCTAAGCAACATAAAAGCAGCACTGATGATTTAATCATCGATAAGTTGGTAATGGTGTGCTACAAGTTGGTCACCAAGGCTGTAATGTTTGTCGATGTGTGGTCAGTTGATATGAGCTTGAACGACCAACCTAATGACTCGGACGATAATGCTATTAATGACAGTAAGAGCGAAAAATATGTTGATGATAATAGTGATAATGACGATAGCCCTCTCTCGACGAGAGCATCCAGACGAATGTCCACTAAATCAGTTGATACCGCTGTTTTAATGATGAGTGGAACAACTGATGGTGAGCGGTCGAGGAAGTCGACGATATCAACATCTAGACCAGCTTCTAATAGAGCATCAGTGATATTCTATTCTGAAGCTCCTTATGCTAGTAGTCGTCTTGATGAAGTGAATGAAGCATTGACCACATATCTCGGTGTTTTCATTTACCGTCTTGCTATTCTCGACACTGACCCGAGTGCAGCTACCCAGATTCTCAGCAACACTCGCAAATCCATGCTCGCTTGCCGGGAGCTACTCGCTGCTGTTGAGTTCATTAGTTCAAAATCTCTTCCTCGTAGCAAGGAACTCGAGAATTCTAAAGATAGACTTTTTTTGAGAATTCGAACCCTTGTTGCTACCGCTAGAGAGGTTGTTAGACTTGTCAGTGGTATCTCAGTTACTGATGAGAATATACCACCGCGAGATCCAGATGAAGGTGCAGTTGATCTCAAGTTAGCCACTGAGAAACTCATTCAAAATGCTACTAGCTGTGCCCAGATGGCCAACGAGTGCGTTGTCCGTAGTAGACTTATTTTGGATAAAATTGGTGATTTTCAATTACCAGAATCCAAAGAGTATCCTGATTTTTCGGTTGGGCTTGTTGCTGCTGTTACATCAACTAAAGACACCACAGTTATTACAGAAATGGCCACTGCCAATGGTAATGGTAGCCATGTGCATTCAGCCAAGTCTTCACGTAGTATGTCGATCGACAGGACAAATAAGATGGAGATCTTATATGATGATTCAGGTCGCCCTAGGGCAGCATCGATTAAAAGCCTGATTGGATTGTTGACAGACGGTTCTGCTGAACCAGACCCGCTATTGCTTTCAGCATTTTTTCTCACTTTCAGACAATTCACCAACTCAAGGGAAGTATTTGATATACTAAAGAAGCGATTCCTCGACTCAATTCGGTCACGAGGTGCAGATATGGATGATATTTCGGTTGGAAGAAGAATGTCTATTATTGACTTCATCAAGCATTGGATGGAATCACACTGGATACAATCAGCCGATGGAGAGCTAATTGAGGAAATACAGGCCCTGTCCTATAAATATTTTGATCATGTTGTACCAAACGCACATCTTATTATTAGTGATCTTGCATCAAAGCTCGCATTTGGTGGTCTGGAGGACGGCGAACCCATTATCCCTCGTCAAATCGTGTTGCCAAGTATTCTATCAGCCGATGATTCTAGTTTATCCCAGCTAGTTGTTCCCAATGTCCGCGCTCTGTCTCGAACCCAGGTTAATTCGCTAAATAAGCTAATTGAGCGCAATGGGTATGGTGATGATTTTGACTTTATGAAAAGCAGAGACGATGATGCAAGATCCACTAGCTCTGGTTCAACAAAAGCTTCGATTTCTACCAGAGGTACTCGGGCTGCGTCAATAAGAACCCGTCACTCTGCTATAGGACTGGCTACGAGTGCTGCTAATTACTGGGGTGTAACGACAGGTATGAGCCAACTTTCTCTTGATCTGTCGATTATTGACATCGACCCAGCACTAATTGCAAGTCAGCTTACGTTGATCGATTCCGCTGTGTTTTGTAATTTGAAGTCAAGCGAGTTTCTCGATCAGAACTTCACAAAAAGTCGTCGCTCTTTAGGTCTTGCTCCCAATGTTACACAATTGACGTTGCTATCCAACCAATTGTCGGCATATGTCGGGAATACAATTCTTGAACCAGAATCTTCGCCAAAGTACAGGCGTGATGTGTTGAAGCACTGGATAAAGATCGCTGAAAAATGCATGGCGCTTCATAATTACAATGGTCTATTATCTATTGTATCGGCCTTACAGAGTATAAATATTGCCCGCCTTAAGAAAACCTGGAAGCTCGTTACTTCAAAACATTTTGCGTCTCTGGATGAGTTAAAAAAGCTTCTTGTGCCAGATAGGAACTTTGCTTTTTACAGATCGCAGCTACGACAACTGGCACCCCCTGCCATCCCATATCTGGGCCTGGTTCTTTCTGATCTTATCTTCATTGAGGAGGGAAATCCGAGAACGCGAGAATTTTCTCCTGGTGTTACTATCATAAATCTGCAGAGATATGAGAGTTTGACCCGAGTGATAGGCACCATTCAAAATTTCCAACGCTCATATTCATTACCTGGATATAGAGAACTTCAAATCTGGCTGAGAGGGGAAATGGGTAAAGCGCATGCTGAGGTTCTAGTTGATAGTAATATTCACTGGAAACGAAGTTGTGAAGTTGAGCCAAGATAAAATTTCAACGACATTCCTTTTATTTATTTTTATGATGTACAGGATAGACTATTTCAAGTCAAGTTAAGAATAATAATCTCGTAGCATACAAGGATCCAAAAGGATCCAAAAAGGGTCTTATTATAGACATTCACTTTTTCAATGAGCCAATGTAATTAATGGCGCTACCAGCCTTGAAAAACTCAACCTGGTCCTTAGACATGGTATGCTTGGATCGAATAGTGAAGTTCTCTCCATTTGGTTTGGTCACTTTCAGTGTGATGAAACCACCATTGTTACCTCCCTTGGAAAGCATATCGAGTAGATCAACAGTTTCTATAGTATCCAGGGAGCTGATCTTATCGTAATCGCTAGGGGTTTCAAAAGTCAAAGGCAACATACCCTGCTTCTTGAGGTTTGTCTCGTGAATTCGAGCAAAAGATTTGGTCAGAATCATTCTCCCTCCAAGGAATCTTGGCGACAAAGCGGCATGTTCTCGAGCAGATCCTTCACCATAATTGTCTTCGGCGACAACAGTCCAAGCGGTATTATTGTTCTTCCATCTTATCATGAGCTCGGGGATAGAAGTTTCAGAGCCGTCAAAATCGATAACATGATTGACCTTTCCAGTCTCCTTGTTAAGAGCTCCGATTAAAGTATTATTGGAAATGTTTTCCAAATGTCCCTTATACTTCAACCAAATTCCTGCTGCTGAAATATGATCTGTGGTACATTTTCCCTCTACCTTTAGCAGTACGGATAGCTTGAGCTCTTGGTCCTCAAATGGCTCAAAAGGTGACAATAGCTGTAACCGATCAGACGAAGGAGAAACAGCGATTTCAGTTGCAGCAACTGGGACTGGATCATCAGTCTGTGGGTAAAACTCTGATCGTGGACCCTTGGTAAACCCCTCAAGAGGTAGCTCTTCTCCAGCTGAGGGTGGGTCAAACTTGAAAGACGTTCCATCAGGTCCCTCAATGCTGTCGGTAAGAGGGTTGAATGTACTAGAACCGGAATAAATGAAAGCAGTTACGACATCAGGGGAAGTCAAGAAATTCATGGTGTTTGGATTTCCATCATTTCGAGCCCGGAAATTTCGGTTAAACGAAGTAAAAATAGCGTTTGAAGCTTCGTTTTCGAGACCCTTCTCCTCAGATCGATCCCATTGTCCAATACAAGGTCCACAAGCGTTGGCAAGGATGGTTGCACCGTTCTTCTCAAAAATACTGGTGAGACCATCTCTCTCAATGGTAGATCGGATCTGTTCTGAGCCAGGAGTGATGAAAAATGGAATCTTTGGCTTGAGGCCAGCTGCTTCTGCCTGCTTTACGAGTGACGCAACTCTAGTCATGTCCTGGTATGATGAGTTTGTGCAAGAGCCAATGAGACCAGCAGATGCATTGACGGGCCATCCCTTTTCTTTGACAGTGGATGCAAACTTAGAAATGGGAGTAGCCAAATCAGGTGTGAAAGGTCCATTGATATGAGGTTCAAGGGTGGACAGATCGATATCAACAACCTGGTCGTACTCAGCACCAGCATCTGCCTTCAAGAAGCCGGTAGATGCAGCCTCCTCGGCAATTTCTCCAACGGGTCCACGGTGGGTAGCAGCCAGGTATCTCTTCATGGATTGAGTGAATGGGAAAGTAGAAGTAGTAGCACCAACTTCGGCACCCATATTACAGATGGTAGCCATACCAGTAGCACTTAGAGTGTCAACACCAGGTCCAAAGTACTCAATAATAGAACCAGTTCCTCCCTTTACAGTGAGCTTACCAGCAAGATAAGTAATAACATCTTTAGGAGATGCCCAGCCACTGAGTTGGCCTGTTAACTTGACACCAAGCACATTAGGTGCTTTAAGCTCCCAAGGGGTTCCAGTTAGAGCATCAACGGCGTCAGCTCCACCAACACCAATAGCGATAGCACCAAGACCACCAGCATTGGGAGTGTGTGAATCAGTTCCCAGCATCATCAGACCAGGAGCTGAGAAATTCTCTAGGACAATTTGGTGGATGATACCTGAACCAGGACCCCAAAATTGGATACCATACTTTTCAGCACACGATTCGAGGAAATCAAAAACTTCAGAATTGGTGATCTTGGCAGCATCCAAATCTATATCAGCTCCCTTCTTACCTACAATCAAGTGATCACAATGAATTGAAGCAGGGACAGCAGTGGAGTCCATACCGCAAGTCATAAACTGCAGAAGTGCCATTTGAGCAGACGCATCCTGCATAGCAACTCGATCAGGATTCAGCTTCAGATAAGCTTGACCTCGAATATCATTAGGTGTTGAAGCAAGCGAATCTTCAGGCGATACCAAGTGAGAGTAAAGGATTTTTTCAGCCAATGTGAGAGGTCGGTTCAATATAGATCGAACCTCTGTCAATGTAGCCGCCAGTTTCTCATAAGGAGGAGTTCGAGATTCAAGATTTTTGGGGATCAATGATCTCGCCCGAAGCTTCTGTTAGTACTCTTTTAAGTCGGGTCACAAATCAAAATCAAATAAACATACCTGTGAAAAGCTTCTAGACGCTATTCGAGACATGTTCCTGTCAGGATGTATGATTCATAAATTCCAGGGCATGGAAAATGAAAAATCCCCACACACTGCTTATCATCAGAACGCACGTCATTGGTACACCGCAGAGTACATAGAATCTGCAATACTGGATCACTGGGAAACCACAATATTGAAGAAGACCAATTACATTTCATAATAATAAAAAAATCAAAAAGACAAACGTGATATATATATATATAGATTCATTAATGGCCAGCAAGCTCAGCAGCAACTTGTTCCCTTCTAGCTTTCCATACATCTACTTGGCCCAATTTGGCTTTGATCTCTTCAATTTCCTTCTCTACAGATAACCGGGCCTCGGCACTACCACTCTTCTCCAATGTCCATTCATCGCCATTTACACCCAGTCCAACTTTGAGCTGAGCAGAGTGATACTTCAACAAAGAAGGTCTATGGCTAATAGTGACCAAAGTGACACCTTGTTTCTTGCATACTTCATAAAGTAAACCTTCGACATCAGAACTCACAGCACTAGTTCCTTCATCGATGACAGCAAACTTGGGAGATCTATACAGCACTCGGGCAAACATTACACGTTGCTTTTCTCCACCTGAAAACACATCCTTCCATTGCTTTCGAGTCTCCCATCCTCCCTCTCGGCTTGGGATATACTCCAGCTTTACAAGTCGGAGAATCTTCATTAATTCTTTGTCAGTTCTACCAGCATCTATCATTTCAGCATGAGAATCGGGATAAATAATTTGATCACGTAGAGTACCATGGCTCAAGTAGGGCCGTTGAGGAATAAATGAAACGTCTTTGGGAAGCGGTTTTGACACCAATCCTCTATAAACAGGCCATAATCCAGCTAACACTCTAGCAATAGAAGACTTTCCAACTCCATTGGCACCAGATATCAGAATATGGTCACCACGACCAATGCGTATGTTAAGATCCTTAATAATAATATGACCAGTTTGACCAGTTCTTGCCAGTCCTGGGACAACTATAGGGGCATGTTCAAATCGCACGCCTTCGAATCCCTCTTGAACAGTTCCTCGAACATCCGCAAGAGTGAGTTCCATTTCTTTGCTAACAGGCAATTGGCCAAACTCACTGCCATACGCATTGGCATGAACCCTATGGAGAGTAGAGAGTAATTGGAAAACACGAGACGTATAACCTGCAAGCTCGGCGAGGTCCTTGATGGAATACATCATTCTTCCACCTGCATCTGCTAACGACAACATCAATCGCTTGTTGGTGATAAACTGCTTCATACGGTCCCTTTCACGGAAATCCTTCTTGGCACCAATACCTGGCATTGCTTCCATCTCCATTCTGCCCTCTGCACCACTCCACGTGGGCAAAAATACTGGGAGAGATGCAAACATATATCCCATAGCGGACCAAGAGTATTTCAGTAGAAAGTCTTCAAACATATTGTAAGATACCTTAATACGTAAGATCTTGGAAATATGCACAATGACTCGCTTATAAGTCTTGCTGAGGATAGATCTTTCAAAGCCAGTGCCATCATAGAAGGCAATTTCTTCAGCATTGGTTATCAACTTGGAATGGGCATTCCTATAATCACCTTCAAGGCGAGCTTCAGCAGCTGCAAGGCGTCCGAATGGAGGGGCTACGCTTTTGAGAAGCCATGCTGTGAGAGCATAATTTGAGAAAATACCAATCAACGCCAGCGGTCCGAGGTTTTGCTGCAGCTGGTAACTGAAAATTACAAAATCCACGGTTGGTTTTCCCAAGTTAGAATATAAAGATGCCGCAGCATCACAGAATCGAGTTATATCAGCAGTGATGTATTGATCGGCACCCTCGATTCCACCATCAAGATTGGTGACCTTGTAGTAACCCAGCTCTTTGCTGAGGTAAATATCATGCACGTAGCGAATCAACTTGGTCCTAAACTCAATGGAGATTTTGGCCTGTAGAAACTTGATCATTGCATTGGTATAAGATGCAGGAATGGCCAATAGGAACCAATATGCCAATCCTCGTAAGAATTCCAGACCATTCGCAGCAATAAGATCACGAACAATCTGACCGTCCAATTTGGCAACCAATAAAGATAGCCAAGTTCTAGCTCCCAGAAACAATGCATGTATAAACAATAGTGCCGAAGTCTTGGATCGAAGTCGAGGTACAATGATGGACCATATTGCCGAGAACTCTTGTAAAAATCGACTATTAACGCCCGCCTTCTTCTCGGCCTTTGCATCATCGCCATCATTGCGCAAGAACAGTCTTCGATGGGCCTCAAAAACCACCTTACGAGTAGGTTTAATAACCACCTTGGACAAGTTTCCGCTCGACCCCTCGGTGAAAACTCCACTACGATAAGTGTTCTTATCCTTTCCTGGACCACCTTTAGCTGTAGGGACATAAATCTCTCGAGACCAACCATCACCCAGTAGGACTGATGAAGACTGGCGGTGAAGCTCCTTACGCTTTTGAGCTTCCTGCTTACTTTGACTTCGCAATTTATTCACACCGTAAGCTCCGGATCCGGCCATAATCAGAGCTATGAGCAGAGCAAGGGCCTTGAATTTTGGACTAGACGCCGATATCTGAGACTGAATCAGGGAAGCCGCGATTCTTGGGTTCTGAGCCAACCCCATAATCAACTTTGAATACAGAAGGAGCTGACCCATTCGGTCAGTCTTCCTCAAAGTTGACTGAGCTGCCATTTTTGCTCTTGTCAACGACTGTATGGTTCGGCTGATTCAGAAGGTTGAAGTATGCTGGAAATCTGGGGTTCGGCTTTTATACAGAACCGGTTGACATGACAACCGCTTTTCGGTTAAGGGTGAGATGAGATATACAGGTTTAAAGACGCCCAGATTGGCTGATAATAACCAAGAATATAAATATTCAAAGTATAAATCTGAAGATATTTGCAATTAAGGTGTCTTCGATAACTTGGACAGACTTTCTGCTGCGCTATTGGTATAAGGGTGGTATGGGTGTTAGGAGTGGTTTCTTTCACATGTAAAAATATCGAGCTAGGCATTTAGGGTATAGCAGATGGCCAGGGATAACAAGAAGATTCTGTAGATAAGAGCTCCCTTGTAAAAGTTTTATGAATAAAGAGTAATACTAGTTGTCGGTCTACTTCTTCCACTGGTGTGGACAAGTTAAAAAGTATACTTAACAAAGCTCCCCACTCACAATGATGTTGCTATCAAGCTGTAGTGCTGGCTAAGGCAGTTATATTTACACTCTAGAAGGCGCCGATCATCAATTATCCCAATATTTCCAATTGAATTGTTAAAGGCCGAACGGAGCTTGTATTAATATCTATGTTCCGTATCACGCTTCAATTAATGTCATCTGCTTGTAGCTGCCGATCCATGCAGCTAGATTAATGTACGGATGCAGTAGTTTGAACTAAGGTATTACTGCTCGCTCGAATTCGATAGTAACTTACAGCTAATGCATGCAGTACTTGCTTGAAATTCTTATATTACTGCAGCATTGGATCATCCTTATGCCATATAGAAGCAACTTAGTTCTGACTAACCAGATGCTTGTGGTTTTCCACAGTTTGTGGACTAGGCTTTGCTACGGCAACAACGGGCATTCCCATTTAGTCGAATATTCAGCACGGTTCTAAATATCCAATACCCGGTGCTCGGGAATGACCGACATGGAAGATGCAATTAAATAAAAAAGCTCACTCGGGGCAAGATGCCGGGCGCCGCGGAGAAGAAGTTGCTGACAGAAAATTGGGTCACCCCACGAATATCAGGCGCAGATGAGGCTAGCAACACTGCATCATGCAATCAATTACATAGACTAAGCCGGACCCGAGCAACAAAACTGCCGATGACAAAGGGAACCCAGCTATCTTACACAGTCCAGTCAAAGCCGGAATGTAACTGCCGTATCTGTTCCAACTGGTACCGTTCACGTGGTAGTGCCATGAATGCTATTGAAAAGGGTTACTAGATCAAACTAGGTAACACACCTGGCAACTGAGAATCCGATAGCAAATGCACTAACCACTAAAAGCAAGTATCAGGCCATCCATGTGCAAATATCATGCTCAGCAATGTAACCTGATATAACTATAAATACTGGGTGGGGTGACATTATTTTTGCCACCGTATCAAACAATAAAAACAAACAAAATGAATCGGGCTTCTTTAGTTCAGAATGCTTTGCGTTCGAATCCTCGTGTCACTTATGGAGAAGGACTACGAACCTCACGTAACTTATTAACGTGGGCTGTAGTAGTAGGATTATTCGCAGGGTGGCCATTTGGTTTCATTGAATACCGAAGGCGGCGTTACGGTCCTAAAGAAATCAGACCTGTAATAGACAATGTCTAATCTGTCAGTGACTTACAGGTCAGCTGTCTTGTACTTTAACTCATCAAGGGAATTTCCTCTTTATGTTGCCATCTGTACCACTTCGGTGGTATCATTGGTATTACTACGGTCATATATAACTGTGTTATTTGTATTGGGATGTTTCCTGTTTACATTTATCAACAGCTCCTTATGAATATCGTCTCATCATTGCATTTAAATAAGACAAATATATTTAGTCAGGCTATAAGATTGGAGCTATTAGTAGTTTGTTACATCAAAAGCCATTGCCAAAGTTGCAACAATGTTGGAGGTCCTAAACCAGGTCTACATGGTGCCCGAAATGGTTGGGATCTTTCCAATTAGAAAACCGAACTTTTGAGATAATTTAGTGGCAGATGATGTCGAGTCAAATCCTTGTGCCTCAGCAACGCTTATTGCATCGGCGCTAAGATCCAGTTCTATCCAACCCCTCCCAGATCAAAGTATTTTTTTTCTCAGGGTTTTCTTTGGCTGGAGGAATATACTGGCAAGTTACGTTTCCTGAATTTCCACAGCAAATGAATTTGTAATTTTTTGATGGCTTAGTTAGTATAGAAGTGATTACACCAAACAGACATCATTTAACAAATATATTTCGATTTATTGATTTTTTGCGTTCATTAATTAACGTTTCCTGCACATACCTGCATTAACGGTTTTAGAGAATGGAAAACCTCAATTGATCTTGATATCAATTAGTATATCTTTTCGTATACCTCTTTGAGCGAAACACATTCTCAGATTGATGCTACTTTCTAGCATTGATGTAACCACTTGTGTCGCCATCATACAGTTCCAGCTACCGGGCCGCTCCCTCACACAGTGTATAGTATCGACAGTACACACGCTCTGAGCTTAACTACTGTAAAATATCAAAACTTGCCGTAGGAGTGATAGCTTAAGTAAATCAGACATTTGAATCTCGTCACTGCTACACGACTGGAACTCTAATTGTAGATCGATAAAATAGGACTGGCGTATTTATAATCAAAAAGGAGTCAGAGAAATGGATCGTATGCAGCTGTATTTTATAATTTGCAACATCTGTGCCTTGGCTATCTTTTTTTTTTGGTTCATACAGGCAATCAATATAATTTTAGTAACAATATATTAATTAATTATCATCAATGATAAGTCAGGACAGGACAAAACAGTTGGGTGAATGAATGGAAAATTAAGGTTTTGTGTGTCGCACTGATCCATTAGAAAGTCGCACTTGGCGGGGGCCGTGTTTGAAGTTAATTTGCGTAAGATCAAATGACTGCATTAGGGTACACATTATTCCCAATTACCAGTAATTCAGTAAGATGTCATCTCGTCATTGCGAACTGAGTGCTACATATCACATGTAAACCATGAAAGATTAGTATTAGTAGTCTGTTGTAGATAAGCCATTGTAGTAAACCGGAAAGCTGGTCCTACATGGTGACCAACAGGGTTGAGATCAAAACCATCCCAACCACGAAAACTGAACTTTTGGACAATTTGGTTGTAGATGCTTTCGATAGGACTTGCTCAGCTTGAGCAAAGCTTGTTGCATTGGCAACTAAATCCATCTGTAACCAGCAACTTCCTTGGAAACCACATAATATAGACCTCTCATTGCTACGTTGGGCTAGAGGAAGATACCAGCAAGTTGTGTTCGGTGGAAACGTTCCGTTTGGTGTCATGCAAACCATTTCATAATTTGGCGAGCCCATTGTGTTGGAGATTGGTGGAGCTGGCTGCCTTTATATAGTCCACATGGTTCTGTCTGGTGGGTTATAATGGCAGCAGCTCCATTGAGATCGGCAGATCGGCAGATTGGCGATTAGTTTTATTGAGTCTAATTTCTGGTCAAAACCTCTCAAGCTTGTAGCAAAAAGGGACCACAAGAAATTAAGGAATCAAATCGAAACAATATGGCTCAAACTACGATTCTAAAAGCTTATGAAAAAACTATTGCTGGTTATTTTATGCCCATCCTGTCAGGTTTCCGGTGACGAAATACCCCGATATTTATTCCGTGTATATTTTAAAGAGAACTTTTGTCACTCGAGCCTTGGCATTTCTCGGCAACATTTTTTTGGATCATACAGACTATCGATATAGTGTCAGCATCGGCAATCGACTATTAAATGATTATCATAATTTCAGTTAGAATTATAAGTCAGGATTATCGATCGCTGAAAGAATGACTGAATGAATAGTCAAGGTTTAAAGTTTATGGGGTGCTGCAGAGTGTTATTATCGCTATCTCTTGGCACACAGAACTGATAGAGCCGCACTGAATCGAGTTGGCGCACATCTTGCAGCCGATACCAAAATGACAGTAATCACTTGATGCCGTGCGTGCGTACATTGACGTGCGTCATTTGTTTATAAGCTTTGCTTGGGCCAGCGAAAATTCTGACGAGCAGGACTTGCGGGACCGATAATTTAGCTTGAGAACTGAAAAGCTTACGGCAGTCAAGTCACATGCAAAATTGCTAGTAGTAGTCTGTTATATCTGTTATACATAAAATCCATTGTAAAAAACCAGCATATTATATAAAGCTGTTACTACATGGTGCCAAACAGGGTTGAGACTAATAGCATTCCAACTAGGAAAACCGAACTTTTGGACAATGTAGCTGCCGATGATTTCGAGAGGATTTGCTCCGCCTGAGCAGAGCTTGTTGCATTGGCAACTAAATCCATCTGCGCCCAACATTTGTTCTGTAAACCACATTCTACATTAGTATTGTTGCTGCCTTTGGCTAGGGGAAGAGACCAGCAAGTTGTGTTTGCTGGAAAGGTTGCGTTTTCTGGACTGGTAATGCAAGTAATGTCATAATTTGGTGAACCCCCTGTGTTTGATTCCGAGAGAATTTGTTCTGCCTGATCTTGACTTGTTGCATTGGCAACAAGATCCATCTCTAACCAACATGTTTCTTCGAAACATTCTACAGCAGAATAGTTGCTGCCTTCAGCTAGAGGAAGAGACCAGCAAGTTGTATTTCCAGAGTCAGTTGCGTTTGCTGGACTGGTAGTGCAAGTAATTTGATAATTTGGTGAAACCATTGTGCTAGCGATTGATGGCGATGGCTAAGCTTTTATGTGGTTCGGATGGCTGTGTCGGGAGTTACCAATTTTTAACGCACTGCGTGGCGATCGACAGATCATCTGCTAGTTTCTGAGTCTAATTCTGCTGGTGTCCTAGATCGGCATACATATGCAGCTGTCCTTGTCATCTGCTCGGCAACACTAACCCAAAAGTATAGTAATCACCGACTGATTATTGACTCTAGGCTGGGTAGAAATTGCTATCGGTATTCTGATTTGAAGAATTAATAGAATACTAGTGATATCGCATAAGTAGAAGCTTCCGCGCTGACCGGCAGAGAATCATCGATGCAGTATTTGCGTACGCCTCGCAAATCAGCATTTGATGCCGTACGAAGCCTCAGGTGCAAGGACAACTTATTAGATTCTTTCATTGGTTAGATTAACGACAGGATTGTTGGATACCCCAGCAATGATATGCGCATGGTGCATCTAATGTAAACTCGTCAGTTCGGCCGATGCGCGATGCGCGATGCGCGATGCAACGATATTCAACTTTGCAAAGTGATTAGGCCTAGCTCTCAATTGTTGCCTACTATTGTCTCTAAATGTGATGTCACAGTATCAACTGTTTGTTTAAATCATCTTGTTGTCATTGCATATAAATAGTACAAAAATACATACACACCGCCGGCAGTGATTATAAATATTTTTAGAGGTCATCAATTGAAATATTGGGTAGGGTAGGTTGTCGTATGGGCTGTAGAGTAGGCACTCTAGTGGGCTGTTGAACTCCGTGTCGAGTTAATTCAGGGATTGATCCAACACCGGATTGAACTGGAGGCTGTGTATTAGATCGCACTATACGCATTGGCTGATGTGGTTGACTTGGTTGAGTCTGTGCTCTCAGAAGTTCACGCGGTACGTCCATATCGTGTTCTCGAACCCGACGTAAATATGTTTCGGATTCGCTCGATTGGACGTTATTTTGACCAGAGAATGCCCTTACCTGGGGGACATATGGTGCCGATGACTCAAGTTCTGAATTTCCAGTTTCATTTAATGAAAATGGATCCTGGTTTGACGAACTGGAACCTAGCTTGGGAGCAGAAATAAAAGGACTCGCTGAGCCTAATGAAACAGGTGTTTCTGGGAACTTCATTCGCTGTGGTCCAGGCTCAATTGCAGGTGGTTCAGGAAACTTCAACGATTTAGCAGCTGGCAAATCAGAAGGCAGTTCTGGAAAATTTATTCTCTGGCTCTGACCAGAGCCAACTGGCTTCCGTTGGACAAAATCGGTATGCTGGGGCATTTGAATTCGTTGTGGGGGAATATCAGGCTGACGGTTGTCACTGTTGATCCCATTAGTAGAGGTGGATCGCCCACGTTGGGGTATGCTTGGTCGTCTGGATCCATTGTACTCATTGTAAGCAGCAACACCAGGTATGGCTGGTGCTGGCGCACGATTATCGCTTAGAGGACCACCACTTGGCCTTCTCATACCTGCAGTCTCACTCGGCACACTGGGACGTCTATCCCCACCTGATCTATAGCCAGACATGGTTGGAATAGCTGGAGTTTGGCTAGGTCGCCTTTCATTACTAAATGGCCCCAAAGTAACCTCGCTACCATTATTACCTCCTGGAAGGCTATCATTATTGTAATATGGACCACTAGGCCGTCGATCACCAATAGCAGTAGCTGGTGGGATACGAGGAAGACGCTCCATAGGTTTTGATACAGCTCGTTGAGAAAGTAGAGGAATACTGTCGTGATCAGCAGGATCAAGGTAATCATATCCAGTACGTCCAACTGAATCTGTAGACTTATTATGATTGGCGTAATCAGCACCATTGGACTTTTCGGACCACCCAGCAACTCTGGTAGAATCACTAAAGATAGAGTTTGTATCTCCTCCACCCAGGCTGGAAATATCAAGTACTGGAAGCGAAGGCTGGTACGGAAGACGCTTATTTTCTTCAACAAGTCTAAGCATATCCTTCTTGTGATTCTTGTCAACAATTTTGGCAATTCGCCTGTTGACTCGCACACAGCAGTATTCTTCTAATCCAGAAGCAGACTTGTCAATGTGAATATACAATGGCACAGCACATGCTACAGCCAATATGAATTGGCAAATGTTGACGATCCATATCAGTAAACTAAAAGTCATAAATCCAATCACCACTCCTTCTACAGTGGCTGTATGATACAGAGTCTTGACTGTGTTGACAAAATCTCCTTGCACTTTCAAAACAGAGTATAACGTAAGGGCATTGAGCACCTGACGGGGTGACTCGGCCAGTAACAACTTTAGCCAGCCCTTGAATGTGAAGAACACAAACAGAGCTACATATTCAGTCTTGGATCGAGACTTCGTGATCTTTGCAAATAGACAAAAATGCTTGTAGCTGCGAATGCTATAGATGTTGCGAGCAATGGGGTTTGTATAGTTCAAGCCTATGTTCTGACTTTTCATGATTGAATAAGCAACCATAGAATCGTAGATGATTAGAATCACAGACAATATGATGCACCCTCCAAAGATCCATCTCGAGATATGAAATGGTACAAAGGGTTCTATTGTTGAGGACCATCTGTCAAATGCTAAAAGGACAATAGCGGTATAGATATCAGATCCGAACGCAGCGATCTCCAGTAGAATGCCCAAGTACATGGCCATGTAACCACTCAAGTACCTACACGAGGTTCTCTTGAACTGATTCATATCCAGCGAATCGAATTTGGTATCGTCATATTCGCGGACCCATTTCTGGTTGAAGATTCCCAGAACTCGGGGCATTTCAACAGATCTCGAATCGGTCAAACAACTGGTCAACAACCGGTTGAGATGGAACCCCTGCAAAAAGTCGTCTAGAAAAGGGGCGCTGCTCACATTCTTCGTGCGTGTTTCATGCATGCATGGTGACGAAATGGTGTTTGATAGGTTTCTGACAGCACAAAGATGAGAGGACAAGGTGGTGAATTTTAACGAGTTTATACAAATAATTAATAGCTATCATAGGCACATAAACTTCTTGGCTGATTTCAGTTCGATTGTGGTTTCGTAATAAAGTAATGAGTGTTAAATGATCGAGGAGGTTCTGGTCGCGTACACATTTGAATGTCGAAGAAGAACTATGATGTAATGGCCATCATAAGAGCGTGCGAGTCATTTCAAACTTGTCAAATCAGAAAGCCAACAACTACAGATATGCGACTGACCCTTGTAGGTATATTCTAATTATATCTTGGGGTAGTGACACATGTTGAAAACTCAAAACTAGCGAGCAGTAGCTAATTTTAGTACGCATAACATTGCATGCGCGTGCATTATGCACCTATCTAACATATCCCGACTAAGAAATGAATCGCGTGGAATCACAAGACTCGGGCGATACCGTAACGTAAGTGTCGTGGCGGGCAGATTTTTGTGGTTTATCTTCAAGGCAATGTAATAGTTGCACCACAAAACTTTGTTTTAGAACAATAAATGGCAAGTGCTATTTCCTACTAGATAGATCATTGCGTCGTCTTAAAATGAAGATTTCTGTAATACACTCCCACAGTTGACTCTTTACACTGTATTTCCCTGCTTCCACACTCTATTTTAGAATAAATGCCAGTTAATAGTATTATTTATTTAATTGTTACAAACTAAAAGGAACGAGCCAAACTATATAGATCCCCACATTCTTTTGGAAGGTTGGTAGAACCCCGACTAGTAGAATAACTAGAATTGGTTACACCCGTTAATAGCATGAACAACTTCCAGCCGCTGAGCCTCTATCTATGGTGCTATCTTGACATCGTACCAACTCAACATCAACAGCAATGGCGGACTCGGGCGCTCCAGCGGTTGTCATGGGTAAGTGTATTGGTTAACAAGTCAAATTCTCATAGATTTGGTTTTTGAAATCCATTGATTAATTCTAACAACAGACAAGTAAGTACCTCTGGCGAACATGGCGAGGGTATAACGTAACGTAATTGCAACTAACCATTAGCGGAACTGGTTTGACCAAGCTGGGATTTGCCGGTAACGACTCGCCTTCATATATTTTCCCAACGGTGATTGCTACATCCACGGGTGGAGCTTCTAAGGGTAAAGGTGGAGCCGGTCAATCGGCAGGTGGAAATTTGTCAAAGAAGCGGGGAACTGAGGACTTGGATTTCTTCATTGGAGACGAGGCGCTCCAGGCAGGATCCGGCCCAGGCTATGGCCTCAACTATCCCATTAGACATGGACAAATAGAGAATTGGGATCACATGGAACGATTTTGGGAGAATTCCATCTTCAAATATCTTCGTTGCGAGCCCGAAGACCATCGATTTCTTTTGACGGAGCCTCCTTTGAACCCTCCGGAGAATCGAGAGAACACTGCCGAGATTATGTTTGAGACCTTCAATTGCGCTGGATTGTACATTGCAGTACAAGCTGTATTGGCATTGGCTGCTTCATGGACTTCTAGTAAAGTTACAGGTCAGCCTTTGACAGGAACGGTTATTGACAGTGGAGATGGTGTAACCCACGTCATCCCAGTTGCTGAAGGTTATGTGATTGGGTCTGCCATTAAAAACATCCCAATTGCTGGCCGTGACATTACTTATTTCATTCAGAGTCTACTCCGAGACCGAGGAGAACTCGATACCAGTCTAAAGACTGCAGAGAGAATCAAGGAAGAGTATTGCTATGTTTCTCCGAATATCGTCAACGAGTTTAAGCGATTCGATAAGGATCCGGAACGGTTCAGGAAGTACCTTGCAGACCAAGGTCTTGGCAGAAGGGCCAATATTGATGTTGGCTATGAGCAGTTTTTGGCACCCGAGATCTTTTTCAATCCTGAGATTGCTTCTTCAGATTACTTGACCCCACTGCCAAATGTAGTAGATCTGGTAGTCCAGTCCAGTCCCATGGACGTCCGAAAGGGTTTATACAAGAACATTGTCCTGTCTGGAGGTTCTACTATGTTTAAAGATTTTGGTCGACGTCTTCAACGAGATATCAAGTCGTTGGTTGACGACCGAATCCACAAGAGTGAAGTCATCAGTGGTGCCAAGAGTTCTGGTATCGATGTACAGGTGGTTTCCCACAAGCGACAACGAAACGCAGTGTGGTTTGGAGGAAGTCTGCTTGCACAGACGGCAGAGTTCAAAAACTACTGCTACACAAAGCAAGATTACGATGAGTATGGGCCAAGCATTGTGCGACAATTCTCGCTGTTTAACGTATCATCGTGAGTACTTGAATGCTGCCACCGACCAGTGACCTTTAGTTTACGATTTACTTGCTATCCACTATTGTTTTCATGTAGTGTACTATTTACAGAACTATACAAATATTTTTCCAAAAGAAATATAATATCAAGTTAAAACCATGTCCTTAGTAATGCTTTGAGATCGTTCATATGGTCTCCTCTCAATACTATCTGCTTGGATGTATCTTTAATGAAGATATCCCGCTTTACGAGACCCAAAGTGTCTTGAAGATCCTTCTTCAGAAGTGACACATTTCCTTCAATCTTTCTAATAACAGTTGTGACTTGTCCGTTGTTTTTAATATCAGTGTAAATAGGTAGTTTGCCCGATCTTGAGCGCTGAATATGATACCAATTTGAGTCTTGGGCTGGCCCAAGCTGTGATTCCGAAACCTCTGCGATATCGGGGAAAAGAGATGCGATTTTGTAACTTCGAGGCCTTCCAGAAGGAATCTTAGGAAGCTCGGACGACTTCTTCATCGTCGAGTAAGTTCTTGACAGCGTTTGTCTCAGCATGTTGACTTTTGGATGAATAGTTGTGAAATCAAAAAAAAGAGCCGCGTGAACTGAAAATCTGTAGGTGGGCAGAAAGCTGGGTAGGAAGGACTCTAACTGAGCAAAACTGAACAACTGAAAAATGACAATTAAAAGCTGGAAATAAAAAAAAATGAGCAAATTAAAAAAGAAGCAATGTATTCGATTTTCAAATTGATTATCAAAAATCTGTAAAATATATAATCCACTAATCAATGCCTGTAAAGTGTCTGTCTATAAAAGAGTCGTAAATGGTACATATCGATAACATATTTTAATGAGTCCATAGTCGGATTGTCTTGTCCTTTCCTCCAGACCCAACTCTACGTCCATCGACACTCCAATCGACTGCATAAACCTCATCAGCATGGCCAGGTAAATCGCTTTGAAGCTTCTTGGTACGTACGTCCCACACTTTTAGTGTAGTATCCTTTGATGAACTCACCAAAAGTCGGCAGTCACTGGACCAAGCACACTGGTACACTGGACCCACATGGCCACGGAATGTGCTGATAAACTTTCCATCTCGACCATCCCATAGCTTTATCGAGTTATCGAACGAAGACGATGCAATATATCTGCCATCAGGCGAAAATGTAACATGATTCACAAGCTTTTGATGTCCAGTCATTCGACATAGTGGCTTGTTGGATTTGGAAGGTTCCCATAAATACATGGTGAAATCGTCACTCGCAGTGACAATTCGCTCTGAAATTACTCCTCCAATTTTGGCAAGTTTGTCAAAACGAGCCTGTGCTTTATCTTTATATTCCTGCTCAGTGCCTTCAAAGTATCCTTTTTCATCGAATGCACCAGTTCGAAGTGCAAATTCAGTAGACAATGCCAAATGATTAACCCAATGGGCATGCGATTGTAAAGTACTAATCAATCGGCCATCTTTAGCATTCCAAACTTTAATGGTTTTATCATGAGATGTCGAATAAATAAGTCCGACTCCTCCCCATTTGACGCAACTGACTGATGATCTATGACTGCTCATAATATACTGACACACATGACGACCAATGTCCCAAATTCTTACTGACCCATCCTTTGAAGATGATACAAGTCGTGGAATATATCCCACTTGAACGCTATGAATAGGCTCCCAACTGAGGGCGGTTATCCATTTGGAATGGCCAGTTAAAGGAGACCCAATTTGTACTCCAGTCTTTGCATCCCAAATCCGTATAGTGTTATCCATACTTCCAGTAGCAATTTTCGACCCATCAGGAGACCAACTCACAGACAAAACCCAGTCAGTATGTCCAGCTAAAGTCTTCATAGGAGTTTGAGTTTCGCAATCCCAAATTCGAGCAGTTCCATCCCCACTTCCTGACACCATTCTCGTAGACGTATGAGGTGCGAATTGAGTAGCCAATACAGTAGATCCATGGCCTGAGATTGCTGCTGACGATCGAGTAATAGGCTTGACTTTGAAAACTGCTCGAGGAGTATATACCAGAGTAAGATGGTCTTCTGTGGATTTATGTCCTGGCTTTAATACTGAAGTATAAAGATCGTTGGTAATGTCTATTAATGAAGTTGACTTGTCGTCAGATGATTTTATCAGTGAAAACGAATAAGGTACTGGATCATCATTGGAATTCAAAAGCTGGTTTAAAAGCTGCTCAAGCTGTTTTTCTGTAGCGTTTCCTGGTACTCGGATATTTCCTCCAACTGAAGCTCCAGAATCCGACGCTTGAAACTTTATCAGAACATGAGGAAGGTCATCTGGCACTATATCTAGTTCACGAGGCTGTTGGGCCTCCCGTCTTTGCTTCTTGGACGGAGGTGGAATTAATGTAGCCATTCCTTAAAATTCAATACACAATAGTAGTAATGGTGAAACTATCTCGTATGCCTGCTTAGGGGTTTTATTTTCTGTAGATCGCTAGCGTAAGGCTTGAAAAAAAATAAAAATAAAAATTAGCCGTGCGATGGGTGATCTGATAAATTTATAGTTAGCGGTCCAGACTTTACTTTTTGGCAGTGGCTTTTTTTTCACTGGTTGAGGTTGTCAAATCTTGAATTTGCTTCAATATGGACGAGCTTCGTCAAGCTAATGGTGATAGTGAATCTTTAAACGGTCTTCGAGACACTCTATTGAATGTCCAAGGTGATACTCCTTTGGCCAGTCGATTCCGAGCTCTGTTCCATCTCAAGAGCCTGGGAACTGATGGTAATAAAGAAGCTATAGATATTATTGCAGATGGATTCAAGGACCCTTCAGAGCTTTTAAAGCATGAACTTGCTTATGTGCTTGGTCAGACCAAACAGACTTATGCTATTGCACCTTTGGTGGACACTTTAAAGAATACCAGTCAACAGGCTATGGTTCGTCATGAGGCCGCTGAAGCATTGGGTGCTATTGGAGACAAGTCAGTGTTGGATATTTTACAACACTATTACAAAAATGATCATCTCGAAGTGATTAGACAAACCTGTGAGTTGGCTATAGAGCGAATCAACTGGGAACACTCTACCGCCAGTACTAGTGAAGATCTCGAAGCAAGTGCATTCAGTTCTATCGATCCAGCACCTCCTTTGCCAAAGGATATCGATCAGATTAGTAAGCTTCAGCAACTTTTGAACGATCAAAAGGAGCCTTTGTTCAGTAGGTATCGAGCCATGTTCCGACTACGAGACATTGGATCTACCGAGGCAGTTATGGCTCTTGCATCCGGATTCGAGGATCCATCGGCACTTTTCAGACATGAGATTGCCTACGTATTTGGCCAGTTGTGTGATCCTGCTAGTGTACCATCTTTGATTAAAGTTCTTAACAATAGCAGCGAGGAGAGCATGGTCCGACATGAAGCTGCTGAAGCATTGGGATCTATTGCTACTGATGAAGTTCTACCGGTGCTAGAAAAGTTTGCCAAGGATAATGAAACTGTTGTCCGTCAAAGTGCTGAAGTGGCATTGGATATGTATGAATATGAAAACTCGGGCCAACTGGATTACACTGAAGTACCTTCGGCATGAGTGAAAAGAATATATATAGATAAAAGTTATGGATAGATATCTAAATGGACGCTCAGGGGGACAAGTGTGTGAGTATCGGTACTTTTTATTGCACTGTCTAATAAATATTACAAGTTGTTTAATTATTGGTTCGGAATTTGTAACCACATTTTGTACAAGTGTAAAACACAGTGGCTCCTTCATCAGCACTTCGAAGCTGTAATGTATGGTACTGCATTTCATCATGTCCACATTGAGGACACTTCTCTTTGATCTTTTAGTTAGTGAAAAGTCCTTAGCATCATCAATCTCTAAACTTACGGTTGCTCCTTCTCCGACTTCGTCTTTCTTGAGTATCGTCTTGACCGCCGACTTTTTGGATTTTAAAGCAGATGGAAATGCATTGTCTGATGATTTTGTCACTACTGTCAGGTTCTCAAATGCTTTGGCATCATAAGAGTGACCACACTGTCGACAATCGAGATTTTTGGAACTGTCTATGACACTGTCTAGCAGGTTTCCACAGTCCAAGCAAAATATCAAACTGCCTACCACTGACATTTCTTATGAATATGATGAGAGATGGAGTAGAAATAAATTTCAGGGTTTGTGATGGGTGGTCACTGAAATTTCATTAAGCTGCTAACAGAAAAAGTAAGATCAGGGTACGGGTGGATCTAGCTTCTGGGTTTGTTACTAAGTTAAAACCGCTAAGGGCAAAACTCTGTTGTACTTTACACCCTTTTAACTATCTGTTAACCAGTGCTAATATATAGTTATTCACAATGGCGCAGCAAATGGCCATGCCGGACCTGTCCAATGCCATTGTGGCACAGGACGAGATGGGACGTCCTTTTATCATTGTTCGGGATCAGGGGAAAAAGCAACGAGTTCACGGCATTGAGGCCACCAAGTCGCACATTTTGGCAGCGAGAACGGTGTCTAACATCGTCAAGTCATCATTAGGCCCCCGAGGCCTCGATAAGATTCTCATTTCCCCCGATGGAGATATCACTGTTACCAACGATGGTGCTACTATTTTGAGTCAGATGCAAATTGAAAATCAGATTGCCAAGTTGCTTGTAGAACTTTCCAAGTCTCAGGACGACGAGATTGGAGATGGTACTACGGGAGTGGTGGTTTTGGCGGGAGCATTACTTGAGCAGGCTTTAGAGCTCATAGACAAGGGTATTCATCCCATTCGAATTGCTGATGGATTTGATGAAGCTTGTAAAATCGCGGTTGCCCATCTTGATACCATTGCTGATGAGGTTCCAGTGTCCAAGACCGATAAGACCAATCTTCTCAAGGCCGCTCGAACCAGTTTAGGATCCAAGGTTGTTTCAAAGGCCCATGAACTATTTACCAATATTGCCGTTGATGCGGTTTCATCAGTCGCGGATTGGGACCGTAAGGATGTGGACTTTGAATTGATCAAGGTTGATGGCAAAAATGGTGGTTCATTGAGTGATACCAAGCTTGTGCGAGGAGTTATTCTCGACAAGGATATGTCTCATCCTCAGATGCCTCGCGAGATACACGATGTCAAGTTGGCTATTCTCACATGCCCATTTGAGCCACCAAAGCCAAAGACTAAACACAAGCTCGATATCAGCACTGTGGATGAATTTAAGAAACTGCAGGCATACGAGCAAGATAAATTCAAGGAAATGATCAAGCATGTCAAGGACTCGGGTGCTAACCTGGTTATCTGTCAGTGGGGATTTGACGACGAGGCCAATCATCTGTTGTTGCAGAATGAGCTGCCAGCTGTGCGATGGGTTGGAGGACCTGAAATAGAGCTTATTGCTATGGCCACTCAGGGACGAATTGTTCCCCGATTTGAGGACCTCAATGAGGCAAAACTGGGATCTGCTGGAACTGTTCGTGAGCTCGAGTTTGGTACTACTCAGGATCGAATGCTTGTGATTGAGGAGTGTGCCAACGCCAAGGCTGTTACAGTTCTTGTGAGAGGAAGTAACCAGATGATAGTTGACGAAGCTCGAAGAGCCCTTCATGATTCGTTATGTGTGGTACGAAACTTGGTCAAGGATAACCGGGTTGTATATGGAGGTGGAGCTGCCGAGATTTCTTGCTCAGTGGCAGTAGCTGATTGTGCTGACCAAAGGACTGGTATTGACCAATATGCATTCCGAGCATTTGCGTCTGCTCTCGATGCGATTCCCATGGCACTGGCAGAAAATTCTGGACTCCAGCCTATCGAGGCATTGTCTTCGGTCAAGTCTCGACATATTAACGAGAATAATTCTAGATTGGGCATTGATTGTCTGGGTACTGGTACCAATGACATGAAACAAAACTTTGTTATTGATCCACTAATAGGTAAGCGACAGCAGTTGTTGCTGGCTACGCAATTGACTCGAATGATCCTCAAGATCAACAACGTTATTGTTAACGGTGAAGGCCAGTGATTGTATGTACAGAACTACTAAACTAAAAAAAATAATCAAACTGACAAGTGTTCAAAGAAAATAAAAAGCCAGCTCAATAACCAGTAGCATTTTGATGGATTCGGAAAATTCTATCCAAGCAATTTGCAGCATCTTTATTTGTAAATTAATTCTTTCAATTTGCATCAGCTTTACATGTAAATTGATTCTGTCTCTGTGTACATGTAGACGCTCACTCCTGAGGCACGTCTGCAGCAGCTTCACGAAAGGCACTGCTACGGCTCTACCATACTAGTCTTCCACACTTATACACTCTACATGTCAGCGCCAGACCTCGTAGTGGATCCAAGTCTCACCCCTTGGGTGTTGGCACCCATTATGACGGTGATGATTCTAGTTGGAATCATTCGTCATTATGCTACAATTCTATTGGCACCAACACCAAAACCCCAGGATCCAAAGACGCTTAGGGAGCACGCCTATCTACAATATGGACAAGCTATAAGGCAGAACGCTTCGGTTCTTAGAGAATCAGCATTTGCAACTCGACAGTCCATATTGGTTGAAAACTTTCGAAAAGGAGTCTATGTCAAGAATCCTGGTCAAAAGCCGGGCATGAATGTCATGAACGACCCCAAGAGCATGGAGGCAATGATGGGCGGAATGAAGAACCAGATTATGATGTTTGTGCCTCAGACTATTATGATGGGATGGATCAATGCTTTCTTTGCTGGCTTCGTTCTAATGAAGTTACCATTCCCATTGACCACTCGGTTTAAGACAATGCTCCAGTCTGGAGTAGCCACTCAAGACTTGGACGTTAGATGGGTGTCGTCTATTTCATGGTACATTCTTAATCTTTTAGGATTACAGCCTGTTTACGAACTGTTGCTTGGAGGAGGAAACTCAGCAGGATCGGTTGCCCAACAACAGCCTGCTGGTTCGATGATGACACAGCCCAATGTGGACTTTGAGAAATTGTACATAGGCGAGGCAGAGAATCTCGAACTTGTCAAGCACAATTGTGTGTTGGATGGCATTGAAGACCGAATCCTCGCTGCTTATTGATCATATCGATATGTTACTATTAACTTAGTACTAGCTAGTCAAACAGGAACAGACAACAACAGGATCATATAATAACATTTATGCAAATAATCCTTCGTTCATAGCCACTGGTAGATCTCGTCCATACACTCTTGTCCAGCTATGTGGACGAACCCATCTGTCAACCTTTATAGCTAATAAATCCAATAATTGCTGGGCAAGCGATTCAGCATCGCCGAAATTATCTCCTTCATATGCAAACATGACAATGGCTAAAACTGATGCTGTCAGCATTTGAGGGCTGTGGCCAAGCATATTCAATACTATTCCCGACTCGGGAAGTTCATCAGGTACTGGCAAGCTTGATGTATTCATAAGAGACAATGATGCCAACCGATCAGAAAGACCCTTTTCAGAGTAAACCTTGATCTTGTCGCCGCCAACTTGACTGTACGCAGCACTGCTAGACCCCAAGATTACCACATCCGCAAACTGATGGCTATTAATAAATGGAATCAAAGTCTGTTCAACAAACTGCTTTCTATGCCCTGGTAATGGGGGAGATCTCAATTGAACCAATGTTAATTGATCCGTTCCGTAGATCTCAATGGGACCAGTTATTCGCCTCGTTCTACTAGCGTCTTTGGGCGACTCAGTGCCACTGACAAAATCCACTGGGCTAGCAAATGGATATAAATTTTTTTCATCCAAAGACCCGATATAATGGGCCCCCAAGCTATATATAAGAAGATCAAGCGATAATTGAGGGATATTTCCTGCCGAAACAGTTGGAATTACCAATACCGTATTGGCACGGATGTTCATAGTGGTTAGTGGGATGGGATGGATAGTGGGGTACGGACTGTTCTTGAACTTTACTTCTTAATTTATAATCTTTATATTTTTTTTCTTCTTTGCAGTGCTTTGTGAGAGATCAACTTTATTTCAATCGATTTACTATAAAGCTTGACGTAAACAACTGTCAGGATATTTATTTGCTTTTCACAGGTTTTAGTATTCATATTGCAGATTCCTAGTTATCATGGCTCCAGCCACGGTTCTGTGTATAGGCATGGCCGGGTCTGGCAAGACCACTTTTATGCAAAGATTGAATGCTCATCTTCACTCGAAGAAAAAGCCTCCATATGTAGTTAATATGGACCCTGCTGTGTTCAAGGTTCCATTTGCTACCAATATCGATATCCGAGACTCGGTCAACTACAAAAAAGTGATGGATCAGTATAATCTAGGACCTAATGGTGCTATCATGACTTCTCTAAACCTGTTTTCAACCAAAATCGACCAGGTATTGACTATCATCGAGAAGCGAGCACCCAAACTCGACCATATCATTGTTGATACACCTGGCCAAATCGAATGCTTTATCTGGTCTGCATCAGGTGCGATCATTACTGACGCTTTTGCATCTTCGTTCCCTACTATGATTGCTTACATTGTGGATACTCCCCGAACTGTTTCACCAGCAACCTTTATGTCCAATATGTTATATGCGTGCTCCATTCTATACAAGACAAAGCTGCCTATGATCATTGTTTTCAACAAGATAGATGCTCAAGATCCTGAATTTGCCAAGGAATGGATGAGAGATTTCGAAAAGTTCCAAGACGCTTTACGTAACGACCAGGAGCTCACCGGTGACGGTGAGAATGGATCTGGTTATATGGGCTCGTTGATGAACTCTTTATCGTTAATGCTTGAAGAGTTCTATTGTCATTTAGATGTGGCAGCTGTTTCTGCATATACTGGTGATGGGTTTGACGAGTTTTTGGACATAATAGACAAAAAAGTTGAAGAGTATAATAGGGATTACAAGTCTGAAAGGGATGCTATTATCAAGAAGCGACAAGAAGATGCTGCCAATAAGAAGACTCAAGATTTGACTCGACTGATGAAGGATATAGGCATTGATGGCGACAAGGCAACGTCTTCTGAATCTAAGAAGCCTGAAGACGATGAACCCGTCGATTCGATATCCGATACGGAGGGTGGAGACTTTGATGGTGAGGTCGAGAGAGATGAGGACGAGTTTACTGGTGAAAGAGAGTATACTTTTGATCGCTCAGATGACGGGCTACAAGATCGATATCAACAAGCTCTTGATAAATCAGCAAGTGATAGAGAGACTATGCAAAAGATCATTGATCAGTCCATGAAGTCTGCTTGATTTGCTTGATTAGCTTAATTTGCTTAATTTGCTTAGTCAATACACTTCAGTAATGCATATCAATCTGGTTTTAGCATATCTTTAGATATATATCTATATATGTAGATGTAGATGTAATAATAATAGCCTAGAGCTGCTGCTGGAAAATCTCCTGCTCATTGTCGTGCTGTTGGCTTTTGTCATTCTCGTCATAAAAAATCAAATGGGGTTTTCGAGTGGCTATATCGAGCATTGTCTTGGCAAACTCAGAATTAGCCCATGCAAACCAAGACCTTGTGTATCCAGTAGGAATCTCCACATTAACACTTTCATGCATCAGTCCCAAGCCAGCAGTGGACTTCTTGACAATATCCAATAGAGTCTCGATTTCTTTATCATCATCCGATGTTCGCATAGCCACCAACAAACTCATGGGCCATGCGTTACTAATACCGATATGAGGACCTCCAACTCCACTGAACCATTTTCCATTCAAATAGTATGGGTTTCCACTTTTGGAAAGAATCATTTTTCTCGTGTTTTGGTAAACTGGGTTGGACTTTTCAACAAAGCCAAGATCCGGTAATGAAATCAGAGAAGGGATATTGGCATCATCCATGTTGGTGATGCTGCCAAAACCATCTACTTCGTATGCAAATACATCTCCAAATACCTTATTATGATATACACCATGCTCCCAAATACCTGCTTCGATACTCTGACCGAGAGCCAAAACCTTTTCGGAAAGGTCTTGTTTACCCACAAGTTCAAGCACTCCAGAAATAGCCTGTAATTCCACAGACATTTGTGCATTAGCGGGGATGAAGAATTGGAAAGTTGTAGCATCATCTGAAGGTCGGAAGGCAGATCTGATCAATGAAGTATTAGCATTTACAGGGTTACCCATGCCTGCCAAGTTCAAAGTCTCGGTACCAAGAGTTGTCTGCCGCTGGAAAGTGTATTTGGGCCTGGCAGCGATTCCGGTACCATCATGATTGTATGTAGGCAATGACTGCTCTTCCATAACTGCCAGCAGTGAATCAAGCGCTTCCAACCACAAACTATTGACGAATGAGGTGTCTTTGGTAGATCGGTAATACTCATTAGACAAGCCCAGGAACGAGGCCAGACTGTCCAATTCATATTTGCACTCAAACACAATTCGAGGGTTAACCCTGGGGTGAACTACATCATCACCCATATTGTTGGCCTTAAATCGTAGCTTGCTATCCGGGGGAGGGTGGAAAGCATTACAATAAGGAAACTGGGTAACATAATATGCCTGGGTATTGATGGCTCCAAGCAGTAGCTGCTTCAAATGTATATCGTCGTTTGCAAGCGGAATGTATGGAGACAATTGTCGATGAGAGTCTCGCAACCATTCGGCATTGATATCTCCAGTGACAACAAAAGTCTGAGCTATCTGTGATCCATCAGCAGATCCTGGGCTGTGCCAACGAATGGTGGTATCCAAAGTGTTAGGGAAGCAATTCTCAAACAGCCTTGCTAGATCCAAATCAGATAACTTATTCTTGAACTTTTCTATAACTGCTTCTATAGCTGTAGACTTGAAAGTTCGGCATGACTCCACTGGCCTTTGGAACGGCAGTCTCAATGGTCCATCACTCAATGGATAATGAGGTTTGGCTGCATACTTGGCATACTCTGGACATCCATATTCATCTACATCTGGCAACTCAGAAGCTTCGTCATAAATATCGACTTCAGGATGTCCATTCGTACCTGCTTCATTGCTGAGATCCCGCTTGTCGTATTTCCAATTGGGTCTGTTCATATCAGCAGTTTGAAAATCATCTCGAGGATTTCTTGATGCGTAGATGTAGTACAGTCCCAAAACAATCACAAACGCTAAAGCTCCCAATTGACGAGCTCTTGATGGTCGAATAGCCATCTTGTCTTTATTGGGCGGCTTATCGTCGTCTTGAGAACTGTCCAGTGGCAGGATGTTATCGTTTCGAGCCAAATTCTTGGATCGAAACGTGAGATTAGATTGTGACAGGATGGGCGATGTATGTGGGGCCAAAACCTAAAATCTATACTAATGATCTTATGGTGGCCTAATCAAACTCAATGGCGAAGGCTGGGCACCCCTTTATATATAAGTAAGATATATAATGTGTCTGCAACCGGTACCACAATGGAAAAACAAAATAAAACAAAAATATAATGTATATCCTGTAGCCGTGGATGGCACGTCTATTTCCGAACGTTACAATCCAATATACTACAAGGTCAACGACTATGTTACAATGCTGACATCCCGCTGCGGCGGAATGTCCGATATCGGTGGGGTCCCGGTTAAGGTTGAATTCAATTCAATTCAATTCAATCATCTTGGATGATGGCATCGTCCACATGCTGTTCCCAAAGCATTCGTTGTGAGAAACTCATTCGATCGGGATTGATTGTTTGAAGCTGGCTTATGCTGCCGTCTTGCCCTTCGTCACTAGATTCTCGCGCAAATGTGATTTCAATTGGTAGGCTGCTAGCGTATGGCATGACAGGTGACGGCTCTGCAGCGGCATTATTATTTATGTCTAGATCGTCTGACGGGGTCAGCAGTGGAGACTGAGCGACGGGTGATGCAGTAAGAGATTCGTCGAAATCAAATAGTTGATCTGGAGCCACATCTGTAGTCCTTTTTGTAGAACTAGAATTAGAAAAGTATGGTTTTGGCAGCTCCAGATCATTGTTGTTGTGACTCGTACCTCCAATAGGTTGCACCAGTGTTTCATCAAAATGCTGCTGTAGGTGCTGTTGTAATTCTTTGGCGTGGATTGATCCTGTCTCTGGTTGTTGGTTGTTACCATGTCCAAGCAACGGCGAAGTAATTTTCACTTCATCATGCCTTGATGGCATTGCTTTTGCTATTGATGTTGCAACAACATGGTCCAGTTCGCTCGTAGTCACAGAGGTGTGTAATGGTGAGTCTGAAGACCACTCCCTTAATGCGTGTGCAGGTGGTCCACTCGTACTGCTATCCGGAGCCGGCAGAGCGAGTGGTTGTTCATCTTCATCAGTATCTGAGTCATAATCATCTGATGGGTATACAGATACCTCGTTATTTAGAGCAAATACTACATGTTTTTCCTTTCTGTCTGTCAATGACGAGGTCGAAGAGTTTGAACTCTCTTCTCCAGATGTCGATCCCCCAGGTGATTTAGGTCTTGGCTTGGCAAGGCTGGATTTCAGAGGTCTCTTGCCATCTATAGACGGACTGCTGCTACTTTGGCTTTGAAACTGCTGACTTGTCGGTGAGCTACCAGAGCCAGATCCTACTAGTTCGATATGTTGAGAGTCCGGCTGTGCCTCGGCTTGGTCAAGCAGCAGTTGCTGTTGTGTCTTCAATTGCTCAGCCTCTAGCTTCTGACCAAGAACTGTCTTTTGAGCATAGTCGAAGAAATCATTAATCTTGGTTTCTATGAATTCGACTATTTGCTGGTTTAATTCATCTTGTTTAGTCTGAATCTGCTGAACTAGGGGAGGCGGCAGACTTTTGGTAATGTCATCTCTTAACCTTGGGGAAAGGAAGTTGAACAAGTAGCTGGAAGGAATCGACGGAGATCTTTCGACCGGTGAGTATATTGACTGAGGAAGTTCGTCCATAATGCCACAACAGCTTGCTTTGGAGATCCCCCAAATCAAATTGTCTTGGCTTGAACTGTCCAGTACTAAATTAAGGTGGTGGTGAGACGACTAGTTAAAAGGGTTGCGATCTGCAAGGACGGCGCTTATGGTAGCGATGATGGTGGGGTTAGTGGGGTCAGTGGGGTCGATGAGCGGGGGGTCACTAATGCACGGTTGCGTCATTTAAAATATAAAATAGGTTGGATACGCCGTCGTATTTCTCTAAATGGTTGTTCTTGTTGATCATATTGTTTCCTAGATTTGATACATTGATTATTGGCCTATGAAATCTTAGCTTTTAGGCTCAGCTTGAATACAGTCTTAGAGATATCTCTAAGTGCCACCCAACTGGTTCTGGATGTAGAAATGTTTTATTTCATCTCACTTAAGTTATTATCTCTCCACCCAAATTGCTGCTCTATTGACTTGCACAAGGTTGTTTTTTTTCTGCTGAATCAAATGCCATCTAATTCTTTTGTTTCTCCTTTCTCCTCTTCTGTTCCTGCTGCATTAAATCGCCTCTTAGAACTTCTTTGAACTTTCTGCACCTTAATTTACGTACGCCTCATGTCTGAAGACGACGTTTGGGGAGATTCTGATCTCGAGGCTCCAGATACAGCTCATATCAAGCGGGATCATTATAATGCTGGCTTATTAGAGGGGATATCTGCAACAAAGGAGCCTGCACTGCAATCTGGATTTGATGAGGGCTATCCAACTGGTGCTGTTATAGGCCTACAAGCTGGGAAAATTATTGGTGCGCTACAAGGACTAGGTCTGGCTGATTTGGAACGGGCTGCCTCTAAAGAGCTGAATCCTGAAGTTATATTTTCTAAACAGTATTGGTCTTCCGATGCGAAGCCTCTGTACAAAGGAGATCACCCTCTTATTGTGAAATGGTCTCATCTACTTACCACTATGATTACTAAGTAATATGCATTCACACCAACCTCCATCAAAATGTATTAAGTTATTGTTGTGTGTGTAACATTATCTTTTTAATTGATTATTTTGTTATTTTCCATGATATAATCGTAATTCATTTGTAAGAAAACATATACTACAGTACATCTACCAGAACGAACACCAACCGACAAAGTGCTGGCACAGGTTCTCGATATTAGTTGCCTGCTCAATAAGCCGATCAACCTGCTCATCAACCATCATATTCCTAGCATTCTTAAAGTCACTTCCTGTCAATTTATCAGTGATTCTCTTAAGCACCAGCTGAGCTCGCATTGTCCTGATATTAGCTTGATGCTCTTGCTCCAATTTGGCGGCTTCTGATTCATCCAACTGTGCTCTTCGTTTCAATTCGGCAGGATCTTTAGCACTCGGGTCCAATTTGGCAGGAATGTCAAATCCCCAGTTAATAAGGGGATCATACGCAAAAGCTTCCAGTATTGCCATCAAAGACTCGCTATTATCTCTCAGCACTTTCATGACCTGTTCACATGTGATTCGGAAACTTCCCTCGACCTTGGATACTTCCATTGCATTTTTAAACATTCTTGTCAATCGGAATGGAACTTTCTCTGGGAATTTTTCTCGCAAAATTGCCGCTTCGAAACAATCTCCAAAGTCAATATGAATCACCTTTCCTGTGTATCGGTCAAGCATCAAATTAGAAGGATGACGATCTCCAAGTCCGAGAATGTATCCTACCATAGACATGACCGCTAGAGATCTCGTATACTGAGTTCTTCGGTCTAACCATGCCTCTGAAGACTTGCTCTTTAACCATAACACCTTATACAAGTCATGACCACCAGTATTGTCTAACGCATACGAAAATACCTCGATTTTCTGTAGATGCGTCAAGCTCTCATAGTCTGGGGCCATTTGCAACATTATTCTATGCTCGATATTTAGAAGAATCTTTCCTTCTCGATATTCACGAATCAAATAGTGGAATGTATCACTATGAGGCACCCATCCCAACAAACCAGACTTCGGTGATAATGGAATTGCCGCGAATCGCTGAATATTTAGATGTCTCTTAAAGCACTCAGGCTCGTCTGCAAGTAATGTGTTCACCAGGCCAAACAGCTGCATGACCAGATTATCTTGGCGCATATCCTCGTGACCTTTGAGGAGATATTGATAATCACGGCCATCACTTCCTTTAGCGGTAAATCTTCTGGGCCTTTGCTTGGAAGAAATCACCGAAAATATCGGATCAAAATTAGCAATGCGAATGACTGGCCGACCCGGTCTGTAAGTTCCTGGAACAGCGAGCTCAAGATCCTTGGCGGCAAGAAGTTTTGGTGACACAAATTGCAAATCCAATGACTGCAGTTGTGGCAACTGTCTTGAAATCCGTCTGAATACACTATAATAAATGTCCCACGCATGATTCAAGTGTGTCATGTCTCGACTAACCTTGAATCTCTCTGCCCATTCATAAGCCTCTGAAAGGTCCCGACTAAAGGATGTTTGGAATGCAATCTCTCTCATTGTTTCCGGTCCCCGTGCCAATGCTTGGTGTAAAGGCTCAAGAGTACTAAACATTTTCTCAATATTGTGCTCTCCGAAGAAAAACCGTGAAGCATCTTCGAGGCCCTCATGCCACTGTTCATGCCACAACACTGCAACCCGGATCAATTCGAAACTAATCAATTCTGACTGCTCCACCAATACAGGGCTATGAACTTTCATTTTGTCCAAGATATTCTGAGCAGCCTTTCTTCGCGAAACGCTATCAGACCTGATGGCCACTGTCAGTGGATAAACCAGGGCTTGTGGATGCTTCTTTCCGAGCTGCGTCAATAATCCATGAAGAGCTTCGCTCACTATAGCATTAGGCTGATGAATCTGCGAAATTAATTGAGGGATTACATCCAACCAAACCTCGAGCTTGATCATACTAAATCCTGAGTTGATAGCCTTGGCTGCTTCAGGATCACCACCATGTTTGAACCATAGTGTCAGCAAACGCAAAGTGTCCTGGAGCGCCTTTTGATCTGAAAGAGCAATCGAGTGGAAAAACCCTCGAATAGCTGAAACAACATGTTCATGAATGGCTTGTGGTATCTTCACGGCAGTAGTTCCAACCTTCTCGAATTTCTCCTTGTCATAGATTGAGACAACGTCAAAATTGGACAATGCCCAATTGTGCCACGCTTTGTACCAATTACTATCAAAGTAAGTTGCATGTCGATATGCATCAATGATTGTTGCAGCATTATTGCTGTCAGCCCACCAGTCACCCGAGGCCTTTGAACGCCACTCGCCCTGTTTCAAAAAACATCTAGCCAGTAGTTTAGTTGATGCAATCGTGTGAGGAGTTGCATCTGGAATTTCAGACGGTAAATCTTGAGCCATGAGATTGCCATCGATGTTCAATCCAAGATCATCTGCAAGTTGGCTGCTGAAATCCATGAGCAATCCAAGTGCTTCTTGCTGAGTCCCAGTCTGCCAAAGGTATTTCAGCTGGGCATATACAACTTGAGGTGGAGCTCGAGATATATTTGGAGAATTCTCGTTATCGACTTCTATGAGCGAATTAAATGACTTTTCGGCCAGACCCCCTCTTTCAGATTTTCTGCAAAGATTCGCAAACTTAATCCACATCTCCATATCTTGCTTAGGCTGAACAACTAGAGCTCGGACTTTAAGCATTCGCTGCCAGATGTCAACATTGCGCTGGCAACCCTTCAACCGACGCATCCAGGTTTTTCTCATAGTCTCTCGCTCCTCCGTCGCAGATTCGGGTAAAAGCTTGTACGTAATGATCTCTTCAAGCTCTGCCAGCATCTGAACTCGCACTACCACACCATATGCTCTGTTATAGCTTTCACTTACAAGAGCGGTGAGCTCAGTTATAAGCTGATCACGGGCCTTTAATATCTGTTGCTTAGCCTCGTCATAATTTGCTCCATGGATGCATAAAATAGAGTTGAAAAAAGATCGATCTGGAGAATCTGGCTTCATAACGGAAATATAATTGTCCATCTTCTCCCACTGACCAAGTCCCCATGCCGCTGCTGCAGCTAAAGGCGCTACAGCACGTCGAATCTCTGTACTCGATGACCGCCATTTGTCGTCGGCCAATTGAGAGAGTTGTTCCCATTCTCCCAGGGCATGCAAGCAACGCATCTTTCCCATCGTGACTTCCATAGAATCAGGCTCTGTCTTTTCACGGCTCTTGTAAGCAGCAAGCGCCTCTTCCCACCGTTGGAGTTTTTCATACCAATGCTCCTTCAGTGGGAAATCAAAGTTAGACTGAGCATATTTAAGAATACCAATGGCAGCATCAGTTTGCTGCAACTGGTTGTTGACACTGATGAGCGACTCGACGGTTGGACGAGGATCTTGCGAAAACTCAAGTTCCTTATAATGAAGAGCCTTAGCATATGCATGGCACTTCTGCGCATACTGAGCAAGAGTTCGAATATCTATTGGCAGAGACTTCTCGTCATGTTCCATATACTCTGCCAAATTCAACAAAGTCTGCAACACTTCTGGAGGTATATTAGTCGATACAAGTGCAGTCTGAATATTATTGATCAAGTCTTCGCGGTTGTCATCCGAAAGTTCTGTCCAGCAGCTAAAGAAACTGGTGTTGAATAAATCTCTTGCAAATTGGGGATATACAGCAGCTACTGGTGAGCACGCTCGAATTGCATGAGACGAAGACTGCTTGAGAAGCTCTACACTGAACCTTCGAATCCATTCATGCCAATCTTCCTTAGTAGACCTTTGAGATGTATCCCATGCTAACTTCAATTGTTGCTGGTTAACATACAACTTGGTAGCGGGACCGACGTCAGTCGTAGATGACTCGTCCCTCATATTGTCACGTTTTCTAGATGGGTTTAAATTTTGAGGCAATGGCTCATTGCTGAGAAGCTTTGACACTAACCGATCATAAGTTGACGAGTGTACCTTAGCCTTGACCAATTCATGGTTAATGACTTCAATGAATACAGTGAATTCACTTCCCATTTGGTAACACAACGAACAAAGGGTATCAACGGCAGCCTTCCTGAGTTCCTCATTGCCGGTACTAACAACTCTCAGTAAGGGATGGATTATTCTAGATGCCATATCATTGAGGTTAACAGTTCGACACATGTCTCCGATTGACTCGATAGCAGCAATGCGAAGTTTCAATGGAGCATATTCGAAACGATTAACAATAGTAGGGATAACCAGGTGGATGTATTCCTCTATCCCTGCTCCAAAGGTCACGAAACTGTTCAAGACTTTGATTGACGGTTCAAGAGAACTAGAGCGGTCATTCTGAAGGACACCAATAAGTAGAGGTAATAGAGTGGGAATATAGATCTTGAATTCTCCATCCAATGCATGGGCAATAGAATCAATAAGACTTAAAATTGTCGTTTGAAGAGATGTTATAGGAAATAAATCCTTGATGACGGCAAAAATACTGTCCAAGTAACTTCGTATGTGTTGTTTGACCACATTTATGAGAATAGACAGCTGCTGGAAAAAGAACTCTGTCATATTATGAGCGCTGACCCGCATGACACTAAGTAAACCAGGGATCACTTGTCCGAGGAAAGGAACACATTTCAGTCCTAGAGACTTAAAAATGAAAAGAATCGCTTGAGCAATCATATTGTGATGCATTGCCAACGACGTGTCCTTCAATAATGACATAAGAGTAGTGATAACAACAGTGGGGAAATATTCATCAGATGTGGGGCTAATACCCTTCATGAGGAGAGATATGTCAATAGATGCAGACTCGCGCTCCTCGTCATTATCCTCAGTTGATCGAACCACTTCTCGATACTTATATGGATCTAATGCTCCCAATATACCCATCAGTCGAACAGTTTCACGCTGCATAGATACAGATTGTTCAGTTCTCAGGATATTAATGAGAATTCCCAGTAGCTGAGGATGGTCCAAATATGGATCAATTACATAGCCAGAGCTGCTGGCAATCTGGCCGAGAGTTCTTAATGCAGCTTCTCTCTTCATGGCAGAAGATTGATCTTGTAAGGTTTCAAGAATAAGAGTCATCAGAACAGGGATATGATCTTCAATATCTTTGGCGCCAACTTTTGCAAGTTCACCAATAGCCTTTATTGAGCTGGCAGCAACAGTTGAACTACTATCTCGCGCTCGAGGGATCAGGGCTTTGAGAATAGGCTTAACGTAAGGCTTGCTCAAACTTTTAGATGACCGAATCAGAGAACCAAGCAACTTTGCACTCTCCTCCTTGTTACGAGGATTACTCGAAAAGTCCAATTCTGTGAGGAGCTGTATCAACGTCTTTCGAAGAGAGGGTATGACATATGCAGGATTGGAGGAGCTCAGTCGTCCAATAACGCCGATGGCGACTTGTCGTATACCAAAATTTTCATCGTTTAATGCCATGAACAAGAGCCTGACGTTCTCTGGTTGTGATAGATGAGAATTCAACCGCGCATCCAATGCTTCTAAAACTTCATAGCGAATGTCAGGAGATGGGTCGGTGACAACCACAGTCAGGAGCTTTTCAATGACAATTCCCACCGTCTTCAGAGCGTGGGAACTCACTTGAGCACATATAGGGTCCTTGACATATATTTTACAAGAAGTTAAAGCTGCTGCCTTTCGTACCTGTGCGTCATCATGCTCAACGTATTTGATGACACAGTCGCGGACAAACTCAGTTAAAGAGCGACTTCTGAAGTTAAAGAATCCAAGGATCTGTAACGCCAGTGTCAACAGTTGATTCTCAGTAAGATCTGAGGTCAGACCATCTCGAGACAACATCGCTTCTCGATATTCCTTGGCAGCAGACTCATTCATATTAGTCGAATAGTTGGGGCTACCAGGGGGTCTATACGGGGTACCATTGAGAGTCAACGCTAATATGTCAAGTAATCGATCCTTAATGGTATCCTGTAATGGTGGAATATATGTAGCAAAATCTGTTAGACATCCGTACAGTGCTTCGCTTAGACCACACATAAAAATCAGGTCCAAGATTTCCCTTGATATATGCTTCGCTAATGCTTGACCAACAGCGCTGGCAAGCATCCCCAAACAGCTGAATATGGGTCCCTCTTGCTCTTTTCTAGTTTTGCTTTTGTTAGATTTCTGTTTCGTTTTGTTTTTTTTGTTCTATTTTGCTGTCATCATTCACATACCCTTTCGAACTTAGTCCCTCTCGAATGCTTTCCAATATTGGCTCGAGATAGAATGTCATATTACTACCCACACTTAGAGCTATCTTTCCGATAGATACAAACACAAGGCCTCGGTCTTTTTCCTTCTTAAGCTGGCCAATTAAATATGCCGTACAATCAACCAAGTATCGTTTTGTGAATTCGATACGATTGTATTTCGCAAGATCGGGAAGAATCATAATAACCGTGCGTCTTATTAATGCATCTTTGTGGTCTTTGAAACGAAGTACAGTCTCACAAACTCCAGGATAATGTGGCTGCATAAACATGCCAGTATTAGACAGCAGTTCTCGGTACACGAGAATACTACCATGCACAGAGTTGGTATCAGATGTACCAGATTCAAATCCTTTACGAGCCTCCTTGTAAATGCCCGCATACCAGTCATCTCGTCGTTTGCTGTCTCGTTGTTTGATAATCTCTAGACACCCGCCTAACGCATCAGCGGCATCAACTCGGACTGCGAACTTGGGATCCCTTAGGGCTGCCCAAACAGCTGACACGATTTGGCCCATATAGGCATATAATAAAGTTGGACTATTGTCAGCAATAGCCTTGATTTCGAGCACGGCAGCATGGCGACGAATTCGGATTTCCGGCCGGTCTGACTGCAACCATTCCAAGCATCGCTTGACCTCAAAGTCCACCAGATCTCCGGCTAAACTGCTACTTGATACCATCAACTTTCCGATGGCATTTGCAGCGGCCCGTAACACCTCAGTATCAGATGTCAGTAGCACTGGTCTTAAATAATTGGCAAACCGAATGGCTGCTTCCTCACCAGTATCGGCATCAATAAGTTGATCGATGGCATACACACCACCCAACCGAAAATTGGGGTCCTGGCTTTGCAGCAGTTCGAATATTCTCTTGTTTATGTCGTTTTCATACCTTGAGAATTGCTCTGATGCCATTTCTGGTGCTATAGTCGCTAAATGGTTCCGGAGCTCCACAGCTGCTCGTTCCTTTTCATCGGTAGACCTAAATGTTAGTATCAACAACTGCACAATCAAACACCAATCACGGCTATAATATGGCCCACTTACTTGCTACGCAAAGCTGCAAATGCATTGGCCACAATAACACTCTCGGACGATGACATGTTTAATGAAATTCCCGCTCAAAGATCTGGCCGCTTATGCTTTCTTTCTATCAAAAGGTAGGCGGACGAGACAGCGTCTATCCAGTGCAGAGCAAAAGTACGATTTGTCTACCAGATCAACCCTTGCAAGGAATCGGCTAATCTGAATTATCGATCTGAGCCCGTGAGACACTAGAAGATTGTCCACAACTTGTGTCAGTTGTAAACTGCCAGTAGTTAGAATCACTGCCTGAAGCTCATGTGGTGCTTCACATAGATATGGATATGGCTGGTGCCCTTACCCTGATATCACCTGATGGGAAGATGCCAAAATAAATTATGAAATTTATTTTAGTGGGTTAAGGAAAAAATCAACTTGATATACTCCACAACCGATTGATAGATAGATATAGATCGTTGTTTTCTCATCTATAACCAAACAGTAGCTGAAGCTGAATACTTCTCCATCATCGGCATCATCATGGACTCAGCAAACTATCTTATGGCATATGGGTGGGCGCCTGGCAATCCACTGAAAAAGGGAGGATTGCGTAAACCAATCTTGGTGAAGCATAAGAAGGATACCAAGGGACTTGGTCATGAAGCTTCGAATCAAGAAGCGTGGTGGGAACGGGTATTTGATGGACAACTTAAAAGCTTGGATGTAGTGAGCAATAGTTCTAGTGTCTCGTTTAATCAGCGGGAGGTTAAGGCCAGCGGTATCAGCCAGAATGTGTCTCCTCTGTACAGGATGTTTGTAAGAGGGGGGCTTTTGCAAGGTACTATCAAGGACAATATGATCCAAGCATCTGAGGCATCTAAAAAGCAATTACATCCAAATAATGATGAAGATGATAAAACTATCAGGCCAAAGTCAAAGTCAAAATCGAAGTCAAAATCAACATCAAAATCAAAATCAAAAACAAAGTCGAAATCTCACAAGACTATTGACAAGACCTCAGCCAAGTCGAAATCCAAGTCTACTAAAAGCAGGGCCAACTCAAAATCGAAATCAGCAAAAGAAAAGAATAGTTCCAACACAGAGGAATGGATCCGTCAGCTTGTTAATGGCGTTAAAGCATAAGTTAACTATTTATTGTATCATATATTGCATAGAATCCCACGATACACCTAACTCATCAGGCAATTGACATTTGATAATTGCCCGTAAGTTGAATTCTTGTACAATTTTATATTGATTTCTCTTCGCCCAGTTTCTTTTTCTTCGTCCCTTGGCCTAATCATCTTTCACTTCCTCCCATTACCGTTTGTATTTGTTTGAGTTTAGTCGGATTTAGCTGTCACTTTACATGCATATTATGCACACTCAAACTGATGCATCTGCACCTCCTCCTGTTCATCTTATTGCGATAACCTTGTAGTGGGGAGTAGCAGTTAGTGTACAGTTGACCCCATGAAACAGGTGGCGCTGCTTCGCCAGCGCCTGTCTGTAGAGTTCCTTGTAGTGGCTGTTCTTGGTGCTTCGGTGGCTGGCTATACCATCAAGCTATTGGTGACGAGAATCCTTGGCCATTTGGTGGAGGTGTCATTAGGATTTTGGCTGGCACTGGCGGCATTTATCGCGTGTATCTTTTATATTCCTAAACAGGACAGTTCAAAAACTTTGTATCAATCCAACGATGATCCAGTGATCAGGCCATACGCATTTCTGGAGGATGGGAAATGGGCTTCCGAACTGATCAAGCTTTCTACTGACAAGCAGCTACCAACCCCTGTTTTCCCTGACCTGTTTGTACTATCAGACTCAATTGATGTTCTTCTTGAATACATCATACGAGACTTTATCCAGTCATGGTACTCGTCGTTCACATCCGATACGATGTTTTCATCTGCCATTGATGGGATTCTCAGGGGTGTTGTATCGGACTTGGGGACAAGATTGTCATCGATAGACTGGTCAAACTTTATAGTCAACTCCATTACTCCTCTGGTGACTGAGCATTATGCCACGTATGTGGGTGCAGTTGCTGTAATTCGAGATAAATCTTTAGCTGGACAACTGACAGAGTCAAAAGAACTGGACAAGGCTATCGCTGCTGAGTTCCCCAGACTACATCAGGCGGTATCCGTAAAGGCATTTGAATACTCTGCTAGTCGTAAGCGATGGTTGTCGGCGAAAGTGACATCCCTGCTTCCTCTTTTATTGAAGTCTTCTCCGGGTGAATTGCAGTCGCCAGTAGTAACAAAACTACTATCTGAGATTGTTGGCTGTTCGGTTCTATTTCCAGTAGTATCGATGCTTGGAGATCCTGATTTTTGGAATCAAATCATCATAAAATCCGCAGGAAATACTATTCAAGACCAAAACAAGGTTGCCAGGCTGAGAAAAGCACTCAACGAGTATACGGTGGGTTCTTCATCAATGAAACAATCCACTTCCTCGCGTAGTCTAGCCTCGGTGCTGCCGGATACCCATATGGACGCATCATCGTCTTCTCCTCACCGAAAGCCACTTCGTCTTAGTCCTAATGCTGATGATTCTGCTTTTGATAGATTTATTCGCAATATAGGCCGGCTGCAATCTCTGGCGCAGGCTAGGCAAACCCGTTATTATATATCAGTCCAACTGAAACGAACTGAAAAGGACGGAAACAACAAAATTTACGAGCAACGCCTATTGGCTGCCAGAAGAGCAATAGATAGGCAAATCAGTCGCATTTCTGGAGAAGCAGTTGTTCCGTCTACAGTTGATGGTGGTGATGGTGATCCCCGTGAAGATTATACTTTACTGGATATTCTGAATGACCCTGCATGTGTATCGCATTTTATGGAATACATGGATAGAAGAAGGAGAATAAAATTACTTCAATTTTGGTTGACTGTCAATAGTTTGAGGGGTTCTATCTCTGAAGATGACCCCCTTGCTAGTGATTCTGACGAAGATAAGGATCCCCTTGGAGGCCTCAATATTACTGCTGATAGAAAGGCAATGACTTCATCAACAGAAGACCTCAATTCTGTTAATGATAGTGCAATCAAAAAAAGTGATATTGTTCAAATATATGACGGTTACCTCAAACATGTCAACAAAGACTTCTTCATAAGTCCTAATATTTTAACTCCAATATCTGAGTTTGTATCAAATATTGATGTGTCGACGCCAGTGCAGTACCGACTGGCAATTCAGGCAATGATTCGTGCTCAAAAGGTTGTATATTCTGACATTGAGAATCGAGATTTGTCAAAGTTCAAGAAATCTGATTTATTCATAAAATTTCTGGCATCAAATCCCCCTGTTCCTATAAAAGAGCTTCGATATATGGAATCAAATATTGACAATCTTCAACTTGATGAGGTCAATCAAATCCATGACGGCCGAGACGATTATTTTCCACCAAGACATAAGACAGAAGAGGTGGTTGAAGCAGTGGAAGAGGCCCTAAATGACATTCTTAATACATCGGTTCCTCAGGACGTTAAGTTTTCCGACATACTCGATCGAGGCGACAGTGAAATCATAAAAGAAAAGGTGACAAAAGCTGATAAGTTGTTCGAGTCTGACGATAGTACGGATGACAACAGTACCACAGCAACCCATGTTAAATTTGAACTCCCCGAAGTCCATCTTGCTGCGCCTGGTGACCTTGGACTCACCGAAGCAATTTCAACGCTAACATCAGAGATTGAAACTCTTAATAGCCAGGAAGAGCTTATCATATTTCTACTAAGAAAAGCTGAGTTAACCAATGATGTCACTCAACTCAGGATCCTTCGAAAATCTCACGCAAGTCTGGAGCGCGAGTTGCATAGAAAGGAACTGCAACGCCAACAATATATTGTCCAAGAAAGCGATAATAGTCTTTATGGAAAGTCTGACATTCAAATTCAGTCTTATATTCATGGAAGTGACAGTAGCGGGGAATACATTTTATATATAATCGAAGTCCAGAAGTTGGATATAGATGGTGCATTGTCTGCTGGCTGGATTGTTGCCAGGAGGTATAGTCAGTTTTTTGATCTGCATCAGCACCTGAGAGAAATATTTCCCCTCGTCCGGCTCCTGGAGTTCCCAAAAAAGCGTGTGATGCTCAAGTTCCAGCAAAAGACTTTGATAGAGGCAAGGCGAATCACCCTTGAAAAGTACCTGAAGGATTTGTTGAAGCTCCCAGAGGTTTGTCAAAACAAAGAATTCAGGTTGTTCCTATCCTCGGATACTTTTGCTCTCAGTTCCAAGCATATTGCTTCACCAACGGGGAGCCTATATTCTCGTAACAACAACCCGTCAGGTACCATGCTCTCTAACAGTGTGGGCAGCCTTAACGATTCTGACGATTCTTCCACCAGTACTAGTGTTTTGAAAGGAGCACAACGGAAAGTTAAGAGAAAGGCTGATATGGCATCATCTGCATCTATTGGATTGGATACTGCTATGGAGCTATCAATTGATGATTCAAAGAAAGGAAGAAATCCATTTGTTCAGCATATATGTGACTTATTTATCATAGTATTTGGCCTTGATAGTGGGAATAACTGGTTACGTGGCAGAGCAGTAGTCGTTGTGCTTCAGCAGCTCCTTGGTGGTACTATTGAGAAAAAGATCCGCGAAGTGATCCGAGGTTTGACGTCTTCAAGGTCGGTTTCTGATATGCTACAAAGCTTAAGGGACTCTGTTTGGCCGGAAGGCGTCTTAAAACGAGGGTCTATCCCTAGAACCGCCTCTGAAAAAATCAAAACAAAACATCAGGCCCAGGCTCTCCTGCAGAAGTTGGTATACTCTGCTTCTGCAAAAGTTCTGGGTGGGTCCAGTGCCAGATATGCTTCAAGGCATATTTTTGGTATGTGCCAAAATGAAATTCTCAATGCCCATCTGGTATTCAGCGTAATAGATCTTTTACTTGGTGAGCTGTTTCCAGAATTTAATGACACAGCTGATGCTGCATATAATGACACATAATTGATGTAATTTTATGCATTTTTATGTATTGTATATCAGTAAAATTGCTCATCCTATGCGGTTCTCCCATTGCCGTTGAACTTTTCTTTTTGCGTATTCCGAAACAGGAAAACCGCCGATGATCTGATAATTTCGGATCTGATAAAAAATTTCTGTTCTTGGCGACGGGATGAGTAAGGTGCATATCTGTATCTAGCTTCTATAGGCGGATCGGCATCACTGTCTTTGTCCTCTCTATCTGTTGTGAAATAATAAAGAAATACACATTAATGAATTTGTGACCGTATAATATTGTTAATAGTTCCATACACTAAATGCATATTTTTTTTAACATACGAAATATATCGAACTGAAACCAGTTCTTGGCATTGTCTGAGTACGACATTGGAACGGGACAGGGCTCTCCTCGGGTTGAGTCGTAGTCCACGCAGCATGCCGAATCCGTCGATCATGTCCTAATCTCTCAGCTACAATTGAGGTAAAAGCCGGTGTTGATCCGCCAAGAACCTAAAGAAACAAAAAAAAAGAACAAGATGTGCAAGTCTTAGCCCAATTTAGAAGTTTATAGACAGGGATATATATGTATATATATATATATACATTAGGCAAGGTTGAGCGTTATTTTTCAGAAAATTAATTCTAGGTTCGATGTCGAGTGAACCTATTGACAGTGAGAAAGGCGAGAGAAAAGTCCAGGAATTTCACGATGAGCCTGAAAAGTCTTATGGAGTTCGGCGAGTAGAAATCTTGTCGTCTCAATATGGTTTGGTTGGAAAAGTTGTGGTGTACTTCTCTGTATTCCTTGTTGCATATGCTTACGGACTTGATGGTACCGTTCGGTATGCTTTTCAGGCTACTGCAACAAGTTCTTACGGCCAACATTCGCTTCTTTCTACTGTCAACGTAATCCGATCCGTCATTGGAGCTGCTGCTCAGCCAGTATATGCACGATTATCCGATGTATTTGGTCGGTTAGAGCTGTTCATCATTGCAATTGTATTTTACATAGTCGGAACAATTATAGAATCCCAAGCTTATGATGTTCAAAGATTTGCAGCAGGAGCAATCCTATACCAGATAGGATACACTGGTACTATTTTGATCGTCGAGCTAATTGTCGCTGATTTTTCATTCCTCAATTGGCGACTTGTGTGTGCATTTGTTCCAGCTTTGCCTTTTATCATTAATACTTGGATTGGTGGTAATATCACTCAGGATATCGGTCTTCGTTGGTCATGGGGTATCGGTATGTGGGCCATTATCTTCCCAGTTGCTTGTCTTCCATTAATATTCTGCTTGATCCATATGCATTGGGTAGCCAAGAAAAATGGCGGGTTTGATGAACTTAATATGAGACAGTCGGATTTTCAACGACTTGGGCTTGTTGGATTATTGAAGGAATTGTTCTGGAAACTCGATGTTATTGGAGTTATTCTCATTTGTGCTGTTCTTGCGTTATTACTTGTGCCCTTGACTCTAGCAGGTGGTGTTGACTCTGAATGGAAGAAAGCTAAAATCATTGTGCCATTGGTACTCGGGTTTGTGTGTATTCCTATCTTTGCTATTTGGGAAGTCAAAACACCCCATCCTGTAATTCCATTCAGTCTTCTAAGAAGAATTACGGTTATTTCTGCGATGATTATTGCTGTATTCATCAACTTAATTTGGTATCAGCAGGGACAATATCTGTATACTGTATTGCAGGTTGCTGTCAATCAGTCAGCTGCAAGTGCCAATAGGATTTCGTCACTTTATTCTTTCGTTTCAGTTATTGTCGGAACAATTCTGGGACTTATAGTTGTTAAGTTGAGGTATTTGAAACCATTTGTTCTGTTTGGAACTACTTTGTGGTTGGTTTCAATGGGTATGTTAATAAAGTTCCGAGGCGGTGAGAATTCAAAGTCGGGTATCATTGGATCTCTTTGTTTACTGGGTTTCGGAGCTGGACTCTTCACATATCCTGTCCAGGTTATTATTCAAGCATGTACAAAGCACGAACATATGGCTATTGTCACATCCATTTACCTTGCAAGTTACAACGTTGGTAGCGCTTTTGGAGACTCCATCGCGGGTGCTGTGTGGACCCAAGTACTGCCTAAGGAGTTGGCAAAGCGGTTAACAGATCCCGCCTTGGTAACAGAAGCTTATGGCTCTCCATTTACGTTCATTCTATCATATCCCTGGGGAAGTCCGGAACGAATAGCTGTTGTCGAGTCATATCGTCAAGTCCAAAGGACTCTGATCATCGTGGGAACTTGTTTATGTCCTGTTCTAATTTTCTTTGCATGGTTACTCAAGAATTATCGATTGGAATCTGCCCAGAGCAGAAAAGATGCCGAGCTAATAGAAGACGAGGATCTCGTATCGTCTGTCGAGGCTTGGAAGAAAAAGCTCACGTTCACCGGTTAACATAGATAGTTACACAAAATAATATTTTGCTTTCTTATCACAGATGTATGACATTATTGATATAAATTACTAATAAATATATTTATATGAAACTAAAATAGATTAAAACAAAAATTTGGGGAGAAGCATGATATAGCAGTAAATGCATTCAAGATACCATAGCGACAGATGAAGCCCCTTGTTTCCACATCTCCTTGAGACCCTTCCTTTTTTCCAACATCTCCTTCCAGGTAGCCTCGTCCTCATCCTCTTCATCTTCAGAGTCAGAGTCAATAAGTTTCGGACTAGACATTGTAGAGCGCATGCTCGAAACGGGGGGCATTGTAGCAGAGCGCATTGGAGGCGGCGCCATACCAACCGAACGATCAGACATTGCTACCGATCGAATAGAAGCTGGACGGGTCGAAATATGCTGAGTGACCCTGGCTATATCGAAGCTACTGATAGGACGAGCCATAGAGGGCTGTTGTTGAGGAGGGTATTGTGGGTTCACTTGCATCTGGTTCAGCATTTGAAGTTGCATACTCATCATTTGTTGGAGCTGTGTCTGGATTTCGTTTGTTCTTGTATCAACAGGCTGTTGTTGCTCCATTTGACCTCCTCCCATGCCAGTTTGACCATTGAAAATGGACTCATTATACATGCTGGATGAATTAAGCATAGTGGCTGATCTCTGAGCACTAAGCACATGGCCGAAATTCCTTCTCTTTTCTCTTGCTTCCTCTTCTCTCGCGATCTCTCCTATGAGTCCGCGAGTCATCTGTGAAGTAGGATTTATAAACACAGACGGAAGAGTTGGCATGAATGACTTGGTATTAGCATTTGACAAGATAGGTGTCGGAGGATTGTTTATGTTGTTCAATCCACCAGCACCAGAATATCCCGATCTAATCGATCCAGCGTCTCCGCTCATTCGATTAGGTGGATCCATGAAATCGCCAGTAATACGTCTATCATTAGTCAAAGGTCCCAAACCTGCAACTCCAGGGGATAATTCACCCAGGCCTACTGGATGCAAAGCTGGTTGAGATGCAGTATGCTTGAGTCGAGAGTTCGTTTTCATTGCCGCAGCTGGGAATCCGTGAGCTTTCAAGATTCCAAGCGGAACATCATCATACTCATCCTCTTCATCACTTGCATCAAGATCAATATTATTATAACCAGATATTCCCAATGCAGAAGTAGCTCGTTGCGATAGAGTTGAAATGACATTAGAGGAATGCGAGGTAGTGAGCTTAGTCATCTTTTGTCGATACACAGACAAATGGGCATCCTGCTTAAGTCGCATTCGCAAACTTTGTTGTTTATCTTCGGGATCATCTCCAAATTTGAGGCCACGAGGTCTCAACTCATCTTCTTCTTCTTCCATGTCATCTTCATCATCGAGATCTTCCTCATCGAGATCTTCCTCATCGGCACCATCATTTTCAACATCTTCGTCTCTGGCTTTGACGTCATCGTCTGAACGGCTGGATCGCTGTGTAGGCAGTTCTGGAACACCTCCGACCGATCTACGATAGCTATCATACTGAGTTTTGGTCATAACACGCGTCGAAGCGGATGCAGGAAGCGTCAAAGATCGCGATGAGTTGGGGCGATATGCAAGATCGGGATTTTTGGGTGACCTAGCGGGCAGCAATTTCTCATTTTCCAAGTCAGAATCATCGTCTTCTTGACCTTGCGATTCTTGACCAGGACTCTGAACAGGTTGATGTACAGGTATATTAGATACCTCATCAACTCTCGAAAACATAAGCTTCTTGGAGAAAGTCATAGATGAGCGAGGTCTGACAGTATTATGATGATTAATTGAAGTAGACGCAGGAGGTAGTGATGGAGGTTCTGGCCCCTTTGTAGACAATGGTAGAGCAGCGGCAGGATCCATAGGCATCATAGTGTCTCGTTGAGGTTCTACAATGGATCGATGCGACTCCTGCACCATGTCAGACTCAGGCTCAGGCTCAGGCTCATAATAAGGAGCCCCTGACTGGGCATGAGCTTGGTCTACTGCCGAATACCTTGTACCGAAAAATCCCTTGACGCGGTCAATGGCAGACTTTAATTCCCCGTCGCCACTATCAAAAGAATCAGTCGACTGATAGTAATGATGGCCAGAACTGGATTGTTGAGCAGAAAACTGAGTAGGAACATGATTTTGGTTTGGCTGTCGTCGTGCATCGTGTATGTTCTTGATCGACGAGTCATCGCGTGATCCATATGTTTCCGATGTAGCAGCTGTTGAGATAGACGAAGAAGAGAATCGATTCTTTTCAATACTGCTAGGGGTATTGGATGATGCGTGAGGGTCTCTCTGAATTTGGTGATGACTTGAAGAAGGTAGAGGGGCAGCCAGAGCGATTGTTGGACTTGGGGCTGAAGCAACCATGTCGACATGATGTTGATTATGAGCAGCTTCATGGCTACTCATAATATTAAGTCCATCACCATCGATATCATTGTTGTCTTCACCAAACCCCTGAGTGGTACCCAATAATACAGGACTTCGCTGAATAGAGTTAGGAGACTCAGGACTAGCATAGTCTGAGTAGTCGGCCTCCGGAGCCATAGGGTGTTGATGTTGGTGGTCCTCGGAGAAGTCAAACGAAGAATCATTGAATTGAGTAACAATCTCAGGCAGCATAGGGGGCTGGGATTCAGAATACGAATTGGAGAAATTCGGTACTGGAGGAATCGACGAGTCGGTGTAGTCCGGAGGCAACGGAGCCGAAGGCTTTCGTGTCGAATTAGCGATTCGATTGCTCAGACCAATCATCAGCTTCTTCGACATTGTAACCTTCCGAGACGAACCAGGAGACGTCAACGAAGTAGGAGATTGTGCACTCATATTGGTAGCGTTGGTAGCAGCACTAGCACTAGCACCAGTACCAGATGGAAAGTCTTCTTGTCCTCTGGTAGGCTTGTTGATACGTAGTTAAGCACTAACTAAACACGAGAGGGACGACGACCGTGAAGACAAACGTCCACTAGTTGGTGCAGAGTCTAGTGAATTCAACGAAAGACGGCAGGCACGAAAGAAGCCAGCTACACACGAACAACGAGTGACAGAGTGATGTTTTTGTACAACCAGAAGAAAAAGATTTGGTTTTTGTTTTGGTTAATTTTATCAACCCCGCTGGAAATAGGGTTTTTACGGCGACTTGTGCAGACAGCCACTGAGATGACGACACTAGCGACGAGCGATGAGCAACTGGAAAACCCTCAGAAAGGACGTTTTCGGTAGTGGGATTGCTTCTTGGTTAATTTCACTTCTCCAAGTCTAATTGATGATCCAAAAGACGTTGTTTGTTGTAGTTTTGGTTTGTAACTCGGTCGTAATTGTATGTCGTTACTAACCGGGGCGGCTGTACTACAAAGTTATTAATAGGCCTTCTAGGCGCTCCAGGGGGGCACCAGTCTGTCTAGGGGAACACGGCACGAACCAAGTGTAGGTGCTTTGCTCACAGACGAGTGTTTTGCAAAAATCTGGGGATTGATATCTTGCTCAATCGGTGAGCAATTTTCAAGAGATTTGATTATATTCAGGTACCAATTTACCAATTTGTCCTTTACCATTGTTTTTTGCTAATCTGTCATATGCAAGGCTCATGCAGGCGTATCAACTTTGATTCAAAACGTGTTTGGCTGTGTCGCAATAGGAAGGAGCAATACCGATTTGGCAATGGATATACAACATCACTGGATCTTGACCATCACATCAGCAATTAAAATTGTACGTGACCTACGATTAATGAAACCAGTGCCGAGTCTCTAACTATTGTGAGCTGGGGATTTAAAAACCCCCTTTAAATCGTCAACCGTTGTTGCAGTTGTTATTAGAACTTGGCATCACCTCGGATGCGGTAACTTTAAAATGAGTTCAGTATACCCTTCGTGGTTTGCCGTGTGTTTACTGTTTTGGTTTAAGGCCCGTTCGGTGTTGCCCCTTGAGCTGCTTTGTGGCACTTTTGGTGTTAAATAACTAAGCTAGCTAGCACTCGCACATACGGAGATACGTGCGCCACTGCAGCAGTTCACAATCTTGAGATACCTCACGGAATATAGTGGCTACGCGTTGCTAATGACGTAGTAGAGAGCAGTCAGGGTTACATTCAGTTAAGCTTAATCATCCATGTATCACAATGATCAGGTGAAAAAGTACACTTGGTGAGATAATATATGATTTGTTGTGACTAAAAATATGCATGAGTTAAGTTTGGTTCCAGTTCCGAGTTTATCGAGATAACGATAGTGGTTGGGGTGAGCACAAAAAAAATTATTTAGAACTGACTACGTATTTCCATTTATGTACACTTTACATCGTAGTGCATCTGAGCAGCTCAACACATCATTCGTGTCAATCTAGTAACATGGTTAGTATTTAGTAATTATTAGGCACACAGTGCGCCTGCACTTTATTGTGTCGCACTAGTATAAACTGGGGGGGCCACTAATCCTGCACCAAGTGCCGTAGATCGACAGTGAGACAGTGGGGTACCAAATGGGATCAATCTTGATGACTCGACATCTCATCTCGCTTTCGCCCGAAATGCCCATTTCTTCGGGGCCAATCCTTTTCTGGACTTGTTGTCCATCTCTGTGTGAGCATGCGACACTAAAGTGCAGCAAGTGCATTCATCCGAGATCCGGTACCCAGGCTATAACGTCCTCAGTATCTACCACCAATAGGAGCTCCCAAGAGGGTTGCATCTTGTCACTGCTGATCACCTACCCTTTTCAGGACCGCATTAGTTTGCATTAGCCCAGGAACCTTTTCAAGGGCCCTGGAACCGGCAAAAAGAATCGCGTACCCCGCTTGAAGTCCACGTTTTGCAGTGCGCAGCAGGCTCAAAAAAAAATTTTCTTTGATAGTTAGTGCTGCACTAGACCTACATGATGGTCCGTGCTCTGTTGATGATGAAGCTGACCTGTTTTGGAAGTGAGTGCCAGGCGTGTACAGGTATGTACTAATGGTTCCTGATTAGTGCGTGTACATGCTCATATCTGTTACCAATACTCGGAGTTACTCACCGGATAGACTTGGATTGGTAGATATCATGCATTGGTTAATGTTAACAGCTTTAGATGAGCAGTTTATGCGAGATATCACAGTTCTCTCGAGTCTATTGGTAATATTGCGCCCATCCTATTTACCCATGACTCGCACTTTCTGGTTTGAGTAATCATCCCTTGCCATTGCAGGAGTCCGATGTTAGGTTTGGCTCGCATCACCTAGGCCCTATTCCTACCTAATGCCACTTGGGAAAGCCAAGCAGCTGCCAAAACTTTAGGGTCATTGATTAGGTTATGTTGAAATCTTGGACTTATCAAGTCCAGCTTTGTGTTAATCCAATAACTCTGTGGCTTGGCTGACAAGTCGATCTGGTTAATATTGTCCATTGTTCAATACGATGATCCGCCTTGGAACTTTCCTGTCACTCTGACACTAAGCGCGCAATGTACCCGCCACCATTGCTTTTTCTCTTTGCTTTTTTTCTGACTGCGGACAATATTCATGTTTGTTTTAGCGGCTATCCAATGGTCATAATCGCTACTCGGCTGCATCTGTGAGATCTTACGTTGTTTTACAGTACTTTCGGTCCAGCTGCCCTTGTTCTGCACGTTGTCAGTAAACAACTAAATGATCGCATAACCACCATCGGACCTTTCCAGTACTAAACCCTCTTCACCTGCTATGGCTAACCGTTGAAAGTATGCGATACGAGCCACATCCTTACCAGTTAGTATCCATAAAGTGGACCCTTAGATGACAACGATCGCTGTGATAGTCCGGCCTACTGCGTTATCTGGCCAATAAACCCTAGCATCCGGTGGACTAGATGCATTAGGTCTCACCAATAAACTGTCCCAGATGTACGAAGGCTCCAGGAAAAAGAAAGTTTAGGTCCGCATATCGTTAATCTCAAAAAGGCGATATTCCAGGAACATGATCAATTAATGACGATCATCGCCCTCTCGGCCAATCCTGGTATATATTAATGCGCAGTCCCAGCCAGGTGGGTTTTGAGTCTCTGTCTTATACTGGTCTCACTGGATTGAGATATAACTCTTCACATACTCGAGTATTTGGCTTCGACAGTTTTGCTCGGTAGCATTGAAACTAATTCCAAGTTTGTGTATACGAAGTTTGTGTTGTTTTCTTTTTAGATTTGTTCATTGCTGTAAATTTTGTTGATAATTTCACGCAGTGGAGGATTGTGTTGGTTTAGAGTCCGATTATCCGAACTTTTTTTGCTTGCTCAATTCTTTGAATCTTCGCTAGGATAAGAGGAAAACCTTTTTTTTGTTGTTGTTTGTTCATTTCATCATCTGCATTTTTATAAAAAATGAGCAATAGTGATATTGAGAAGAGTGTTGGGGTAGCTGGTGACAAGGTGTCTCCATACGGAGAAGCCACCTATGTCGACTCCCAGCGAACTGGCCTTGTCCAACGAGCCATAGACTCGTTCAAGCCCATGGATATGTCCGATATGGACACCACTGGTATGACTGCTGTAGAGATTGCTGCTGCTCAGACCGCCAGAGCTCCTCTTAAGCGAGGTCTCAAGGGTCGACATTTGCAGATGATTGCAATCGGTGGTTCCATCGGTACTGGTTTGTGGGTAGGATCTGGTGGTTCTTTTGCCAGTGGAGGTCCTGCTGCTGTTCTTATTGGTTTCGGCTTGACTGGTTGCATGTTGTTCTTCACTGTTCACGCTTTGGGTGAATTGGCTGTACGATTCCCTGTTGCTGGTGCCTTCTCTACTTACTCTACTCGTTTCATAGATCCATCCTGGGGTTTTGCTATGGGTTGGAATTATGCTCTCCAGTGGTTGGTTGTGTTTCCTCTTGAATTGGTTGCTGCTTCATTGACTATTCAATATTGGCGAGAATTGAACCCAGGTTCTGCTGCTGCTGCTGTTAATGCAGACGCTTGGGTGAGTATTTTCTTTGTCATTGTTTGTGTCATCAACATTTTTGGTGTCAAAGGATATGGTGAGGCCGAGTTTGTGTTCTCTATTATTAAAGTAGTGGCTGTTATTGGTTTCATCATCTTGGGAATCGTGTTGGTCTGTGGTGGTGCTCCTAATGGCCAGGGTTATATTGGTGGAAAATACTGGCATAATCCTGGTGCTTTTAACCATGGTTTCAAGGGTGTAGTTAGTGTGTTCGTTAATGCTGCTTTTGCCTTTGCTGGTACTGAGCTTGTCGGTCTTGCTGCTGCTGAAGCTGACAATCCAAGACGATCCCTTCCTTCTGCTACTAAGCAAGTTTTCTGGCGTATTGCTCTGTTCTACATTGTGGCTCTGGTTCTTGTTGGCCTTTTGGTTCCCTACACTGATCCGCGACTTCTTGATGGTACTTCGAGTGTCGATGCTATTGCATCCCCATTCGTCATTGCAATTACAAATGCTGGTATCAAGGGTCTTCCCAGTGTTATGAATACTGTCATTTTGATCTCTGTTTTGTCTGTTGGTAACTCTTCCGTTTACGGATCATCTCGAACTTTGGCCGCTCTTGCTGCCCAGGGTCAAGCTCCCAAAATTCTTGGCTACATTGATAGACAAGGTCGACCTCTTGTTGCTGTTATCTTTACTTTGATCATTGGTTTGCTTAGTTTCTTGGCAGGTTCCTCAAAGGAGGGTGAGGTGTTTAACTGGCTTTTGGCTTTCTCCGGTTTGTCCTCTCTGTTCACCTGGGGCTCCATCTGCTTTGCACACATCCGATTCCGACGAGCCATGACTGTTCACGGCGTTCCTATGGAGGAGCTTGCATTCAAGTCTGCTGGTGGTGTCATTGGATCTTGGTTCGGTTTTGGACTCAACACTCTTGTTCTATGTCTCCAGTTCTGGACTGCTCTCTGGCCCATTGGAGGTTCTCCTAATGCTAGCGATTTCTTCCAACTCTACTTGTCAGTACCTGTCGTCCTTGCTATGTATTTTGGACACAAGATTTGGTGTAGAACCTCTGTTGTTCGAGCTAAGGATATGGATATTTTCACTGGTGTTCGAGAACTTGACAGAGATCTTCTCCGACAGGAGCTCGAAGAGGAGCGAGTTTTGATTGCGACCAGAGGATGGTACTACAGAGTGTACAAATTCTGGTGTTAAATTGTCTTTAACACTGATGTAAAAATTAGTTCATTTTTAGAATGGCCTGATATCATATTAATTCGCGGAATCGAGGCTATAGTGGCCTCCTTTATAGGTCCTTCGTTCACGATCATACACATACATTCTAATTAATATACATTGTGTCTAATGCTAAAGTGTAGTTCTTCTGAAAATCTTTTTATTTTGCTTTTTTCTGGTTTTTCAATTTATTTGATTCTTTATATTTCGCCAAAGAGAACAACTTAACTTGTTGAATTACACTCTTGTGAGTTTCACTATGATGTTTCTTTAATGGCAATTAATTACTTTATCGTGATTGATGTGAGCATCCCCTCTTTTCACCAAATTAATATTCCTAGGCAGAAGGGCACAACCAACAGAAGCCAAATGGGTGGAGAATTTCGCTTCTGACCTCCCTGTACCACTGGCGGGGTAATGGCTCCTGTCGAAGCTGCACTTTCAAGAGGAGCACCAGTTGATTCACCTGGGACGCCTGCTGCGGCCGTCTCAGTGCCATAAGCACCTCCTACAGTTGCTGCTGCAGTTTCAGTCCCATATCCACCACTGCCAATTGCACTTTCAGTTCCAAACACACCCGCTACGGAGGTTCCATAGCCCCCTGTTGCGGCCTCTGTTAATGTATCTACCGGAGAAGTACCGTATCCCGCTGCTGCGGATCCTCCTGCTGCTAGAGAAGTGACATATCCTACCGCTCCCGCTCCTGCTCCTACCACTGAAGAAGCTAAGGCAGTATCAGCAACGTTCTGTCGAAGGGCAAGCCTGTCTGTATTTCGTTCTTGTGCATCGATTCTCTCTGGCAATGGCAATTCAGACGCTGAAGCTGCATCGCTTATAGCCGCTAGGCATACCAGCAATACAGTGCTGGAGTCGAAACGCATAGTGGATCAATTCTATTGATTTCAGTTGTCAGCGTCATTCGATTATTTATGCATCACCGGTTAATTTCTTAAGCTCCATATGGCTCTTTGTTGGATGAAACCGCTCAGTCCCCATAGGTAGTAGTTTCTGGCTTTGGAAGCTACAAGTTCAGGGACAAAGTTTATTAGATTAAGATCAGGGAGACCTAATTGTTAATTTGGTGCTTAACCGATATGAGCCCTATTGGTAAGGTTGGATCTCGAAATGAGAAACCCATTCTAGAAATTAATAGCGTTTTTCTTGTGGCTGAATCATCTGGCTATCACATGAAAAATACTGCAGGCATTAAATGTCAGTTCGGAATATTTATGCAAAGGTTTAAGATCCGAGATAGATATGCTGTGCTATCTGTTGTATGACAGTTCAGATTGTAATTAATTTGCAACTTGGTCTTGGTATTTTATCTCTATTTACGAAGGTGATGCTGAAATATGAATTATTTTGATGATGAATTCAATACTTGGACTTATATGTATATCGGTTTGCTTGTCAACCGAGGGATTATCAAATTATGACAATAAGAGATAAAAGGATAGTGGGCCAAACTAATGATGATATGCTTAGTTTGTTTCCCGCTCCTGAAGGGGATGAAGTGGCTTCCTTCTGGCCATATGTACCAAGATGAAGGCCTTTCTCTGCCACCTTGTGATCGGCATTACCAAATTCTTCATTATCTGCAAGTCCTGAGTTTGACGTATCGGTAACTGTAACTGTCGCGGGATTTAGTGAGGGAAATGTCACTGTCTCGGAAACTGGGGGCAGAGTTATGGCTAAACTGGACGCTGTATTGCCCGTTATACTACTTTGTGCTCCATAATCCACATGAGAGGTTGCGCCAGGCAGATCAGCAGCTGACGCTGCCTGAGAATACCAAGACTTAGACATTCCAATCAGTGGCCCTGATCCTGCTGGTTTGGCAATGGTTACTGGGATTGGAGATCCATGTGGTACAGGTGCAGATGCCTCCGATGCTACCCCTGGTATTATACCTGGGTCTGGCAGATTCAACGGCTGAGCATTTGGTGGGCTATGTGAAGCATCTTGAGATATCGGAGGTGCTATTGGGCTGGATCTTGTCCATCGATTGCTTTCGTGTTTGTGATTGTTTTCAGTCGCCACGCCAGTGGCTGCGACTCCTGCTCCTCTCCCCACTGTCTTAGAGTGTTCTCCGCCAGAAGTTTTTGGACTGGTGGCAGTCTTGACAGTAGCTGTAGACTTCGCACTGAGTGCTTTGCCTCGAGACACCCCATGTTCTTTAAGTAGGGGTATCAAAAGAGATGCAGCTTCACCTAAATTTGTCACTGTAGCTGTTGCATGGCACCCTTCTTTGCTGATAATAGTGACGGTAAGTGTAGCTACGCACATTGGAACATTAGGATACTCTCCTCCTGATCCTGGACCTCCTGGGCCTCCTGGACCTCCTGATCCTCCTGATCCCCCTGAACCGCCTGGTCCCCCAGGGCCTCCTCCTGTTTTCATTGGAATATTAGGATGATCTCCTCCTCCTAGTCCTAATTCTGGGCCTCCTGGACCACCTGGGCCTCCTTGGCCACCTGATCCTCCTGGCCCGCCTGGCCCGCCTGGACCAAGGCCTGCCGGTCCTCCAGTTTTCATTGGAGCATTGGGATGTTCTCCTCCTCCTGATCCTGATCCCAATCCTGGGCCCCCTGGGCCCCCTGACCCGCCTGATCCACCTGGTCCACCTGATCCACCTGGTCCACCTGATCCACCTGGTCCTGCTGGTGCTCCTGTTTTCATTGGAGATCCGCCATGACCCCCTGTTCCGCCTGTTCCTCCACCTCCTCCATGGCCGCCTGTTCCTCCTGAGCCGCCACCAGGACCACCGGTGCCTCCTGATCCTCCATGACCCCCAGTACCTCCAGTACCTCCGGGGCCACCATGTCCTGGTGGTGGAGTTGAGGGTGTAGGATGTGGTGCTGGTGGTCTTGATGTAGGACGTCCTGGGGCTTGTGGACTACCTGGGGTGTTCTGTGGAGTTCCTGGCTTTATTAGTCCCCCTGGTCCTCCTGATCCTCCTGATCCGCCTGATCCTCCTGGTCCGCCTGCCCCACCTGATCCACCTGGACCGTGAGGAGGGCTTCCTTGTTTTATTGGCGGTGCCAGACCAGACTCTTCAGGTTTTTGACAACATCCAGAGCTTTCTCCATTTCCTGCTCCCATTGGTGGAACTGTGCCTCCAGGTCCTCCTCCTCCGCCTGGACCTCCTCCACCCCCTGATCCACCAGGGCCGCCTGGACTATTCGGTCCACCAGGTCCTCCTCCTCCGCCTGGACCTCCTCCTCCTCCTGAACCACCAGGTCCGCCAGGACTATTTGATCCGCCAGGACTATTTGATCCGTCAGGGCTATTTGATCCGCCAGGACTATTTGATCCGTCAGGGCTATTTGATCCGCCAGGTCCTCCTTCTCCACCTGGACCTCCTCCACCCCCTGATCCACCAGGGCCTCCTGGACTATTCGGTCCACCGGGTCCTCCTCCTCCTCCTGGACCTCCTCCTCCGCCTGAACCACCAGAACCTCCTGGACTATTTGATCCACCAGGTCCTCCTCCTCCGCCTGGACCGCCTCCTCCTCCTGATCCACCAGGACCGCCAGGACTATTTGGTCCGCCAGGACTATTTGATCCGTCAGGGCTATTTGATCCGTCAGGGCTATTTGATCCGCCAGGACTATTTGATCCGTCAGGGCTATTTGATCCGCCAGGTCCTCCTGAACCACCTGGACCTCCTCCACCCCCTGATCCACCAGGGCCTCCTGGACTATTCGGTCCACCAGGTCCTCCTCCTCCGCCTGGACCTCCTCCTCCTCCTGAACCACCAGGTCCGCCAGGACTATTTGATCCGCCAGGACTATTTGATCCGTCAGGGCTATTTGATCCGCCAGGACTATTTGATCCGTCAGGGCTATTTGATCCGCCAGGTCCTCCTTCTCCACCTGGACCTCCTCCACCCCCTGATCCACCAGGGCCTCCTGGACTATTCGGTCCACCAGGTCCTCCTCCTCCACCAGGACCTCCTCCTCCCCCTGCGCCTCCTGGACCTCCTCCAGGACTTTGACCTAATGTTAGTACTTTTAAACGCTGCTGGACTAGTTTGACTTACCATAGTCACCTGGGATAGTAGTATAGAGTATCTCTGGGGGTACAGTCTGATCGATTGTTATAACAGCTGTGACTGTTTCCTGACCTGTGGTAATTACGGGATAGATTGTTGCAGTTACTACCTGTGTTGATGGTGGTGGTGTTACGACATGTGTGGTCATCTGTACTAAGGTTGTAGTCATAGAACAGTCGGGACCAGAACAAGAATATGTGCTTGTATAAGTCACATAATCTGTCGTGACAATTGGGGGTGGTGCTGACTCTGTCACATCTTGTGTCGATTCGTAAGTTACGGTTACTGCGGGCTGTGAGGGTGTAACCACTGTCTCCACTGAGCTAGTTGTAGTGATAGTGGATTCACAGGCACTTGATGAATCTCCATCTGAACAAGGATAAGGTACTGTCTGGGTCACAACAACATCTGTTGTAACAGTTTCTGGTGACGGTGACACTACCTCGGTGACTGTGCTAACTTCCGGAGGCAATGGTGGCTGTGTGACGGTGCTGACAATAGTGTTGGTTCCAGTTACTGTCGTTATTCCAGTAATGTCGATCGTTTGAACTGACGTATACATAACTGTAGTTGTCTCAGGAGGTATTGACATCACCACAGTGGTAGTTACTGGCATTGGTGTGCTTACACTTGGGGTCACGGTTAGAGTAAGGACTGATGATATTGTTCCTGCGCTCAAGGTAACCATTTGTGTGGTAGTGACCTCTTGTGGTGGTCCGGCTGGTACAACGTATGTCGTTGTCAGCGTAAGTGGGGGAGCTGTAACCGTCACAAATGTTGGTGGCGTGGGTGTCGCAGAATCTGGCATACTTGTACTGCCCGTTGGCGTATCCGTTTCTGTATCAGACCCTGAATCATCGGGTGTGTCTGTAAGATCACCTCCTCCTGTGTCTGGTGGATTGCTATCATCAGGAGATGGACAATCTGGCGAAGTATTTCCTCCACATCCCTTCATCAACGGGAAAAATGTGTTTTGCATAACATGATGGAAGAAGTCTTCATTGACAAACATCTTCGAACCTTCAAGGTTAAGCTTAACATTGTTTGATTGGGTTGCATTATAACAGGCTATACAGTCTCCTGCCACGGCTTGATTTTCTTGTAAATTGCTACATGTGCATCCGTGCTGACCAGAACATAAGGTGGCCATCGATACTGATTGTTGACACGATTGCCAGCATTTGGGTGTAGCTGCAAAGTTTTCGGAAGGGCATGTGTCTCCTCCTCCTCCGAAGCTGAAAGGATCATGGTCGCCGAATATAGGACAGTAAGTAGCCTGTACAAGTGGCATGAAACCAGCCCATGAAACGGCCAGTAATAAAGCCGGTCTCATTGGCGGTAACAGTAAATTGACTCCTTTTTGAAAATTGTAAATAAATCCATTCCAGGAATATTGTTAATATATAGTGTACAAACAAGTTTGATTAACATCGCTATGGAATACAATGGTTGTCGGGTTTGCTCATTTCGTAAGCTTTTCAAATTTCTTATATTTTCCAAACCCGCTCTACCCCCTCTCCTCCATGGTTGCTATCATATAAGCTCTGGTTTAAATTGGCATCGGTGAGGTTTTTTCAACTGGTGCTAAATGGGTGAAGTATATGTGGCTTCTTTACTTGTAATCTTCTGCACTAGCAGCATTTTTTTCATGAACTGTGATGAAATTATTCCAAGAAAAATTAGTTTGCTGGATTCTCAAGCTCATAGTTAAAATTCCATGACCTTTATGATGGTTTTTTTATTTAAAAAATATTTATTATTCATTTTCTCGCTCTATATTTAATTACAAGTTACCTAAGAAATGTAACTTGTTCTATAGAAAAATTAACTGGTTTACTAAGTTTCCAATATTCTTGTCAATCTCTCAGAAGGAATATAAAATAATCGAAGTACATGGTGAAAGGGAATTTGAAATGGAAAGGAATTCGTTTGCACGGCCCGGCATGTTTTCTCGGAACCAATTCCTAATATCATGTAAAGGACTGACCCATTACATTAGACAACCAATGCAATAACTGCTAGGATTCCAACAAGTAATCCATTGGTAATCTTTGAGGCACCACCCTGAAGAATTGTCTCGATAGGAGCTGTAGGCACTGGAGAAGAGGCAGCAGGTAGTACTGTCACAGGGGTGCTTGGGAGAGGTGCGACTGTCTTAGGAGATGTTGTTTCAGAGCCCGGTGCAACTGTCTTAGGGGATGTTGTTTCAGAGCCTGGTGCAACTGTCTTAGGGGTTCCTTCAGATCCTGGTACAGCTGTCTTATGAGTTTCTTCAGAAACTGGTGCAGCTGTCTTAGGGAGATCTGTTGGTCGTACTTCATTGGGCTTGGGGGGGCATTCTTTGGTAGAACCGCTACATTCATGTATGGTCTCGGTGACTGCAGCGGTAGCATCAGGAATCGCAGGCTTGGGTGCAGCCGGAGAATTTCCAGCGGGTGATGGACCCGGTGTGGGCTCCACATAGGTTTCGCAAGGTGAGTAAATTGTGATGGTACTTGTCCCAACAATTGTGGTTAGAGTTGTATCATATGAGGTGATTTCACAGGAGTGGCACGCTTTGGTCACAGTTACACAAGCTTCGCCTCCACTACAAGCGGTGGTAGTAACAGCAGGAGGAGTAATAGTTGGTGTAACAACCTTAGTAGAGCAAACACCATCACAGCACTCTGTTACAGTCTGGGTGACAGTCAGTGTAGATGGAGCAGCGATGGCACCGGTATCAGCAGCAGTTTCGGAATCTCCATTTGAGAATAGAGTGGTGTACAGAGGTTCACCATCTACAAGGTTAGTTGTAGTATAATTGGAATAAACCTGTGCTGTAGCGGAGCCGATAATTCCTGCAACAATAATACTGAATTTCATCTTTTTGGCTAATCAAAAATCTTAGACTATTTGGAAGCGAGCGTGAATATTAAAATATTAGTACAGTCCGTGTAGTACAATCAAAAAAATGCTGGGGAGAACGTTGACATTTTATACAATTCTTGGTGGGACAGAATTCAAAAATGCCTATGCTGTTTTTAGAACGTCGCCTTTAATTGGGCTCAGTATTCGTAACTCTATTTCTTTTTTTAGCTATATAACATCAGCTTATCTACGGCTCAGTATCCAAATGGGTTTTTACCAAGACATTCCCTCTTGAAATTCCCTGCAAACGGTCCAGAACTAGCCATTGCAGCTCGCCTCAGTGCATTCCAAAGACTAATCTACCTAAATAAATAAAGTTTACCGTGACGTCGGGATTTCATGCACCTGTAAGCTGGTAAGTAGTCTACCCAAAACAGATTCGCAGCCAAACACGGAAATAGAAAAACATGCTAAATAAGGTAAGAAAAATAAAATATTTCTTTATAAGTTATAATACTAATTTTAGGTCATTCATCATTAATCGAATAAGGCTGAAAATATAAAAAAGAAAAGTAAGATATCCAGCGGCAATGCGGATCGACCTTACAGCAAAAGTGCAGCTCCCAAAGCAATTGCAACAGATCCGAGGCCAGCCTTGATCATGTTCTGGCCATTGGACTGAGCGACTTCAGTTGGCACAGCATTGACAGTTCCATTGTTTGCAATAACGGGGGCCTGAGTTGGCTTGGTTCCGACAACAGTGACTGTAACACCTTCTACAACAGTAATGTAGGTAGTAGTATCAGCACTGGAAACGGGAGCAACCTCAGCAGGAGGAGACGTGACAGCAGGAGCAATAGTTCCAGGGGCTTCAGAAGAGGCTGGAGCAGACTCAACAGGGGCAGGAACAGACACAGCACTCTCAACTGGAGCAATGGAAGGTACAGCAGAAGACTCAACAACTGGAGATGCAACTGCAGCAGTACTCTGGACAGGAGAGACTGAAGTGGAAGTCACGTAGTGGCAGCTGACTACATTGGAGCCAGTGCAGTGAGTAACAGTGACAATTTCAGTGGAAAGCACAGTGGCCTCCTCTGCAGAGGTAACAACAATAGTGCTGTTGGCGAAGGCGCTAGCGGTACCAGCAATGGCAGCCAAGGCAGACACGGTAGCAAAAGTAGAAACCATCTTTTGTTAAGTAAAAATTAAAGTATTAGTGGGTAAATCGGATTTTTTAGATTGAAACCTTGAATCAACGGAATATCAAGATGCCTTAAAAAGAGTGAATAGAAGTCAGATAGTAAAAACTGAATGGAGGAGGGAATGCAGTTGGCTCACGTCGCGCTTTATATACACAGACCTCCACCAAAAGATCGTCCATTTTATTTCCAGAGATCGTAGCGGACAGACCGTGCATGTATGTCTATTAGAGATTGCATCAGTGTGTTGGAAGATGCATCAAGCATTCCGTTGTAACTGTATTACAGTGATTATACATTGACAGGGGCTAGATCCATAAAAAAGCAATGTGCGCCCCAGGGCTGTCAGTTCAGATTCAATCTAGTGACTAATTGGTTCGTCTTTTTTCTTTGCTTCATATATCTTTACACTAATTATCAAATTGACTGTCAAGATATCATGTATACATTTGGAAGTTTCAGATCTCGTGTAGTGGGGTAGCCTGGATGTTTTACTAGTCAGCACACTTCCGAATGAGGAGGACCGCACTGTAGATCGATGCGGTTAGATGCGTGTATCTGCAGCCTCTCTCATAGTTTGGAACCCCTGGATATGTGTAGCATTCCATATGTACCAAGGAGTTAGATTTGCGAACAGGAACGCGCCAAGTCGCAAGATGATCTGAAATCGTAACTGCATTTGTCCGGTGAATGAAAAGAAAAACGATCATGTGATATCTTCGCCATTTTACATATGCTGGATTCCAGGCTTGAGTCAATTGTTGGTTAACCGACTGTTGGGGCACCAGTTATTTGTTGTTTAAAAAGTGAAACACATTTGCATGTTTGGTATTGTGGTCATGGCTACTTTTGGACGGTTATGTTCAATACTGTTGGTGAGTGTGTTTCTCCATCGCCGTAGGACCCACTTCGGTACGCGCACTCCTGTTTCATCCTGCATGTAGCATCGTTTTAGGTTGAAGGAGAGTGAAAAGACGCCCACAAACGGCGGCATTATGAGATCCGATCCCATCGTCCAACAGCAGTAAGCTACCTGAGAGGGGGTAAGCCAAATCAGACTGCGAGATGCAGGTTTCGTAACTCCGTAACTCCTTTAACTCCTTACTTTCCAATAAGTTGACTCCTGGGATCATCATCGAAATATCTATAGATCTCGTCAACCGGCATATATAATTAGCATAACTAGGTCGGCTATGTGCTTGTTGCTATTATTTCATATACTACCCTCTTGGGCTTAGCTGGATCGTTCTTACCCTCATTGTTGGTTATTTGCTATGGCAAATGAATTGGCCGTTTTATGGATATGCAGGAATGAAAGGATCAGCCACCACCCCCTGCATGAGAATATCTGTTTTCTTAGTATAGGCGCAGCAGTACACCGTTTAGTCTAGAGCTTTTGCCTATAGCTTCACCCTCATTACGGATTCAATGGCTACGGTCCTTGCGTCATATTTTATCTAGTTCCAGCAGCTCTTACGTGTTGTGAAAATCGGCGAGTTAGTTAGTTACAGATTTCAGTTATGAGTATTAATTAGAGCTCCTATAACTAGAAATATGAATGTCACAAAATATTCCATTTACAAGGAAAAGGAAGATCATAAATGTAAAGATGTATAGAATATCTATAGCCATCTATGTGGCTATAAACCATGTTATGATTCTCTCGTTATGTTTTCCACCTGAATATAACATAACTGAATATACACCTAGTGACGGCAAACAGTATAGGGCTAGGCTTGATAAGATAAGATATGCAGGGGATATCACGTTTCCTCCACAATCGGGCTGCCTTGCCCTAAATATTAGAACCGTCTGCAACTAAGAGCTCGCATAGATTCTGAACATCTCTGAATGTGATCTAAGTGAGAACAGAATTCACTGGAGAAATCTCTTGGAGAGCGTACCACCGCCGAACGAACAAAACGAAGAAGGTGTAAAGATTGTCATTATCGATAGCTTGACTGATCTGAACAAATTTATACAACTAAGACGACGTACGGTCAACTGGAGGAAACGCGCAGACAGTGAAATCAATGGAAATAGAATCGCGCATAGTCTGAGATGGGTCTGCCCCTGTGCAGGTAAACCACAGAAGAGAACGGTTCGTAATGGGCTGCCCGTCGTTACGAGTTCTTCGAAGAAAAGAGATCGCGGGCTATCGATCAAAGTTGGATGTAAGGCACATATTAGCGCTCAAAAACGCCCGGGTGAAGATCACTATACTATTAAGTGGCGATATAACCACAATGGACACGACCCTACGACTATCACTGATATGAAGACCCAACGGCTCCCAGGTCATATTAAAAAAGAAATAGTCATGATGGCATCTTCTGGATTGGGCTCGCGCGAGATAAAGAAGAAAATCGAGTCTATCATCGATTCACAAGCCTTGAGAGTTGCTGTACCAAGTGAACTTAGTAAAAAACTTGTGCCAGAGATATCTAGAATAGCTCGATTGGATATATATAACATTGTGCGCCGAAATCTAACTGACGAGGCCCAGCAAGATCCCAAACAGAAGGAAGGTCTCCTGGAATGGAGCAAGAAGATAACATTCGAAGGAGAGTGCTCTTTGTATTCTGAGGATATCCCTCTAAACGGCGAGTCAATAACTGAATGAGAGCGGGGGGTTTTCAATCACTCAGCTAATTAGCCTCAGCAAACTGCCGAACAATGAAGTTCCTCGTCACCTCACAGTCAAGCAGTGAACCGGATTCTCAATTTCAAGCAGCTTGTGATATTTAATATAATATATAATATACAAACAACAATTTGACAATATATTCGATGTATTTAGAGCATTTGAACCGATCAGATAAGATTGTGAGCATATTAGGGTAATTTGCCTATCCGGGCTTGAATTTGCGTACCCTTGGGTCTTGGTTTTTGCAATTTCTCGATACTTATTGTGCAACAATACATCAGTCACTTGGTTTTCTCAGAGGTAACAACAGAATATCGACTCTTTGATTTGTAAAGATCTCCAACTTCATGAATTGTGCCATTGAAATCAGCTGTATGGGTCATGATTCGCTGAATAGCAGTAAATGGCCTGAAAAATCAATGAAATTAGTTGAAGGAGGTAACAAAACTAGAATTAATATAATTAATTATCATTCATAAGAAGAATATGTGATACAAATAGTGGTTTAAAATGATTTTGGACCGCGATTAGATTAGATTAGATTAGACGCTCTTTTATTGTCACAGAGAAGTTTTTACACCATACAGACATTATTTATCCTTTATATTTCGATTCTTATTTTGCATTCCATTCTTATTCATAACCTTTCCTGCACATCCCCGCATTCGCGGTTTCGAGAATGGG